>CM059280.1:2497639-2532639 GCA_030347295.1 Setipinna tenuifilis | reverse complement strand
GGGCGTCTGTGAGTGTCTTTAAAAAAAGACACTGTGTGTGTGTGTGTGTGTGTGTGTGTGTGTAGGCAGCCTTGGCAGGTGCAGGGCCTCTTGTGGACGTGGTGTGTGTGGGAATGCTGGTGGAGCTTTTGTGATGATGTGCATCTGAGTTCTAGGGGTGCAGAACATTAGCAGTGTGTAACGTCCATGGGAATGTGTTGTGTGCTTGTTCATGTGTGTCTCTGCTTGTTCATGTGACAGTTACATGAATTATTCTGTGTGTGCATCTTCATCAGAGCACTCAGGTTGTGCAGTCCCACCTTAGAGGATATACTGTACAAAAGGACCTATGTGAGCTTGCATACACATTCATAGAATATGCATCAATGTAAATGTGTGCGTATTAGTGTATGTGTGTGTGTTTGTAATTGCTTGTGTGTAATACACATTCATAGTATATGCATCAGTGTAAATGTGTGTGTGTGTGTGTGTTATTGTTCATGTGTAATACAGCAGTAATTAGTAAGCATACAACGCTATGCTTGTGTGTGTGTGTGTGTGTGTGTGTGTGTGTGTGTGTGTGTGTGTGTGTGTGTGTAACCCTGGCCCTGAAGCTGTCAGCATCTCCTCTGATCCTCCTCCTGAGGTCCCCGTGGGAATCAGCAGCACCAGCGTCACGATGGATGAGTGCATCCTCTCCCTCTTTTCACATCCTCTCCGCTTAAAATCTCCTCTCCTCTCCTCTCCACACTTATCCTCTCCTCTCCTTTCTCTCCTCTCCTCTCCCCTTTCTTCATCTCCTCTCTCCCCCTGCTGTCCTATCCTCTCCCCTCCTCTCTCCCCCTCCTTTCTTCTCCTCTCCCCTTCTCTCCTCATCTTTCCTTCCCCCTTTTCCCCTCTCCTTTCCTCTCCTCTCACCCCCCCCCCACCCCTCTTCTCCTCACCCCTCTTCTCCTCACCCCTCTTGTCCTCTCCTCTCTTCCCCTCCTCTCCTCTCTCCCCCCTCCTCTTTTACCTCTCCTCTCCTCTCCTCTCTTCCCCTCCTCTCCTCTCCTCTCCTCTCTCACCCCTCTTGTCCTCTCCTCTCTTCCCCTCCTCTCCTCTCCTTTCCTCTCCCCCCCTCTCTCTCACATTTCCCTCCCCTCCTCTCCTCTCTTCTCCTCTCCTGTCCTCTCCTCTCCTCTCCTCTCCCCTTCTCTCTCTCCTTTCCTATCCTCTCCTCTCTCCTCTGTCCTTCTCTCGTCTCCTCACCTGAGCATGTGACGCACCTGACAACAGTTGGAGACGAGAGGCCTGCCAAACAATCTTTATCTTACTTCCCCTGTCCCCTCCAGATTCTTAAAACCTTCACACACACACACACACACACACACACACACACACACACACACACACAACCTAGGAAGAAAGAGAAAGAGGGAGACACACACACAAACAAACTGTAGCCATCACGTCATTGCCATCCTCCCAACTTGTGAGATCTACTGTTGGCCAGGAGACGGCAGTGTGGCGCGCATACACACACACACACACATTCTCTCTCTCTCTCTCTCTCTCTCTCTCTCTCTCTCTCTCTCTCTCTCTCTCTCTCTCTCTCTCTCTCTCTCTCTCTCTCTCTCTCTCTCTCTCTCTCACACACACGTACACGTGCAAACATGCACACACTGACACATACACATGCACACATGAACACGCATGTGTGCACATGCACACACAGACTTACACGTGTGCACGCACGCACACACACACACACACACACACACACATGAATACACACACACACACCCTCACTCAGGGTGGCAGTGGCAATGAGCCCCCCACCATTCCTCCGTCAGACGGGCGTCTGGTGTCTCCCCGTGATTGGTGCTCGTGGCTGCAGCCGGTGATGACTGCCGGTGATGTCTGCCGGCTAAACAGGGGTCTGACCTACTTTCCCTTCTGCCTTTGTTTGGCACTTACGTCTGTCAATGCGCACACACACACACACACACACACACAAACACTCACACACTTTCCCCTTTCAGTGTGGGCTGCTCATGTATCTGCATATATATGTATGTACCCACGAGTGCACACACTATGACCAGTCACACACACACACACACACACACACACACACAAGCACATGTGCTTATAATGGCCTCTGATTGCCACATTAATAAATAACCACAAACCACTACTACTTGCTCAACAGATCTTCATAACAATTCACACCGGTACACAAAAACCCTTCAGAAATCAGTCCACCCCTGCGTTCCCCCTTTGACACACATACAGTAGATATGCAGACACACCTGCTACAGGAAATGTGTGCAGTAATAATATGCAGCTTCTGTTCGTCTGAGCTGAGACATGATGTGTGAACACAGGCGATATGTATGTATGTAAAGCAGCACAGACTACAGTGCCTTAAACAAGAGGAGCAGTGTTTCACAGTGCCGTGCTTAGAAACCTCAACAGTTTCACATTCATCACAAATCATTGTGTACATAGCAGATCAAATATAAAAACAAGCCATGAAAGCAAAAAGAGATATCCACATGGCTCTTCAAACTCATATTGTGAAGCAGCAAATGTGTCTTTGTGGGTTTGTTAACTGTCTCATTTTTCATGGTCAGAGAGAGTGATGTCAGCACCACCTCTCCAGGATTTGACTCAATTCAGCGCCGACAAGCTGACAGTGACAAATATGCACATGCTCCAAAACGGGTTTATTCTTTCGGCAGGGACACACACTCACACTCACACTCACACTCACACTCACACTCACACTCACACTCACACACACACACACAAGGCCACAGCCATGCGCCGGCTGAAATAAATCACACAAAGGACAACCAGCAGCAGTCACCCAATGATATGACTGATACCCAATTAACCAATGATATCACTGATGCCCAATTAACCAATGATATCACTAATACCCAATCAACCAATGATATGCCTAACACCCAGTCACCCAATGATATGACTGACACCCAATCACCCAATGATATGACTGACACCCAATCACCCAATGATATGACTGATACCCAAGTAACCAATGATATCACTGATGCCCAATCAACCAATGGTATGCCTAACACCCAATCAACCAAAGATATGACTGACACCCAGTCAACCAATGATATCACTAATACCCAATCAACCAATGATATCACTGATACCCAATCAACCAATGATATCGCTAACACCCAATCAACCAATGATATGACTGACACCCAATCAACCAATGATATGACGGATTCAGCACTAGTTGTTATGATTCCATTAGGGGAGCCAGTCTCCATTATGCTGTAGCTGAGGCATCCATGCCACCCAGTTATAAATCATATGCACATACTCAATGCAATTAGAGAGGCTCCATGCTCCCTGTCTCGCCAGTGTATCTAGATCACCTATTCACACACACACACACACACACACACACACACACACACATTTTGATTTCTAATTAATGCAGCATGACTACAAATCGCCCTGGAATGGCAAACACTTAAACACAAGTGTTTATTAAAATCAAATGGCTGTGATGCTGCACCAGTTCATGCATTTACATAGCCCTGTAGGGGGGCCGTGGTTCCCAAGGTCGGAAAGTGGAAGTGGTCCTTGGAACACTGATCTGAGGTCTGACGTACTGATATAGAAGCTATGCACTGGCAAAATTCTCATATGTAGTGAATTTAGAGAGCTTCAATGGTAGAGAGACGCCGTGTGAAATCTAACAAAGCATTAAAAAATAAAAAGAGAAAGAAGACAGAGAAGGAGAGAGAGAAAGAGAGAGAGAGAAGACAGAGAATGTGTGAGAGAGAAATAGATTAGTTTTTATTCCGCAATGCACAGGGGATCTTAACTGTTACGGAATCCAACTCAAACAAACCTGTAGCTCAGTGTCACTCTGGAATTGCTCACAGGAACAGGAAGTGGGAATAATGACATAATTTCCTGTGCCACTTCTTCCCACCTACAGTTGTCCTGCAGTGCTGATACAGATGAATATGCTGTTAGAATTACAAATGAAAACCTATTTAAAAGACATTTTCTGTAGCTGAGCTGATGTTTGCATTTTGCCCACTTCCTTGTTAATGACATTTTTGTTTTCTTTTTCACATTATCAAAACTTGTAAAGGTGATGCAATGCAATGGTAATCACATTGTTTATCTGCTACTTTTGAATCATCTACAAAAATATGAATAAAGACAGAGATGTGCTATTTAGTGTAATTCTAAAATCAAAATGTTTTGTGAATTATATTGGAAACGCATTTCCCCCATCCTGGAGTCATTGATCTTGCTCGTTCATAAGATCCTGACTTTGCACACTGTATTTTTAATACATGTCTGTGTACCAGCTCATCCATTATTCACCTCTATAGGAAATGCATATTTATTGTGTTGGCACACAGCGCAGGCTGGTATATACGCAGTAAAGTTCAAATGCGAATATCCTCAAGTCCATTTTCAGAAGTATGCACTACATGGACTCACAATATGCACCAATTAGGTTTTTAAATAATAATGTACAAGAAATCGCAATCAAACTGCAATTTACATATTATAAAGTAAAATCAAATCAATCCAAAACAATCCAAACGGGGGGAGGACAGATAATAAAGTTTATCAAAATGATGTAAATATATTTCTGTAAATGTATTGCAAATGGACTGGTTTTGTATCTGAACTCTTCATATGTCTGTACATCCCAAATGGCCTGCAGTGCTGCTCTTATGCATGTCTGCAATGCTGCTGTTATGTGTCCAAATGACTTGCAATGTTGCTAGTATACTGTATGTGTCTGCAATGCTGCTGTTATATATGTCCAAATGGTCTGCAATACTGCTGGTGTATACGTGTCTGCAGTGCTGCTGGTATGCGTAAATGTCCAAATGGTCTGCAATGCTGCTGTTATATACAGTGTGTCTGCAATGCTGCTGGTTTATGTGTCCAGATGGTCTGCAATGCTGCTGTTATGGCCTGCTGTCATAGATGTCTGCAATGCTGCTGTTCTACATGTGTCCAAATAGACTGCCATGCTGCTGGTATATACAGTGTGTCTGCAATGCTGCTGTCTGCAATGCTGCTGTTATGTGTCCAAATGGCCTGCAATGCTGCTGCTATAGATGTCTGCAATGCTGCTGTTGTATGTGTCTCTCTGCAATGGTGCTGTTATATATGTCTGTCTGCAATGGTGCTCTTATATTTGTATAAATGTCTGCAATGCTGCTGTTATGTGTCTGCAATGCTGCTGTGCTGTTGTTGCTGCAATGCTGCTGTTGTTCTCTACATACAAAAGGCAACAAACACACGCCGCTCTGGGGTCCCTCTGCACCCCTCTTAGGCAATCAGCTGTGAGGGCCTGAACTATCTGTGTTTTAATTGAAACGGAAGCCTGTGCTCATAAATCATGCTGGGCTGGCGTAATTGAGAGGCAAGTGCATTTTTAATGAAGTTGGCAGCCTGTTTCCTGTGCCTGGGCATGTTGGGGTGATCCGTCATATTACCCCCGCACTCCCCCACTTCACCCACCCCAACCACACACATGCACACACACACACACACACACACTCACTTATATACACACACACACACACACACACACACACACACACACACACACACACTCTTCATACTAACTTCAGGCAACACACACACGCACGACACACACACACACACACACACACACACTCCTCTCCTCTTCATATTAACTCCAGGCAACGGAAATTAACACACACACACACACACACACACACTCTCTTTATACTAACTTCAGGCAGCGGAAATTGAAGTGGCCTCCTCTTCTCCGCAGCCCTCGTTCTGAGCTGAAGGGTGCTTGTGTGGCGTGAGGAGAAAAGGACTCCCAGACTGACTTTGGCCACGCTGTCTGGATGTCGATCGCGCTACGCCAGGTCAGGTACTCATGCATACCATCTAAAATCGATCAGCTCAAGAGGGGAAGAATAAACACCAAACAAATGCCTGAGACTTGTGTAAATAGCCTACACGGCAATTTATTTCTGCCTCTATAGAGGTGAGCTTCCCTCTCCTCCATCTAACTTGCTATTCAAACAGTAATTTGTGTCAGTATGCAGGTGTGTGTGTGTGTGTGTGTGTGTGTGTGTGTGTGTGTGTGTGTGTGTGTGTGTGTGTGTGTGTATTTGATTGTCTGTGTTTGACAGAGAGAAAGATAGAGAGAGAGAATGTATAAAATAAAGTTATAAGTGAACAACCTCAGTAGTTTAAGCAGGACATGGGCTGGTAGACTGTAACAGTATATACTAAATCCCTAGCTAAAGTACTTCTAGGGAAGTTTCCACACTATGTAGTACGGTGTGTGTGTGTGTGTGTGGCCCACCTCTCCGGTTGCTTGGTGATGATGTGATCATCACCTAAACTCTCGTTAACCCCAAAGCCTCTCTCTGATACAGCTAAAAGATTTATACATGAGACAGAGTGGGCCTCTCCCCTCATTTTAACACTTTTGAGCATAGTGGGACAGCACAGTCTGTATGCTCTTTATTTAACACCACCTTTCTCCTTTCTACAAGTGAGCCTATGAAATATTGATTGGGCAGCCTAGATAGACCCCCTGCTGTTGAGGACATGCTGTATATAGCGTATGGATATTACGCCACCGTTTGTCCTTTTCCGCTTCATGTAATACACAAAACACACTGCTTTTCCCTCTTTAGAGATGCACTTAAACTAGTGTGTTTAATTTGAATGCTGCTGTATAATCTCCAGACATACACTAAACGGGGTAAATGGTCTCTTTTATTGCCTTGACCTTGGACTGACCTTCACAGCATTTGCCCAGAGACAGATGTGGGTGTGTGTGGGGAGCAACCCTGAAAAGGACACACAGCACTTAGACACTTTAAGACGTACGTGTGTGTGTGTGTGTGTGTGTGTGTGTGTGTGTGTGTGTGTGTGTGAGCATGTGTGTGAGCATGTGTGTGAGCATGTGTGTGAGCGTGTGTGTGTGTGTTGAGCACAGTATGTTATGGGCCTGGCTGTGTTTGTGTGTCATTGGCAAGAGGATGAAGCAGTGGTAGCCAGTGAAGACGATGTGAGGGAGAGTAGAGTATGGTGTCAGAGTCAGTATGGGAGAGCAAGGAGGTTTAGAGTAGATACTAGGACTCTGTAAGAGACCACAGGGGTAGAAGCAGGCTGTACATAGATCAGTTTGACTTACTTTTAAAGCCCATAACAGTGAGAGAAGACTTTACCCAGATCAGTTTGACTTACTTTTAGAGCACATAAGAGTGGGAGCAGACTGTACCCAGATCAGTGCCAAGACGCGTTGGTGTGAATAAATCAAAAACTATAAAAAAGTAAAACGCACAATGTGTAGCGTAAATGTTGCATATGCATAGTGCGGCCTTCTTTTCCTGTCTTTCGAGAGACCAAAGTGAAACTGCACTAAGCAAACCATTCCCTCTGTAGTCTACCTCCTCTAGTCTGTGTAAAACATACAACCCCAACAGAACCACTTTGTATCTAGCTCTTTTTCTTTCAAATCAAATCAAATCTTATTTGACCCTCACACACATGCAGATGACCACAGCCATGTAATCCTGTAAAGGGGAGATTAGCCCCAGTCACAGGCATTGTTCGCTCATATTTGAGGTATTTAATTCACGAAAGGGTGAGAATGTATTTCCCCTCTTCTCCCAGTTTCCTCCGTCAATAACTAGGTAATTACCCCGGACTAAAACACATTTGTTGTGCTGTCACCGGGGGTAGGTTTGGAATGGATTTCCGTCTGCTCGTCCAACACTGCCACTCTGGTGTGGAGGAAATCCGCATAATAAATGAAGGCAGTTAATTCTGCTCAATATCCTGCAACGCTTTTTCTCTTTTTTTTTCTTCTTTTTTCTTTTTTTTTTGCCCCCACTGCAGAACAATAGGAGCCCGAGAGTGCCTTCATGCTCGACAGGAGCTCGCTGTTTAACCGTCGCCAGTTTTACACCCTTTCGTACCTCACACAACAAGCAGTGGCAAATGTCACCTTTGCTTAAAACTTTAGTTGAATGGGTCTGGTGTGTATTGAAGCCCATTAGTGCCATAGCACAGGAAGTAAAGGACTAATAATCGTAAGAAGGCCCTTACCCATGTACACATGTACACAAGCGCTCCATGAAGCAACAAATCCCCAAACTGTGATGTAGGTGTTTCGTCTCTGTGAAGCTCCCAAAGCCCTCGTGTAATTGCCTTGATGCTAATTATTACGGCCTCTTACGGTGAGTATTCACCATTAGCTTCACGAGACAGATGCGTCTACAGCAGTGGCTGTTAAATTAACGCTGTGGTTCAGGTGAACGCATGCGATCCTGTAGAACATGCACACGACGGTGGAAGTGATTTAGTTTTAGTCCACCAAGTGTTTGTTTCCCATTAGTGTACAGGGTTAATAATTAAAAGACTAATTTCATGCATTTATTTATTTTATGTGGCCACGCACGTTGCATGACATGTCCTCATGTGTTTCTCAAACATACCTACGTGACTCCCTTAAATCATAAATACATTCCCATTCTCCATTTCTCCATTTCTCATTCCACTTTAGATATCTATATGTGCATAAATGTATTAGTGGGTGCTGTCCAGTACATTTGGGTTTGACCATAGACACACACACAACCATAGGCCAGCCATTTCAACTAGAGCACGAGAAGAGGCATTAAGGCACTGAAGCCTTCTCCTCTTCCTCTTCCTCCTCCTCTTCCTCTCTGCTTCCATGAGCTTACCCTCTCTGCCACTCGCAGGTCCACTGTGGGGGGTGACTACCTCCTTTCTTTCTCTCTTGGCCCCACCCTTCACTCTCTTTCTCTTTTCCTCTCACCCCTCCCTCTGTCTCTCCCCTCTCTCCTCTCTCTTCCCCTCGACACTCCTTCTCTTTCTCTCTTTTTCTCCCACCCTTCCCTCTCTCTGCTTCTCTTTCCCCCTCTCATCTTCTCTCACCCTCTCTCCCTCTCACCTTTCTCTTTCTCTCTTTTCCCCCACCTTTCCCTCTCTCTTCCCCCCACCCTTCCCTCCCTACCTCTCCCTCACTGATCTCTGTATCTCACCCTCACACTCACACACACACGCTGTGTTGCTTTTTAACATTCTTCACATCCTCCGCATTTACATTCATTGAGATGAACAGACCGCCATTTTAGTATCACACTTAGCAGCTATTTCAATTAACGCCTCTCTCTGTCACAGTTTATGGCTGTTGTGGCCAGCGTACAGTACCTCTCTCCTCATTCTGCACTTCTGTGCCTCCTCTGTGCACTGTATTTATTTAATATCAGCCCAAACGTGCCACAGTGCCTCGTTATGCTCCGGCGAGCAGGATCGTTAGATGGACTCAGACTAATTAGTTTTAGTGATCTGACTAAAGCGAGAATTGATTCCTCCTACAAAGTTGGAAGCTGTAAAATTGACCACACCAAAGCACACATTGCCAAAATAATACTCTTATAATCGCTCATAACTTTGCACTTCATATTGAAGTTATTGCAAGGAACATGATCAACTGCACTTCTATACATAGACAGTAATTCCAGAATAAGAAGTGGACACTGGAATGAAAATGTGGAGGCAGGGAGGGCAGGGGGGGCGTCTGGACGCGTGCGATCGGCTCCTATTAGCAGCTGCTGTGTGTGTGTGTGTGTGTGTGTGTGTGTGTGTGTGTGTGTGTGTGTGTGTGTGTGTGGGGCGGGTCTAGTGCGGGCTGCAGTCAGAATCAGGCCGGAGTGGAATGAGCGGATAATTGGAAGGTGCTGTGAGGTGTGTGTGTGTGTGTGTGTGTGCTGGAGCTGAGTGTGTGTGTGCTGTGGTGTGTGAGGTGTGTGTGTGCTGTGGCTGTGTGTGTGTGCTGGGGCTGAGCCTCTCTCTCTGTGTCGGCTGGACTTATCGGGCCACACCTGCTGTGGCAGATCCAGGACCACCAGGAGTGTGTGTGCGTGCGTGCGTGCGTGCGTGCGTGCGTGCGTGCGTGCGTGCGTGTGTGTGTGTGTGTGTGTGTGTGTGGGGGGGGGGGGGCATTCGAGGGCTGATTAAGCCTCCAGAGGCTCAGGAATATACATGCTGCTGTGTGTGTGTGTGTGTGTGTGTGTGTGTGTGTGTGTGTGTGAGGCTCAGGAATATACATGCTGCAATGGAGCCAGTGGGATACTGCCTTTGCTCCGCTCTGCTCTCTTTATCCCTCTTTCTCTCTCTCTCTCTTTATCCCTCCCTCTTTCCCCCAATCCCCCTCTAACTCTCCCCCTTGTGTCTTTATACTGGTCTCTCTCTCTCTCTCTCTCTCTCTCTCTCTGTCCCTCTCTCTCTCTCTCTCTCTCTCTCTCTCTCTCGCTGTTTTTCCCTCTCTCCTTGCACTGTGTTTCCCCTTTTCCACATTCCATTTTGCTGTCTCTCATATTCACTGCCCTTGTTTGTTATTACTCTCTATTGCACACACACACTCTCACACACACTCTCACACACTCTCTGAGAAAACTGTAAGTCCACACTACCCCTCCTGGATCTCTCTGCCGTTTGACTTTCGTAAATGAAAACTGTCTGACTGTGTGTGTGTGTGTGTGTGTGTGTGTGTGTGTGTGTGTGTGTGTGTGTGTGTGTGGGTCTATGTCATAAATGAAAGCTGTCCAGCCTGACTGTGTGTGTATGTGTGTATGTATATGTATGTGTTTTAAATGAAAGCTGTCCAGCCTGACTGTGTGTGTGTGTGTGTGTGTTGTAAATGAAAGCTGTCCAGCCTGACAAAAGGCCAAATCAAAAGTGACACGCAGGCCCAGGTTTGATTGCAGGAGCTAACCAACGGCAGATGAAGGGCTGAGTGAATATGCACCCCCCCCCTCCCCCGTGGCACGATGCAAAATTGACCTCTCTTGATCTAGAAGGATTTAACTCTCTCTCTCTCTCTCTCTCTCTCTCTCTCTCTCTCTCTCTCTCTCTCTCTCTCTCTCTTTCTTTCTCTCTCTCTCTATTTCTTTCTTTCTCTCTCTCTCTCCCCCTCTCTCCCTACCTCCCACCCTCCCTCTCTCTCTCTCATGCTCTCTCTCTCTCTCTCTGTGTTTATTGAACAGTCATCTGTCAGAGTTTCAGCAAGAAACAAATTAAATGATATTTCTTTGACTGATAACTAAAAATGGCACTGGCAGCTCATTTGTAGTGTTGTGAGTCAGTGCTGTGTTGTGCTGTCTCAACCACTTGACTGCAAATTATTTATTTTCAACAAAGACATAATACACACGCAGCACAAGACAGTGTTGTACATCATGCAATTAAATAAATGACTGCCAATTGCTCAGATTGTCACATTAATGCAGAAACCATGTCTAATTAGCTCGTTTACCAAACGCAGTAGAGCTTAATGCCTGACACACAAAGAAACACAAAGAGAAAAATAAAGTTGGAGAAAAAAGAATAAAACACACAGACACACATTGAACGTGCTTTACGCGTTTGCCTTGATATTTCTACAGCCGTGGCTCGCGAACATTGAAATTCCTCCACAACACCAAAGCCAACGTCATTATCATCAGTTAACTACATGAAAGGATTCTGCCTAAGTGCAATAAGCATCTTTGGGACACTTAATTTGAGGCTTCATGCCGAACACCCTGTAAATCCTTTGAAGGAAGGAGACATCTTGAATAGGGCACACAACTTCATTTTGCATGCCGCGAGTCGGGGCAAGAAAACTAATTTATCCCAAAACGCAGTCGTCCTCAGAGGACAGAAATGAAAAGTTTTCTGTCGGTATTTTTAATCCTTTTTTCTCTCCCCTTCTGCATTATCTTCTGCCCCACTCACAGTTTTACACACAAACAAATTCATGCAACAAACACACACTCATACACACATGCGTGCACATACACTTACACACACACAGACACAACACACACACACACACGCACACACATGCATACACACACACATGCACACCCACAGACATACACACGCACGTACACACACTCAGACACACACACACACACTCAGACACACACACACACACACACACACACACACACACAGTGTTTGTGTGTGTGTGTGTGTGTGTGTGTGTGGCCTTGTGGCCTGGATGGCCCTGCTGCCACCTGTGTGTTGCTGTGAGGATGTCCTAATTAGGGGGGAGTGCAGGTGCCGTGGTAACGGCCTCATTATCACACGCAACACCCCCCCCCCCCCCCCCACACACACACACCCTTCACACACACACACACACACTCCCCTCACACACACACACACACTCCCCTCACCTCCCCTCCCCTCACACACACACACACACACACACACACACACACACTCCTCTCCCCTCCCCTCCCCTCATCAGCAAAACACTGTCATAAAACTATCAAGGTGAAACAATACTCATAAACATAATCATCGGGACACAAATTTAAAAAAAAACTCTTGGCACTTTTTCAAAGCTCCGTATACAGGCCCTGCTGCACTGTTTGACTGTGAGGCCTGATGGAGTAGTATAGAGATTTAGGAGTGCTATGCGGTCTCAATTCAGTAGTATAGAGATTTAGAGGAGTGCTATGCGGTCTCAATTCACCTCGACACCAGGGACTACCCCTCCTCTGCTTTTGTCAAGCGCCGCCCAGACCCTCCTGAGAGTTAGGAGTGTGTTTTAGAGAACAGTGACTGCCTGGGCCACTGTGTTTGCATACTGAAGAGGGAGCGTAGTGTTTGGAGTAGGTTGTGTGTGTGTGTGTGTGTGTGTGTGCGTGTGCGTGTGCGTGTGCGTGTGCGTGTGCGTGTGCGTGTGCGTGTGCGTGTGCGTGTGCGTGTGCGTGTGCGTGCGTGCGTGCGTGCGTGCGTGCGTGCGTGCGTGCGTGCGTGTGTGCGTTGGGGAGGCAGGCTGCTACCATCACAAAGGCTGCAGCCATGTATCCACTAGTACACTGTGCTCCACAGCATTTTTATTTTATTTTATTTTATTTTATTTTAATTATTCTTTGTTTCAGCAGGGTAGTCACACTCAGACAGTAGCCTCTTTTGCAAGTAAGCCCTGGCCAAGACAGGCAGCACTTAACTAACAGTAACAGAGACACATAAAAACACAAAAACATGCCATATTCATGCTAATATGCTTTTTTGTCATGCTATAAGTTATATTAAATAGTTTTATATTGCAGTGTTGTCTATATACTTCATATTTAAGGATATATTAATAAAATGTATAAAAATGTAACACGCTTGTGTGTAAATGCCATGACTGTGGCCTAAATTGGTGCAGCTGTTTGTTTAGTGTAGGAGCAGTAAACACACCATGGTTTGTGTTTCTCATGCGTACCTAGACTTGACCTTTGAGTGTGAGACAGCCAATATTTAAGGAAGTCATGCACAGTGCTGAGTAGAAACAGTGTGAGCGTTTGCGGTGGGATGCAGTGTGAAAATGCCTGCAGGTGAGTGCTATTATGGGGTTAAGTGCATCCTGCTAAAATCCTGATTCTCACTCAGATTCCTGCAGTGTGACTTTTCAAAGTAAAATAATTACCATGTCTGCCACAGCTCTGTCTTGTGGAACAGCAGCCCATCAGCATCACATGGCTGGCATATTGCTTGTGTGTGTGCGTGCGCGTGTGTGTGCGCGTGTGTGTGTGTGTGTGTGTGTGTGTGTGTGTGTGTGATGGTGTGTGTGTGTGTGTTATGTTCACAAATTACTTGAATAACGTGGATGTAACCTGCTGCAACCTGTGTCAGTATTACACAGCCTCCGCAACTCTGCCACTTAGTGAATCTGCAGAATTGTAGAACATGGTGCTGTCAGTCTCAGTGCCATTAGGCTGAGTGACAGCTGTTGGCTGAGACAGAAGGACTGACTCAGGCCTGTTTTGATGCAACACCTATGCAAGAGGAGTTAACTGAGCTCTCGTGGTCAAAACTACTCGGAATAATGCCCCTAAAGCACGGACTAGAGGCCTGTGGTGACACATTTTGATTATGTTATTTATGTGCAGGAAGGTGAAGTAGATTACATCATGACCTTGTTATCCGTCACCTCACACTAAAGAACTCATTACTAATGACTTATTACATAACTATAACTGTGTGACGACACAAAAGATCTCATTAATAATGGCTTAGTACATACTGTGTAACACCATACCCTTGTTATCCATCACCTCACACTAAAGAACTCATTACTAATGACTTATTACATAACTATAACTGCGTGACAACACTAAAACACTCATTACTAGTTACTTAATAAATAGTTATAATTGTAACATCATGTCCTTGTTATCTATCACCTCACACTTACGAACACATTACTAATGGCTTATTACATAGTTATAACCGTGTAACTATAAAGTGTGCCATTCAGATGATGATTAAAGTACACCACACAATCCATAAATGTATTTATACTCATTTTATTTAGTTATACTCTTTTACTGATTTAAATTGACAGGACATTGGGGATAAGAAATAACTAGCTGTAAATAACCATACAAAAAAGTCAAACTTGCAAGACAAATGATATTTCACAATAGGGAATCCATTACGCTCAACAGACAAATCATTTGTTTACTCTGAATGTTTGGAGATTATAATTGTACATGCAGTAATATCATTCTAAGCCACAATTACATAAACAACCACAGTCACTGCATAAGGTTTAGATTTGTATGAGTGACATAAGATCCACTCAAATGTAAGAGGAAGAACCTGCACAGCACAATATGGTACACTGTAATTTGGACCAGGCCATGATCCCAAGGTATAGAGCATAGACTTAAGCACCTGTATTTTTTAGAGATGCTGCTCTTTACCTGACAATACATCTTGTTTATTAAAGCGTTAAAGCACTTTTCAGAAATATTAATAATAATAATAAGAAGAATAAGAATAATAAGAATAACAAAATACATGCCTGCAGAGTACCAACGTAGGTATTTATGGGAAAACTCCATGGCTTATACATTTTTAAATTACAGCACTATAGTGTTTTTCTCATATTTTGCCAGAGCTAAGGAAAGAATTAATTACATAAAACAAAACACAACAAAACAAAAACTGGGTTATTATTTATTTCTTTTTAAGATGCCTCCATAGCAACTGTGTTTTAAAGCATCCTTTATACATGAGTGTGATGAGTGTGTTGTTGTTGCGTTGTCGAGAGGGGACAGGGGACAGCGGTGACAAAGTGGCCTCAGAAACACAAGTTGAACTTTCCCCATGTTCAGAGGTGCACTTAGCGCATCTCCAAATGTGCTGATTCACACAAGAATGCCTGATGCTCTACATCGTTAAAATGGTACATCTTTGTTTAGATGAGTGCAAGGACTTTGTGTGTGTGTGTCTGTGTGTGTGTGTGTGTGTGTGAGGGAGAGAGAGAGAGAGAGCCCTGAATCTCTTATGGTGTCCGGATGGCCACTTCTCTCAGTGTGGCACCTGTTGAGGGGCAGCAAACACATTATCTGCCCTCTACAAAAGGCACATGTACGGGACAAAAAGAGACATCGCACTTTGTTCCATTAAAGTAAGTACATACACCCTTAATAATGTATGCGGTCTGATGTCACTTTGTTAATTCTGCAAGGCCAAAAAAATGACAAAACAAGCCTAAGAGGTACTCAAACATGACCTGGGGCCGCGGGGGGTGCAGTGATGCGGGGAATCTCTTGTACTCGGATGGGCACAGGGTCGCGTTGCTGATTCCAGCGTGGCACTCTGCCTCCCTGGGGGATGTAGGGACATAATGGCCATCCCTCTATGGACCTCTCTCCTCCTCTCTCTCCTCTCCTTTCCTCTCTCCTCTCTCCTCTCATTTAATATTTAATTGGCCGGCTGTGTCAGGACACGGGGAAGTGACAGGTCCAGGACACACGCCACAGGCGCGGGAGAGAGGGAGCCCACTCCACTCCAGGTCTGCCCGCTGTGATAAGGTAAAAGCGGTGACTGTCTAAGCGCAGCCTCACTTGTAGCCTTTCAGCAGAGATGGCTGCAGCTCTGAGGCCTCTTATAGGTAAGTACAAAAGAGCAGGCACTTAACGGGGCCCCTTTTTCTGCACCCAGCTGAATCTGTTGGGTATTTTTGGCATGAATGCCTGAAGGTCCTTGACAACTTTCAGCATCAATATAGAAAGCACCGCTTTCACTATACATGTGACTGCACGGCTCAACATTTGGGCTTCTGGACATTCTGCCAAGAGTGAGTCTTCTGGCCGCAGGGCGGCTGCAGCTGTGTGTCAGTATAGGACATAGAGGGCAACGTGTCTCTCAGCAGTACATACGCTAGTCTCTCTGCATTCTTATCACACCCCTCACATCCTCCCCACTCCACATCTCGCAGCTTCGATCAATGTTTAAGGTATTTCAGGGTCAAATCCTGAGGCTAGCAGAAAATGTTGGGCCTGCCTGCACAAAAAGAGAGGAAAGAAGTGAAGGGCTGTGTATCATGCTGCGCATGAACTGGACATTAAACGGAAAGACTGAGAGGCCAGCTGCTGAGATCTTTTAGTAAAGACTTCCGTTTCCCAGTAAGTGCCAGCTAAGATTCTTGTAAGCAGGCCAGAAAACTTCATCTGTACAGTTTCAGTCAAAGGGGAAGCTGATTTCACCAGGCATAACCGAGGACGCTGAAGAACATGGATCAGAGATGTTCAGTCTTATTTATGTATTGACTTATTTTCCTCACTGCATGGATGTGAGTGAGTGAGAGCTGGAGATTTGCACACTGATTGCCTAGGGTGGGGGGGCTGGGGGGGGCAGATAGCTGATAGCTGGGCGGGCATCTTCCTCAGTAGCCGTTCTCTGGGGCCAGCAGTATGAAAGCAGCAAAACGGCAGAGGAAATGGGAGCTCCTTATTTGGGATGACAAGCTAATGAGCTGGGAGAGGAGAGGAGGGGAGAGGAGGGGAGATGGAGAGAGGAGAGCAGAGGCAAGGGGGGGGGCAGAGGAGAGGAGAGCAGAGGAGAGGAGAGGAGGGGTGAGGATGGGAGAGAAGGGGATAGGAGGGGCGAGGAGCGGAGAGGAGAGGAGAGGAGCGGGGAAGGGAGGAGAGGAGAGGAGAGGCGGCAAGATTTATTTATTGGCCAACACGCTCCGCCCTGCCGGCCTGCTCAGCCTTCACCCAGACGCCTCTGGAGGAAATACAGCCAGCAGAGCACACACACACACACACACACACACACATACACATACACACACTCATGCACACACACACACACTCATACATATACACACACACATACGCTCGCACATACATATACACTCATACATATACACACGTGCACACACATACACACACACACACAATAAGGCAGAGCAGGAGGCAGAGTCAAAGGCAGCACTGCCCCCCCCCCCCCCCCCCCCCCCATGATGGCGAGACGCTTTGTGACACAGTAATTGGATACCGTGACATTTCCATTTGCCCCCTGCAAATTGTCTTCTGCCAGGGCATTCGTTTTACTCTATTGGTGCACCCCAAAAAAAGGAAAGAAAAAAAGAAATAAAAAAAGAAAAGCGAGGGAAAAGAAGGAGTGCAAAAATAAGGTGTTGGGGTAATGGCGCAGCAGTGGGCCGCTGTGGCTATTTAAAAAAGAGGAAGGGGAAGAAGTGTGTGTAAAGAGAAAAACAAAAATCAGAAAGGAAGCTGGGCTTTCATACTCATTTCCGTCGCCCATTTATTCCTGCCCTCACTGTGCAGCTGTGCAACACACAAAAAGTGTGAGAGAGAGAGGGAGGAAGGAAGAGAGAAGGGGGGGAAAGAAAAGAAAAGAGAAGTGGGCATGAGCAAGCCATCCTAAATATACATGTTCCCTTTGTTCTGGAAAAAAGAACTCTCTGGGCAGGCAGGCAGGGAGGCAGACAGAGAGGCAGGGAGGCAGACAGAGAGGGAGGCAGGCAGAGAGGCAGGGAGGCAGGCAGACAGGCAGGCAGAGAGGAAGGCAGACAGGTGGGCTGGGAGGCAGACAGGTAGGCAGGCAAGCAGGCAGGCGATGCTAGCGAGCTAGCGAATGAGTCATTAGTGCTCCAGTCAGATAGTGATCACCCAGCAGCAGAGTCAGGCAGCAACCACTAGAGGTGCTGAGTCCTCACCTCTGGGGCGGTGGGGGGGGGGGGGGGGGGGGGGTGCTTTCAGTGCTGACTCTTTATCTCCAGGGGTGGGGGTGCGGGTGCTTTTGGTGCAGACTCCTCACCTCCGGGGGCAACAGCTTTCAGACACATTAGTCCTTTTAGCGTTCCCTCCTCCAGTGCCTGCCCCCCCTCCCAGCCATCGGCAGCTGCCACCAGTTTCACCTGCTCAAACACTGCTGTCACCTCAGCATGCCACAGCATGCCACAGCGTCTACCAGGAGCAGCAGAGTACAGTTTGGGTTGACTGCTGAACCAACAATTACATACATACATACACACACACACACATACACACCTATCCACCTCCCTCCTCTTCGCTCCTCCTCTCCATCTTATCTCTCTACTGCTCCTCCTCACCTCCCCCCACTCCTCCCCACCTCCCTCCTCTTTACTCCTCCTCTCTCCTCTCTTCTTTATGGTCAGGAGACAGTGCCAGCCTTAACGGTCCCCTACAGATATGCCCGTGCTATCTCAGAGGTCCTCATGCAGCTGTAGTTACTGTGTCCAGGCAGCCCTGTGCCCCCCTGTAAATAATCAAGGTCATCCCTCAAGGCCGCCAGCATCTTAATTTAGCCAGGTTGCCATGGTGATAACCCAGACAACTTCAGCAGGAAGGTTAATGGTGTCTTCTCTTGTGGGATTTTACAGAGTAATTAAAAACAGTTTGATGAAAAAAAGATGTGTAAACTGGATTTTCCACCCCCTGTTTTGTTTTTTTGTTTTTTTCTTCTCACATTCCTGTTGTCTCATCCTCTTTGTCTTGAGCTGAGTGCTAATGTCCTCTGAAGGTGGTTATTGTCATTTGTCAGGGTGTAGGGTGGATGTTTGCTGAAGTGGAGCATTGTGCGTGCCAGCATCCTGTAATCTTTATCCGTGTCTGCACGCACAGGCAGGAGATATTCCCAGACAGCACAGCACAGAGAGCACTCAATTATGTACATCTCAAATTCAACACGAAAACGACAGAAACAGGAAGGCCGAGAGGGGAGGCAGGACACGGGGGTGGACACAGAGGCGCCATTCAGGAGATCTGTTTGGCACAGGACAGGAGTTAGCGCATGTGTTAGTGCATGAAATCTGCATCTGTTTGCGTCGATACAGGACAGGAGTTATCGCATGTGTTAGCGCATGTGATCTGCATGGGTTTGCGTCATCAAAGGACAGGAGTTAGCACATGTGCTAGGAGAGGGTCAAAGGTCACTGGTGGCATGTTTGTATCGTGTCCTAGCCTGGGCCCCTACTGCCCGCCACACGGCATCATGGTCTACTGTCCGCACTCGCTGCTGGGCCAATGGCAACACCTGTTTCAACCTGCCATGCTGTTACTGGGGCAACACTGGGGTCAATTAATTTCAAAATAAGGAAATGAGGCAATTAGCTGTAGCCTGTCTACCGCGTTCAGAAAGAAAGGGAACAGAAGGACCAGAATAGCGGCATTGAAACCAGTGCATTGTTCATATAGGGGTAGCATTGTCCTTTATTACTTATTTTGTTAAATAAATGAAAAGTGAAGGTAAGTGATTCACAGTTGAACCCCTGGAGTCTGTAAAACAAGGAAGTGAAATGAAAGTGCAGGCTTGCCTGTGTACTGCGGTGGAAAAAGAAAGGCAAAAAAGGATTAGAATAGGATCAGTGTGCATATTTGCCATTAATGGTCTTGGCAAAAATAATAGTAGCAGAAACTTTGAACATTGAGCAGTACTGCCGAAATAAGGCCTTTGTTAGATATATTGCATAAAACCATGAAACAGTTAGGTCGTTTGAGTTATGTGATGGTGTTTCAGTCATCCTGCCTGCATGTTTCCTTCATCCCAGCCCAGGAAAAGGCGAAGAAGAAGCCCCTTTGTAGCAGTATTGCTGTGAAGTGTTGAGTGTCTCTACCAAGCTCCCAGCGAGCAGCATGAAGCTGGCTCCTGCTCGTGAGAGGCAGTCACTCATAATGGCTGCAGAAATTTGCACTCTCCTGATGCACCCATAGGCTGTGTGTCTCACTCTCCTGATGCACCCACAGGCTGTGTGTCTCACTCTCCTGATGCACCCACAGACTGCACTCTCCCGATGCACCCACAGGCTGTGTGTCGCGCCTCTCTGAAGAGGGTCTCGAATGGCCGGTGGATAAAATGACTTGAGTACACTCTCGACGGCAGAGAAGCGAGGAATGAATTTGAGGGCTTTCTGAGCTGGCCAAGGTTAACGCTGATGTGTAGCTGATGATAAACACACTTTACAGCTGTGACGATGTCAGAGCAAGCCTGGGATAGTTTTGCTTCCTGTCTATTGCATTTATTTATGTATGAGGTGCACCACAATAGATGAACAAACCCTGATGCAAATATGCCTTCCAATGCAGGCCATTGTTCTCAGATTGTACAAGTACATTTAACCTGAAATGTGCTTCTCAGCAATTGAGAAAAGTGGTTTCTGTGGAATACAGTTACTTTCTCTGGTGTGTACTGTGGGTCTATTATTATGATTATTATTATTATTACTATTATTATTATTACTATTATTATTATCACTATTACTATTATTACTACTATTATTGTTATTTTGCATCCTATTTAGAAACACTAAACACTAAAGACTAAGCTAATATATACATGGTGCTAAAGACAAAAAGAACGGAGAAGCTTTCTAGGTTCCCTCAGGACATGATGCCCACAGACATGTGAGTTTACTGCAGCATTGTAGTCTGTTATGCACACACACTAGATACACACACTGCAACAACTGTCACCTTTTGGGAATGCATGTAATCAAATTTCATCGCATTCAAATGACCTTTTCTGGAGTATGTAGACTGCGGTCGCTTGCATGGAGAGATACGGTGTGTGTGTGTGTGTGTGTGTGTTGGGGGGGGGGAGGGTGTGGGTGGAACGTTTAGACAGTGATTTAAACACGACAGACATGCTTTCGCGATTATTCAAGGTCCACATGATCATGGGGAGAGATCACAACATGAAGTCAAGTGATGTGGGTGAAATAAAAAACATCCCTACGGTGAGGGCACTCGAGTGCCGGATCTATGCCGGGTCTGCGCCGGACTGGGCCCGGATCCACGCCAGTGTCTGCTCCTGCTCCTCTTTAAAATGGCAACCTTTAGCACCCCGCTTAAAATGGCAACCTTTCGCACACACACACACACACCACTCGGGATGTGTCGGATTTACCACAGTGATGCGGAGCAACCAGGGAGGCCTCTTACGATGACCATCCATCACACTGACAGCTGGGGGGGTGGGGGGGAGAAAGGGGGAGGGAGAGGGAGAGGGAGAGAGAGGAAGAGAGGAAAAGGGGGAAAGAGAGAGAAAGAGAGGGAGACAGATAGAAAGCGGGAGAGAGGGAGAGACAGAGAGGAAGACTGAGAGGGAGAGGGAGAGGGAGAGGAGTCTGGGCGCTCTGCTTTGGTAATATGCATCCTCTCCTATCCTCTACCTTAGTGCTCCAGTATAAATCAGCTCAGAGGCAGCTCCCACATGGCTCCATCCGCCACCCAACCCCCCCCACCCCTATTCCATCCTCCTCTACTCTTCTCCCCCTTACTCCACCCTCTTCTACTTCTCTAATCCCCTACTCCACCCACCCCTACTCCCCCCCCCTACTCCACTCACCCCCTACGTCACCCTCCTCTACTCCCTCCTGTACCCCCCCCCACCCTACCCTACTACCCCCCCCCCCCCCCCCCCCACACACACACACACTCCACCCTCCTCTCCTCCACCCTCCTTCTGTCCATGTGAGAATCAGGGTTTTTAAATCAGACGTTTAGTGTTTCTCTCTGCACATGGCATAATGGTGCCAGAGCACTGGCTGTGAACATACTTTTATATGTAATGCTGTGCAGAATGGCTCTTTTTTACAGACAAAACTTTTCCTCATCTTGTGGGCTTATGCGAGCTATAAGTTACTCGGCTGAGACCATGAATAATTTGTCATGTCGCATGTGTGTTCCCTCTGGGATCGCAGTGTGTTTTTGTTTGTGTTTAATTTACTGCAAAGATGCTTAACTGACCCACATAGCACACTGTTTTAGCACAACAGCATGTCCACCTAAATGAGTTTTAGTTGATTTTTCCTTTTTTCCCCCTCAAGAGATCTGTCAGCCGTTTATATGTGCAGCAGTTGCTCTGCATGTTTCTGCAGCCTTTATCGTGGGAGTGAGTCCTGCGTTTGTCATAGTGTAGGCGTTCTTCTTTGGTGGACCCTCAGCTGTGACCAGGGAGAGATAAGGACAGTGTTGACTATACTCCTCTAAAGTATAGTGTTGCCTATACTCCTCTAAAGGTGAGATACCTTAGCTGTGACCAGGTAGAGATGGGGGCGGTGTTGACTTGACTAAACTACTCTAAAGCAGGTGAGACACCTGAGCTGTGACCAGGGAGAGATAAGAGTGGTGTTGTCTATACTCTAAACTATACTCTAAAGCAGGTGAGACACCTTAGGTGTGACCAGGGAGAGATGGGGGCAGTGTTGTCTATACTCTAAAGCAGGTGAGACACCTCAGCTGTGACCAGGGAGACCTGAGGGTGGTGTTGACTATACTCTAAACTATACTCTAAAGCAGGTGAGACACCTTAGGTGTGACCAGGGAGAGATGGGGGCAGTGTTGTCTATACTCTAAAGCAGGTGAGACGACTCAGGTGTGACCAGGGAGAGATGGGGGCAGTGTTGTCTATACTCTAAAGATGAGACACCTTATCAGTGTCCAGGGGGAGATGGGGGTGGTGTTGACTATACTCCCCTAAAGCAGGTGAGACGCCACAGCTCTTAACAGGAAAAGTACAGCCCCTGTTTGATGACATATGACCTGTTGCGACCTGCATCCTTCCTGCATAAAAAAACAAGATGGCTGCTGTCACCCTCACCTCCTCTGGCTCCTCTGCAGATCTCTCAGACCCCAGTGAGGACACACACACACACACACACACACACAGACATGCTTACAATCGTGAGTTTGGGGACACTCAAGGCCCCGGTGACGTCCTCTGACTGCCACATCCATGCTGGCTGTCACCTCACGGCAGAGTGCCACAGGAACAGGGACAGGCCACCGCAGCCTGCTGCCTCTCGGCGGGAGATGAATTGGACAGGTGCTGCAAGAATGGCCGCCTGTGATGTGTAAAATATTGGCTGGCCCGTCTTTTGTGGTGCATTTGTAAGAGTCATTGTGCCTACAGGAGTGTGTGAGGCAGGGACAGAAAGGGAATGAAGGTGGTGTGTGTGTGTGTGTGTGTGTGTGTGGGGGGGGGCTGGCGATAACAAATGTAACAAAAATGTCTTGGTTGAAGAGGATGAACCGAGACATGAATTGCATACTTACTTGTCAGAGGAGCAGAGAGGTTAGCCGTCCTGTTCTCTCCTCCTCCACACTCTCCACTGACGCCGGGGTCTGAAAGCCGCGCTGCTCGTTCACTTTGAAATATAGCAAAAAAAAACCCTGCTAGTTGCTCTTGCTCTTAAGGTAACTTTGACAAAGAATAACAGCTCTTGGTGGTGATATATCCCCCCCTTTCAAGACCTCGGAGCATCAAGGCTTTTGGAAATGAAATATGCCAGCAGACGTATGAGCTGCCAAAGATGGAGAAGGAGAAGGGCCCTCTGGAGGTGACCTACTCAAAGAGCACCGTGTTTATTGCCCCGCACTTCATTCTCCCGCTCTTTACGGCACCAGAGTCGCCACCAGACAGCCCTCGCTCAAGCACACCGCACCATCGGGCTGGGGGGGGGCATAGAACATGGACCTTCAGATGAATATGGACACCCATTCATTATACAGACTGCTCGCACAGATGGGGTATGGAGGATGTTAACACAGAGTACAACATCAAAGTAACATAAAACCGCAAACTATTATTTAAACTATTATTGAAATATATTTAAAATTAAATATTTCATGTTTTTAAGTACATTTTAAGCCTTCACTGAGACAGGACAGTGAAGAGCAGGACAGGAAGTGAGTGGGATAGGGTTGGGAAATGACCCAGGCCAGATTGAAACCTGGGTCCCCATGGGAACTTGCCCATCCATGGTCGGGGTGCTCTACGCACTGCGCCACAGCACCCCCAAATATCTCCTGTTTTGATGTCTTACATGACATATCTGGCTAGGCCAGTGGTTGACATCATAAGGCTAGGGGCATGTGCGTGATCAACCGCTGGGCTGAGGACACACACTCAGCTCTGTTGTGTGTGTGTGAAGTGAGGCTACAGTGTGTGACAGGAGTTCAGACAAACTAAGGCGAGAAAATGATTGAGGAACAAACTCTTCACATCTGACAAAAAGCTGAAGATTTATGTGTTTTTTTGTGGCGCTGGAGTGAGCTGTGGAGGAGAAGGGCAGTGTGGAGGAGCGCCAGAGGCTACTGTCACACACACACACACACACACACACAGGCTGACGGTGATTCACCGCTCTGCTTGCCCTTGCTCACTAAAATAGTTGAGTGATGTGATGTGCGAGAGGGAAGCGCGTTAGGGCCAGAGTAAGGGCTCTTTTTTTAACCAGAAGTGCTGGACTCAAATGTGTGAGTGCCTGGAGAAATGTACAAAAAAAAATGCGTCAGTATATGGCACACACGCACACACACACACACACACACACACTCACCCACCACAATGCTCTCTCACACACACACACACACACACACACCCACATGCTCTCTCACACACACACACACACACACACACATGCTCTCACACACAAAAATGCACCAGTATGTGGCACACACTCACACACACACAAAAACACATCAGTATATGGCACTTGGATGTTGGGCGACGTGAAAAGTGTAAAGAAGCAAGATGAAGTGACTGGTGTTACAAAGTGTTTAAAAAGTGTTTATCTGGTGTTTAGCAGCATAAATTTGCATCATGGCACCCTGAAAGGTGCACCAAGGACTGCTCTTCCCTGCTACAGTGTGTATTTTTAATGTCCTGATGCTTTGCCTGCTGTTTTCAAGGTTTCTTAACCAGTGCTACACAGATTTTGGTAAATATTAAAAATACTCCACAAGTGTTGTACAGACCTGCAGAGACATGTTTAAAAAGCACCGTTGAGGAAGGCAGAGTGAGCCCAAGTATGGTTCCTCGGTGGGTAGTATGCCCTGCAGGATTGCATGGCCAAGACGTTTTAATGTGTAATAAGACCACACTTCATAACAGACTGGGGAATAATTACAATTCAGGGATTTATTCAGACGAGGTTAGTCAGGTCATTCACCAAAGACACTTTCTAGCTAATTTCTTGAGTTTGGGGAGAAGGCAAAACAGCGAGATGGGGCTCTGTGAAATGCTCCCGTGCGCCGGTCGAGAGAGAAAAGTAACTACAGTAGAGCGGCACGAGGATGGGATGACACAATCACACGCAATCGATTTCACTTCTGATGCAATCGCCGTATTCATGAGAAAAAAGGTACATATTCTCCAAGCTGGCCTCAAAGAGTTAGCTAAACTTTTTACATCTGTGAATGTCAAGCACATCATTTACAGTGTATGTGTATGTGTCACATACATGTAAAGTGTGCAGTGACATCATCATTGTGTGCCCGTGACATGTTGACATGACTCGTCAAGCTAAGAGGTCCCATGATACAGAGGGCCCCCATTCCTCTAGTTAGTGCCTTTGAAATAAGAGTTCAGCTGTGTCAGTGCGTGTGCGTGTCTAAAAATGTAGACGGCAGAAAGGCATAGAGAGAGGGAGAGAGGGAGAGAGAGAGAGAAAAGCAGGGCTGTTTAGTGTAAAGAGACTGATGGATGGCAAAGTTTTTTTTAACTCCTCTTTGTCCTTCCCCCCTTCACTCACTCCCCATACCAGATCACATCCTTCACACACCCACCCACACACACACATCTACACACACACACATTCACACACACACACACACACACCCTTTCCCTGTGTTCGCCTGTCGCCTGTTCTCTGTAGAGAGAAAACTGTTTAATGTGAAGAAACTCTGCTCCCCTCCCTTCTCCACACCAGATCACGCTCTCCACGCACACACACACGCTTTCCCTGTGTTTGCCTGTCCCCTGTCCTCTGGAGGGGGCTGAAGGTGAGGGCTGGGGTTGGGGCTGGGGCTGGTGAGGGCTGGGGCTGGGATGGGGCTGGGGCTGCAGCACGGGGCCCGTGGCAGGTCACGCCTGCTGGACCGTAACCAGCTGTCCTGACCCCCCCTCTGCCCCCCACTCCGCTGGACAGCACGCAGCCGCTTTGATGCCAGGCCGCGCCGCAGCGGCACGATAACGGCCAGCAGAGGTCAGAGGTCACCCTGCAGGCGGGCGGAACAATGAGCTAGCGGCAGGTAGCCATGGCGACCCGTGGAGAAGAGGGGCAGAGAGCGAGAGATAGATGGAGGAGAAGAGCAGTGGAGAGAGAGAGGAGAGGGAGGAGAGGGAGAGAGGACCTGTGGAGAAGAGCAGCAGAGAGGGAGAGGCAGAGAGATGGAAGAAGAGGAGCAGAGAGAGAGAGGGAGGGAGAGGAGAGGGAGGGAGTACCTGTAGACAAGAAGAGCAGAAAGAGAGAGAGAGAAAGGGATAGAGGGAGAAAATGGAGAGAGAAAAAGGAGAGGGAAGGAGCTCTAGCAAATAGGAGCAGAAAGAGAGGGAGAAAGAAAAAGAGAAGAGGGCAGGGAGGGGAGCAGACAGAGGGAGAGCGATGAAAGAGGAGAGGGAGAGAGGAAGGGATGACCCGTAGAGAAGAGGGGAGGAGAGGGAGGGAGAAGGAGGAGGGGAGGAGAGGCAGGGAGGAGGAGGAGGAGAGCGGAGGGAGGGATGACCTGTAGAGAAGAGGGCCAGACAGGCAGGGAGAAGGAGGAGGAGGAGGAGGGGAGGAGGTCATTCTCAGATAAAAGAGGAGGAGGGATAACCAGACCCCCCTCTGGCTGCACACACACCCCATGTGTGGATGAGAGGAGAGGGGAGAAGGGAAGAGGGGAAGGTAAGAGGGGAGAGCGGAGGAGGGGAGAGGGGAGGTAAGAGGTGAAAGGACCCCGTGTTGGCATGTCTGGATGAGTGGAGGGGAGAGCGGAGGAGGGAGGAGGGGAAGAGAGGAGGGAAGAGGGGAAATCAATGAGAGGTCCTGCCAGGCAACACGCCGAGGTCTGGCCACAGCTTCCCCCAGGATTCAAGACATCGTCACACACACACACACACACACACACATACACACACAGACACACACACAGACGCTCACACACACACACACACACACACGCACACACACACACACACACACACACACAAACACACACAAACACACACACCTACACGTACACACAAACGCACACACACACACACACACACACACACACACACATGCTTAATCACACACAAACAAACACACACCCAGTCGTACATATACACTCATAATGTTTGTGGTGAAATGGGAAACTATTTGACCTGAAGTTTGTCTTTCACTGTGGTAGTGTGATGTACAACCCTTTCCAAAAAGACATATTTGGAATACATGTCATATCTATCAAAAACACTCACTTGATTGATACAATGTAGGCTTAGTATCTGTATAATAACATCCATTCATTATGTCTTACACAATTACAATCCTCCACGCATGATGCTCACGGACGACATAACACGAGGATGTGACTTCATCAGACACAACCCCCCCTCCTGTTGACACAAAGCCCCCCCCACAGCCTAGTCATGACACAGGAGTGTAATCTGTCTGGGTAAGCCTATTAGGAGTGTGTCTGCCACACACACACACACACGCACACACACACACACACACACACACACACACACACACACACAGGATCTAATCTGCATCTACATCTACTTGTGCTAGCCAGACGAGAGAGGGGGGCTTTGGCTGTCACAATGAGGATTATTCAAATGCTCTTTTTTTAAGTGATGTAATGGATGCCGAGAGTAATCAGGACTTGAGTGATGAACAGGCCTGTGTGTGTGTGTGTGTGTGTGCTGCAGATCACTTTCTTGCTGATTAATGTCACTTAATTATACGTGAGAGATAATTAATTACGAGCATGCAAAGAAGGCGACGCCATTTGCTTTCCCCGGCCCTGTCTTGCGTGACTCTTTATTGTTTTGTTTATCTTAATGCAGCCATAAATAAGGTGGATTAATTTTTCCTCGCTGCCAAAAACCTCTCATTTATTTATTGATGATTTTTTCCCCCCTATCTCTCTTTTTTCGGTGTGCTTTTACAATTACACAGCACAGTTTCCAGTCTCTTGTTATTCCCGCGACTGGGTTTAAACAGAGGATTCTGCGTTACTTTGTTTATAATTAAAGGCCGCTGATGACTGAATTGTTTCTCATGTCATGCTCAGTATTACCTTCTCTCCACTCACCGCGCGGGATGATAATTATGTTTCACTACTCCATTTTCGCAGAGCTTGTTTTCTTTATGCAGGCTTATTTTTCTGCTGGTCCAAAACACAGGACCCGGTCTGTCTTCATCATTAATTACAAACAGTGTTTCTGCATTAATGTACTAGTCCATAATAGTATGTGGCTCAACAGAGGATCAGGTCTGTCTTCATTAGTAATTACGAACAGTGTTTCACACAGGATCAGGTCTTTATCATTAATTATGAACAGTGTTTGTGCATTATTGTACTAGCCCGTAATAACACATAGTCTAAAACAGGATCAGGTCTGTCCTCCTTAGTAATTAAGAGCAGTGTTTGTGTGTTGGTGTACCAGCCTATAACAACACATGGCTCAACACAGGATCAGGTCTGTCTTCAGCAATAATTAAGAGCAGTGTTTCTGCATTAATGTACTAGCCCATAGTAATATGTGGCCTAAAAGAGGATCAAGTCTGTCTTCCTTAGAGCAGTGTTTGTGTGTTAGTCTACTAGTTCATAATAACACATGGCCTAACACAGGATCAGGTCTGTCTTCATTAGTGATCAAGAGCAGTGTTTGTGTGTTGGTGTACTAGGCCATAGTAATATGTGGCCTAACACCGCATCAGGTCTATAATTAAGAGCAGTGTTTGTGTGTTGGTGTACCAGCCTATAACAACACATGGCTCAACACAGGATCAGGTCTGTCTTCATTAGTGATCAAGAGCAGTGTTTGTGCATTAATGTACTAGACCATAATAATATACTTAATTAAGAGCAGTATTTGTGTGTTGGTGTACTAGTCCATAACAATATGTGGCCTAACACGGGATCAGGTCTGTCTTCATTAGTAATTAAGGACAGTGTTTGTACATTGACAGACTAGCCTTTACTATCATTAATAAAGAGCAGTGTTTGTGCATTAATGTACTATCCCATAATAATTTATGTGAGCTAAAACAGGATCAGGTCTGTCTTCCTTAGTAATGTATTCTTAGTAGTGTATTAGCCTATAATAACACATGGCCTTTGAAAGATCTCATATCTACTCGTAACTTTGTCATAGATTTAGGAACACAGGTATTATATACTCATTACTTTGTAATAGATTTAGAAACACAGAATAATTGTGAATAAGTGCTCTTTCTACTTGGGACTTAAAAAATAGATTTATAGTTTATGTAAAATCAATATGTTACATTGCACTTATAATGCAATACCAGCTACCTTATCCTAGACAGATATTTAAGCCCGCAGCCAGGTGGACCCAGAACTATGTCTTGGGTAGCTATTGGATCTTCCATCCTGGACCCAGAACTATGCCATTGATCACCACTGGATCTAGACCCAGAACTATACCATAGATCACTAGTGGACTACTACAATGCTACAGATAGTTAGTGGATCTGGACCAAGAATGATGGTACAGATAGCTAGTGGATCTTCCATCCTGAACCCAGAACTATGGCTTGGGTAGCTTGGAAAATCAGCAGAAGACTGTATCACCACAATGAATTAAAGCACTTCACCAAAGCTAATAAAACATGGCAAATAGTAACCTCAAAATGCAAAATAAAATAGAGCAGTTTTAAATGTTAGGTAATGCAGTAGTTGACCTAGATAAAGGGAAGCACATACATATGCATAGCTGACTGAGGTGGCTTGAATATTAAGTGTGATGATTATCCTCTCTCTCTGCCTGTTAACCCCAGATAAACCCTATTAGCACCTGAGAGGTTGCGCCTTTCATCCTGGCCTGGAAACGCTGGGAGCACTACCCCACATGCTTCTTCACTGTCTGCCATAGTTTGCCACCATCACTCTGAGTGTGTGTCTTTGGTCTTGCCCTAAATACGCGGTGAACTTCTCTCCCTCTCCACTCCAGCCAGGGCATGGCTCCTGAGTCAGAGGATGAGTAAAGAGGGTGAGATGTGAAATATGGTGTGACGTGTGTGTGTGTGTGTGTGTGGCATGTGTGCACGCGTGTGTATGTGTGTGTGTGTCCACTCCAGCCAGGGCCAGAGTCCTGAGTCAGAGGATGAGTAAAGAGGGTGAGATATGAAATATGGTGTGACGTGTGTGTGTGTGTGTGTGTGTGTGTACGTGTGTGCATGTGTGCATGTCTGGCATGTGTGGCATGTGTGCGTGTGCGTGTGCGTGTGCGTGTGTGTGTGTGTGTGTGTGTGTCCACTCCAGCCAGGGCATGGGTTCTGAGTCAGAGGATGAGTAAATAGGGTGAGATGTGAAATATGGTGTGGTGTGTGACGTGTGTGTGTGTGTGTGTTTGTGTGTGTGTGTGTGTGTTTGTGTGTGATGTGAAATATGGTGTGATGTGTGGCATGTGTGTGTGGGGGTGTATGTGTGATGTGTGTGTGTGTCTGAGAGAGAGAGAGAGTGAGAGGCTAACTTAGACAATGAGCGAAAATGCCATTCCTCTTGGGGGAAACTAATACCCTTACAAAACTAGCTGCTGAATACCTAGAGTCCACATGACTATCAACTAGTGATCCACGTACAGGTGCCGTTTTATTTGTTTGTTTGTTTTTCTTTCTCTCTTTTTGCATTTACTATTATTACTTTTCACGATATTACCTATGACAGGAATTGTCATAGTTTTTTATTCAATTATTATTATTTTAACATTAGTAAATTGTATAAGGTTTCTTTTCATGTATGTCTAGGGTTAGTATTCAGTATTAATTATTACTCTATTACACTATTTATTATGTATTACTACTATCATTACTATCAGTGCTTGCTTACTGCTTTGGCAATATTGAATTTACATTCATGCCAATAAAGCTACTGAATTGAATTAAATTGACAGAGAGAGAGAGGGAAAGAGAGGGAGAGAGAAAGAGAAAGAGAGAGAGGAGCTGAGATGTGAAATGTGATGTGTCTGAATGCAGAGAGAAAGAGAGTGAGAGAGAGAGAGAGGGAGAAAGAGAGAGAGAGAGAGGGGGGGGGAGAGAGAGAGAGAGAGGAGCTGTGATGTGAAATGTGATGTGTCTGAATGCAGGGCGCATCCTCTACATGCTCTGCCCTGAGCTCTTGATCATTTGCATTTGAAAGGTCATATCCTGCACTCTTTCTTCTCCTCTCTCTCCCTCTTTCTCATCCTCCCTCTCTCTCTCTATCCGTCTCTCTTTTCCTTTCCCCCTCTCTCTCTCTCTCTCTCTCACTGTCTCTCTCGTTCCATCTCTCTTTTCCTTTCCCCCTCTCTCTCGCTGTCTCTCACATCTGTGTTTGTGTGTGTGTGTGACAGCGAGAGAGAGGGAGAGAGAGGGAGAGAGAGGCCCTAGGCTTGTACATCAAACATGTTTGAGAAGTGTTAGATTTCCACAGTGCAAGCAGGTTTGGACATTTTTGTTTTGGTATTTTTTGTGTCTTACTGCAATGGACTGTCGATCAGCTCTGGTTTCAGGCGTGTGTGTGTTTGTGTATTTGTACGTGTGTGTGTGTGTGTGTGTGCAATGGACTGGCGATCAGCTCTGGTTTCAGGCGTGTGTATGTGTGTGTATGTGTGTGTGTGTGTGTGTGTGTGCGGGCGTGTGTGTGTGTGTGTGTGTGTGTGTGTGTGTGTGTGTGTGTGTGTGTGTGTGTGTGTGTGTGCAGTGGACTGGCGATCAGGTCTGGTTTCAGGTGTGGGCTGTCATAGCCGTTGGTTGGAAACTAATGTAGTGGAGACAGCCCAAGGCTACTGGCCAGACATCTTACAGACACTGGCAGCTAAATATGTCACCTCTCTCTCTCTTTCTATCTCTCTCTCTGTTTCTCTCTTTCTCTCTGTCTCTCTCTTTCTCTCTCTCTCTCTCTCTCTCTCCCACTCACTCTGTCTTTCCCTCCCTCTCTCTCACACTCAATCTTTGCCCCCCTACACACACACACACACACACACACACACACACACACACACACACACACACACACACACTCAGCAGTGTGTGTATGAGCAGCAGTGTGTAGGAAGGCCCTGGGCAGCTGTGGTGAAGCGCTGTAACGATGTGCCCTCCTTTGATCAGTGATCCTGTGCTCGTTTGCCGTCTCTCCTCGACTGCCAGTCAACCATTTACACACACTCACACACAGTCATAACCACATACACACATGCCCCCCCCCCCCCCCCCCCCACACACACACGCTCACACAGTCATAACCACACACACGTTGTAAATATTTGAGCTTTGAGGGGAGCTTCTTATGAAGGCCTGATGGCTGTGATTAAACACATGTTAGATCAGCCTGAGACATGATCCATCCTGCACCTCTCTGGCCAGTCACCTACATAGACACACACACACACACACACACACACACACACACACGTGTGACCTGATGGCTGTGTTTAAATACATGTTAGATCAGCCTGAGACATGATCCATCCTGCACCTCTCTGGCCAGTCAACTACATACAGTAGGCTGCATCTGAAACATCCTTGGCAGGACACACACTATGAGGGAAGTCTGTCAAAACAAGGCAGGGCAAGTTTGTTTGTATAAGGCATTTCATACACAAAGGCAGTTCAGTGTGCTGAACAAAAATAAAAGAAACGAACACTATGTAAAATAATAAAAGATAAAATACATGTAAATGCTTAAAAGGACAAAAGTAAAATAAGTATAAGGTAAGTAAGATGCATATTTAATTAAAAAATGGGGCAAAATATAGTAATTAAAGGTAAATTACTACCACAAAACATCTGAAGACAATTTGGTCTTAAGTCTAGATTGGAAACTGGCAACAGGAGGGGATTTGTGATGTCTTTAGGCGGGTTGTTTGCTGCATCTTGTGTGGAGGAGTTGAGCACATAAGGACTCGAAGGAGGGCCACTGCCTTTTTTAAAAACAGTGTATCAAGGTGTACAGAAACCTTTCAGGATGCAACTGTGATGGACACTGAAATTAAACAAAAAGGTATCATTTATACATACATATACAGGACCGATCAGGATTCCATCACTTCAAAGTTTTTAGGCCAGGCAACATATTCTCATACAAACGGGTCCCTAGTTCTGTTCACCATTAAAATGTATTTCCGCTAATAATCCCTTCACACAGTAGCATCATACCAGATTTCATTTCAGGTGGACTTTTCTGTATCAGCAACCTGTCTAAAAGTAGCACTATATTTCCACATGATTTGTATTAAAAATGTAGTTTACACTTTCTGTGAAAGTTTTTCAAACAGTGACATTACACCACTCTGTTAGTGTTTAAAGACAGAGAGACTCCAGCTGAGTCATCAACTTGAACAAACATAGCGGGCAGCAGAATGGCTGCTTGCTAAATTGGTGAAATAGGTTGAGAATAGAGTGAGAATGGAGTGAGGTGTGGAGTGAAATGGAGGGAGAATAGAGGACGTTCAGATGTGAAACAAGACGCTGCTGGAAGGATCGTGCTCCCCTGATATACCTGAAGCCTCAACTCGGACATGAATTCCTGTTCTTCTAACAATAAATTAAGATTTTTTTTATGTTTATATGCGTCAGTCTGCCTATGTGTGTGTGTGTGTGTGTGTGTGTGAGAGAGAGAGAGACAGAGCGAGATAGAGAGAGAGAGTATAACGTCATAAAGGCCGTAGACCAATGCGAGGTGTGTGCAGACCTGTGTGTGTGTGTGAGAATAACGTCATATAATCCATAGACCAATGAGGGGTGTGTACAGACCTGCCTGCATGTGTGTGTGTGTGTGTGTGTGTGTGTGTGTGTGTGTGAGTATAACGTCATATGATCCATAGACCAATGAGGGGTGTGTACAGACCTGCGTGTGTTGACCTTGGCATTGGTGATTGTGTGCCATGATGGCCATCAAGGAGCTGTGAGATGATATATCAATTTGCATGTCATTTTGCTCTTTGTCAAAGATCACCGCACACGAATGTGGATCAGCACTCATCCCATCCATCTTCCTGTGAGGGGAAGGAGTGAGTCACGTAATCACCGCGCCTGAAAAGGGCTTTGTGTGCCAGGCCCATAACAATCAGATCTTGCTTACGCCAAACAAAGACACAACGTAAACAAACAACAAGGTCCTCCAATTACAGTCGCAGATATCCATCTGTGTTACGGAGAGAGCGGAGAGAGCGGCCGTGTTCAGAGAAAGCCAGTTATCTGTGCCCAGTACACACACACACACACACTCATCTCGTCCCCGGCGAGCGCCACAGCCGCCTGTCAAAGAGCTTTGTCGCCGAGCAACGGAGACACAAGGGGAAGATTAATGCTCTCGTGCCGCTCGCTAGTTTGAGATTAAAACTCAGGTTGAGCAATCCCCCCGCTTTTTTAACATCCCTCTCTGTGGTTGTCAAAAGACGACACACACACACACACACACACACACACACACACAGTATACACATATACACACACGCATACACACACACACACACACACACACACAAACACGCACACATACACACACACACACTAACACACACACATGCATGCAGACACACACACACATACATACACACACACACACACACACACATACACTTTTGATGTCCCCCACTTAGGCTGCATGCTGCACAGGGCTCCTGTGTGAGGGGACAGACTTCACTCTCAGTCACACACACACACACACACACACACACACACACAA
>CM059280.1:2491069-2493569 GCA_030347295.1 Setipinna tenuifilis | reverse complement strand
GCACTCACACACTCACACACACGCACTCGCACTTGCACTTGCACACACACACGCACACACACACACACACACACGCACACACACATGCACTCGCACTCACTGCACTCGCAAATCACTTGAGCGCAGTGAAGCCCCGTGGTATTTGCGTGCGGTGCTTATCGGTGTGTTTTAGTGCTAGTGTCAGGCTGCATGCTAACGCTAATGGGCAGCACATCTCCCATGCAGAGTGATTCACGCCGCGCTCCCCCTCTACCCTGCTCCCCCCCCTCCCCTACTCCCCCTCTACCCTGCCCCCCTCTCCGCTGCTCCTTCTCTCCCTGCCACCCCCCTCGCCTGCCCCCACTTCCCCTCTCCCCTTCTCTCCCTCTCCCCCTGCTCTCCCTCTCCCCTGCTCCCCCCCCTCCCCTGCTCTCCCTCTCCCCTGCTCCCCCCCCTCCCCTGCTCTTCCTCTACCCTGCCCCCCCTCCCCTACTCCCCTTCTCCCCTGCTCTCCCTCTCTCCCTGCTCCCCCCCTCCCCTCTCCCGATGGGTGTACTCCAGCAATCAATCACGGCAGGGCAGCCATCCACAGATCCTTCACTTGTACATTGTCGGGTGCAGTCAATATCCGGTTTTAAATGGGGGAGGTTAAGGATCTGACTGTTCTTGAGGTGACCTTTCGCTTGATGAGAATCAGCTTGCTTAGCAGCACCGCAGCCCAGAGTCATCCAGTGAGGCAGTGCCTCTCCTCGCCTCGCCTCTCCTCTCCTCTCTTATCCTCGCCTCTCCTCTCCTCTCCTCTCCTCTCCTCTCCTCTCCTCGCCTCGCCTCGCCTCGCCTCTCCTCTCCTCTCCTCTCCTCCTCTCCTCGCCTCTACTCTCCTCTCCTCTCATCTCATCTCCTCTCCTCGCCTCTACTCTCCTCTCCTCTCCTTTCCTCTCCTCTTCTCCTCTCCTCTCTTTTCCTCTCCTCTCCTCTCCTCGCCTCTCCTCTCTTCTACTCTCCTCGCCTCTACTCTCCTCTCCTCTCCTCCTCTCCTCGCCTTGCCTCTCCTCTCCTCTCTTTTCCTTTCCTCTCCTCTTCTCCTCTCCTCTCTTTTCCTCTCCTCTCCTCTCCTCTCCTCGCCTCTCCTCTCCTCGCCTTGCCTCTCCTCTCCTCTCCTCTCTTTTCCTCTCCTCTCCTCTTCTCTCCTCTCCTCGCCTCTCCTCTCTTCTACTCTTCTCTCCTCTCCTCTCTTATCCTCGCCTCTCCTCTCCTCTCCGCTCCTCTCCTGTCCTCTCCTCTCCTCACCTCTCCTCTCCTCTTATCTCCTCTCCTCTTCTCTCCTCTCCTCTCCTTGCCTCGACTCTCCTCTCCACTACTTTCCTCTCCTCTCTTTGCCTCGCCTCTCCTCCTCGCCTCTCCCTCACCTTGTCTTGCATCTACTCCCCTCTCCTCTCCTGGCCTCTCCTTTCCTCTCCTCTCCTCTACTTTACACTCCTCGCCTTGCCTCTCCTCTCCTCTCTTTTCCTCCCCTCTCTTCTCCGCTCCCCCCCTCGCCTCTCCTCTTCTCTACTCTCCTCACCTCTCCTCTCTTTTCCTTTCCTCTCCTCTCTTTTCCTCTCCTCTCTCCTCCTCTCCTCTCGCCGCCACAAGACCAGAATGTTTGATGATCAATACGGCGATTAGCGGATCAGACGACGCAATTACCCGCGGCACTCAATCAATGCGTGGCACTTTAATGCGCCGGGCTCTCCGGCTGCTGTCGCACAATGACAGCGATTGCTTACTCTGTCCACGGAAGTGCGCCGTGTTTAATTACATCACTAATTATGCACGCTATCATAATGGATGACGCCTGGGCCAAATTTTCACACGAAATGGCTTCTCTCGCTCCGCACGCGCGGTCCCTGCGAATCTCTAACGAAGGTGGTAAACGATTATGAGAAGGAGGCTATTAACAAATCAGCTAATGCCTCTACGCTGCCACGCTAATGTTAAATGTGATCATTTCACACAAATGGCTTCCTGCTTCAAGGTTTAATGTTGCTTTTTGACAGCTGGTGATACTCAGCGCCGGGTCTCGTATCCATCAGGGCGGAGGTTAGGCTACATCAGGGGGAGGTTATGCTGTGAGCTACTCTGAGGAGGGCCCTGGGATGTTTGCAAGTCGTCACAACATTCTTACTCTAGCCTCCATGTATGTTTATTTTTGTATTCTTGTAATTGTTTTTTATTCTTAGTATTTTTGTCAAACCATGAGAAAAAATGCTGAAAAAACTATGGAAATATCCAGAAATAAATACAACACACTCTGTAACGGTGATCCTCCACTGAGAGAGAGTCATAAGCGAGCCATTTATGGTCCTCTGTGCTGCGAAACAGAAGCCTGAGAGATTACAGCAGAATGGGACTCATTTAGATTCAGAGCAGTTAGTGGAGACTGGAGTGTGTGCATGTCTACTGGATCTAGCCTCCTCTCTCTCTCTCTGTCTCTCTGTCTCTCCCTTTGTGTCTGTCTGCCTGTCTCTCTCTCTCCTTT
>CM059280.1:2481069-2486069 GCA_030347295.1 Setipinna tenuifilis | reverse complement strand
AGAGAGAGACAGAGAGAGAGAGAGCACCATCTACCACTCATACACCAGTGAAACAGCCATACAAACAGCAAAACACAGAGCAGCCATGTTCAGAGATGAGACAGCAATAAGCAGCAATAACACTGCCCCCCCAGAGGGAGAAAGAGAGAAAAGAGAGAGAGAGAGGGAGAGAGAGGGAGAGAACACTGCCCCCCCAGAGGGAGAACGAGAGAAGAGAGAGCCGAGAGGAAGGAGGACTGGCAGCAAATGAAAGACTCAGCTCTAGGTTTTTGTGTGTTGCTGTCACTGCACCCCCCTCCACACACACACACACACACACACACACACGCACACACACACACCCCACAGTCGGCTTGGTGTTGAGTTATTTCACGGGGGGGTGGTTATGTAATGGCTTAGCCCCATGCATACATAAATGGAGGCGTGTGTGTGTGTGTGTGTGCCAGGCCTGATGAGCACATGTCTCTGACTGATGTCTTCATTAGACGTGACCATTTCAGACACCCCCCCACCCACCACCCACCCACCCCATGCCCCTTACCCCTTCCACTAATGTACTAGTGCACAGCAGACTTAATGTGGAGGAGAGGTCACATAACATGTCAGAACCCCCCCCCCCCCCACCCCCCCAAGCGTCGCTGGATTTAGGAGACTAGAGATTTTAAGTAGCTTTGTTTGCAGCAGGAAGCTTCAGTATCTACACTGCACAACCCCATGATGGATGTAAACACACACACACACACACACACACACACACACACACACACACACACACACACACACACACAAGCTTTAGGGAACCCATGTGCCTTGTTTGTCTCATCTCTCTCTCTCTTTCTTCTCTCTCTCTCTCTCCTCTCTTTCTTCTTTCTCTCTTCTCTCTCTTGTTACCCTCCATCTCTCAGTCTCTGATTCCTGCTCTTTGTGTACATACTCCCACGAGCCCAATGCACTCATTACTTAGGAGGCCCTTTGACTGGTGGAGAGAGAGATGAAGACAGGGAGAAAGAGATGGGGAAACAAGAAAATGAAACAAAGACAGAGAGAGAGAGGCAGTGAGAGAAGGGGAAAAACAAGCAAATGAAAGAGTGAGACACAGAAAGAAAGAGAGAGGGGTAAAGAGAAAGAAAGACAGAGGGAGAAAGAGAGGGATAGAGAGCGAGCGAGCAAGTGAGAGGGATAGAGAAAGTAAGAGCGAGTGTGAGAGAGAAACAGAGAGAGGAAAAGAGAGAGAGAGAGAGAGAGAAAGAGTTTAGAAACTTCATTAGGGCCTATTGATGTGGCCGCTGTCATGTGGAACTCTGGGTAGCCGGCGGTCTGGCCTTTGGTCGTCAGCCGGGCGCCCCACTCTGCCACGCCGCTAAAGTAGGATAAATGACATCACAATGGTTGCCGTGCTACCAGCCTGGCTGCGGGGACTTAGAGTGGGTGTTGAAAGGGGGGTGGGGTGGGGGGGTGGGAAGGAGATGGGAGGGGTGGGTATGGGAAGGGTGGGGTGGTAAGTTTATGTGTTGTTATCAGAGGAAGAAATCTGGCGTCAGGGGTGCGCTGAGGTGTTGTGGTGTTGATGGACTAATAGATACGTTTGCAGACAACACAAGCCTTATCTCTTGATCTCCAAGGGCTCCATGACAAAGTGCCCCATGTTTGCCACCGTGTAACATGCTCATTTATGTCTCTGTGTCTGTGTGGGGATTTCCCATAATTCCTCCCCTACATCTATTAGGATGCCAACACAGGAAGAGATTACAAATGTATGCAAATATTATAAAGCATTGTACATTATTACATAAACACCCCCGGCTGTGATTAACTGCTTTGATAAGACTTTAAAAATAAACTGCACAAATAAGCAGATAAAAGAAACAAGACACAGACATAATTTCCCATGCTGGAAGATGAATCTATCTTTTGTACAGCCTTTAAAGTAAGATGCTGAATAGCATGGGTGTTTGGACTAAACAGCCCAGACTGCTCTGCAAATATCTCATTGGAGACGAGGCTTTGATGTCACCGTGGGTCAGTGGAGGGAGATGAGGAGTCTCTAGGGGGCAGCATGGCAGGCTCAAGCTCTCCTCTGGCGGGCCGTAAAAATAGTTTCACAGTCAGGAATCTAATTTTGAAGGTATAAAGCAATGTCTGGGCTAGTTTCATTGTTTACAACAGCAGTTAAATGAAATGTCCATTCTGGAAACTAAATACTACTCCAATGCAACAGCAGCAGCAATAATAATAATAATAATAATAATAATTCCACAGAAGCAGTTACAATATAAATACATCTTTGCAAGCAATATTTATGTTTCGTTATTGATGTGACCAAATTTGTGATCCATTAAATGAAGTGTGAAAATGACAGCAATTTTAAATAACAGAAGTGCCTTTTGAATGTGAAACATCACTACTGTACCATTCCTGGTAAAGATGATCCCTGGGGGACTCCTTCCTTCATCTTATTGTTGCTGTGCTTAACTCACTGCTATCATAAAGGCTTTTAAGAAACAGCATTTGTTTCAATGTGGGGAAACTGGCACAAGGTATCAGTGCACAGTTTATCTAGCAGGTACGGAAATTCACCCCAGCCACCAGCCACCAGCCAAATGCTGGTAAAATATGAAAGTGGCTGGAAAAGTCTGTCCACAAAATAATAATTTTGCTATTGAGTGGCTGGTTATTTCTCAGTGGCTAGTAAAGGTTCACATTTTTCCAGTTAAGGTCATTTCCATCCCTGTCATGTAGTGGTACAACGCAGGCTCCTCCAGAAGAGGAGTAGCTCCTTGTCAGTTTCTAACGATGACGAGCCTCGCAGGGCTGGGCTGGGCTGGGCTGGCCCGTACTCACCACACGGCATCATTAGGGTGGGCAAATGGTGTATGACGTCCCCTGACAGATGATCCTGGGCTGTGGGGCTAGTGGCGCTATATTAGTTATTGATTACATGCTCATCAATGGCACTGCTTGTTCGCGTGTGGTTGGGTATTTAGACAGGGGAGGGGATTTACGATTGCTCATGTTTACCATACTCGTATGAATCTTATGCTGGAAACGCACATTCTCACATTCTCTCTTCCTCCCCAAGCACTTGTCACTGCATGCGTAAAAAGAGCAGGGGTGGTAAAGTCCTCAGTGGAGGTGTTGTTTGCAACATGTAGTGCACAGAAATCTAGACGCTAATTCTCTTTCGCACATGTACTGCACAGAAGTCTTCTACGCTAATTCTCTTATGCACAGAGAGGTAATTGGAAGGCAGCTCCGCTGTGGAGTAACACCTTAAAAATAGTTTCCTTTTTAATTGCCAGTGTAGATGCAGCTCTCACGGCCTCCACTAATCAGACAAACAGATATCGGCTTTGTAATGAATAATACAGTCATCTCTTCCTGCCATGGCCAGGGAAAATAAGCAACATTTATTTAGTAAGCAATAAGCTAAATCCCAGTGTATGCTCAAATGATACACTGTCTTGGGTTTGTCTAGTTCTTTGTTGCGGTGTGCAAGGGTTGAGTTTGGGTAAAACTCGAGTTCCAGTCTGAAGGGTGGAGTTTGGGTAGAAATGGACGTCCAGTCTGAAGGGCTGAGTTTGGGTAAAAATCGAGTTCCAGTCTGAAGGGTTGAGTTTGGGTAAAATGGATGTGCAGTCCGCCACTGTTATAACCTCCTGTCTGCCACACCAGTGCTTGTCACCAGTAACATCCAGAGCCATTAGAAACCAGGGTCAAAGGTTAAGTCGTCCCCTCAGCCGCTGCCTATAAATTCACCCGGTGACAGGCCGGGCCAATCAGGACAACCTTAACTGGCAATTAAAATGATTGGTGTTTCCCTGGGCAACAATGCCCAATGGCCTGCCTGCCTGATCCAGACCGCACCGCTGATGTATGTAGAGCTGAGTCAATAGAGGATTAAGACTCAATTAAGGTGATGGGGAGAAAAGCATGGCTCTCTGTGTGCTCCCTGTCTGTCCATTGGCCAAGGACTGAGGGGCGGGGAGTGCCATCCATCAGCGTGTCTGTCCATTGGCCAGGGAGACCCATCCATCACCATCCAGGCAGCTACGCTAAGCTACGTTAGCAGATTCCCCCTCATCTCAGCCAGCAGCACTGAGTTGGCTCTAGCCCATTTGGAGATGTTCAGGAGAGGCTGCAGCAGGGCAGCTTTCATGCGTGAGGATTATCTTTGGGGGTTTGGGGGAAACAAAAGAGTTTGGTGTAAAAAGTAGATGGCAGGTCGGCGGCTCTGAGCTCAGGTCCAGTCTTGGACACCAGCCCAGAAACGCTGGCTACCTAAGGCCAGAGGAATGTGTAATAGCAGTCAAACGATCCTGACTTTCCCTGAAAAACACACACAATACAATACGCTGCTCCCTCCCCACTTTAGTCCTTACCACAGGTGGAATATTTTTAGTCGCTTTTACATCAGCGTTACTAAGAACAGACACTTGGAATAAATATGATCCACATGGATGATAAATGATGAAAACAGGCTATTTGTGTAATTCTTTTCCAACTGAGCAGAGCAGAGCCAAATGAATTCAAATGACACGGGGAGAGAGTGCCAGGGGGAAAATGGGGGGCGGCGCAAAAAGCAAGCAGTCAAGCCTGACCACGCTTGCTGAGTTAAGTCAATGCAATTAATTTCCATCTTTGCTGTTTCATCCCTTAATGTGTTTTCACATGTGCCCAACTGTACTGATGTGTGTGTGTGTGTGTGTGTGTGTGTGTGTGTGTGTGTGTGTGTGCTTTCATATGACTTAAAGCTAATTGCATGGCTTGTCAGGATTGTTCATGTATTTTGCACGGTGCGTTTGATGAAGCAGGAAGCGTAGGGGAATGGAGGCTGCACACGCGAAGCCTCTGCTTAGTGAGTGGCGGTGGCGTAATGCTAAAAAGTGAAAGATAAATAGTCCAGCAAATGAGACAAAGGCAGCACAAATGGCGGTGGCAGCTGCACAAGTCTTCAATCCGGGAGCTGAGCATGTCTTCTGCTTCTGAACACATAGCAGGCC
>CM059280.1:2468569-2473569 GCA_030347295.1 Setipinna tenuifilis | reverse complement strand
ATCATCATGCTCTCCCATGCAGGGTCACCATGCTCTCCCATGCAGGGCCTTCAGACCAGGCAGGGCCACATGTAGTGCTACTGGACCCCCAGAGCCCCAGTTTTTTAAAGAGGGGGAGGTGGTCCTCCCTCTGAAAAACTTTGAGAGACACTGGATTAGGGTCTAGTCTGGGGTCTAGTAGGGTCTGGGGTCTACTCCTAACAATCAGTGACATCATAGGATGGCCTGGGGTCTAGTCCTAATATTCAGTGTCCTCAGGGGATGGTCTGGGGTCTAGACCTAACAATCAGTGTCCTCAGGGGATGGTCTGGGGTCTAAGACCACCTGTAGCATAGCACTGGGGGCATGGTGCATGGGGGACTGTGTTGCTAACAGTCACTCCCCTCTTCTCTGGAAATGAGGGTGAGAGCAAACAATAGCTATTGGCTTCCTTGATTTTAATCATGCTTTCTCTTGTTTAGATAGATAAAGGCAAAGGCTTTTACTTAGCCTATGGTATTAAAACAACAACAAAAACATTTTAACAACTTTATCAATTTAGTGTTATTAAGTATTCACTCTTGGCATGCCTCCTTCCTCAGAAACGTAGCTATTGCCCAGCAAACATGCCCATGTGGGCCCACAGTGGGCAAGTGTGGGTTTACTGTGGGGGAGTGCGGGCAGGGCAAACCCACAGTAATCCCTAATGGGTCCCTAATGGGGTAGCCCATGTGGGACCCACAGTTGTTTTTCCCTTTGGGGCCCCACTTAGGGCTACCTGCGGGCAAGCCCACTGTGGGCTTGCCCATACTTAGCCCACATCTACCCCGTAGGGGTAGCCCATGCGGGACCCAAAGCTTATTTTTTCCTTGTGACCCCACTTAGGGCTACCTGCGGGCAAGCCCACTGTGGGCTTGCCCATACTTAGCCCACATCTACCCCGTAGGGGTAGCCCATGCGGGACCCAAAGCTTATTTTCCCTTGTGACCCCACTTAGGGCTACCTGCGGGCAAGCCCACTGTGGGCTTGCCCATACTTAGCCCACATCTACCCCGTAGGGGTAGCCCATGCGGGACCCAAAGCTTATTTCCCTTTGTGACCCCACTTAGGGCTAGGCCTACCTGCGGGCAAGCGGGCAAACATTCAATAAAACATTATAGTTATAGTTTACATTACATTTTACACAGTGGCGGCTGGTACATAATACACTGCTCATTTAACCTGAGGACACACTTTTTCACGTATTTTAACAAACTGTTTATTTCGAGTGTTTAACCAGAATGCTACGGCACTGTATTTTGTAATTTATTACCATAATGTTAATGTTAACATCTTCGATATTCGGCTTCACTCTGCCACGCGACGCATATCTGCTACCAGGAATCTCCTCGCGCTTGTATGGTTTAAACAAATGTATAGCGTTCCGCTTGAATTCGTTGGTGTTTGACAGTTGTGGCGGTCGGTCAGATAGAGAAGAAAAGCGTTTGTTTATTGTAATTATTAGTTGAAATTTTATTAGTAGCTGAAATTTAATTAATAGTGTAAATATTACGTCGAGATTTAGAGTAGGATTTGCTCCTGTTTGTTTTTTTTATATAGGCTATAATTTAGTGTACTTTAGCTGTTCCGGAATTAAAGACATTGGTGGCATTAAAGGTAAGTAGCCTTCTCAGTACTAGAAAGCTAAAGACTATATATTTAAAAAAAAAAAACTACGGTAGTTTTACGAGATATGTTTATGACAACTAAAACTAAAGCTGCTACATTAAAAGGTATATCTAACGTCTTATTGAACACGGTTCGTTGGATCCCATTAGCCTACATCATACGCCTGGCGACTAGCCTTTTTTTTTGCTAGCGACAAAGGCTCATTCGAACTGCAATCATAGCCAATTAACAGGATATTCGCCGGTGTGTTATCATTAAAATATACTTTCCAAAGCTTTCTTCGCATTAACAGAATAATGTTTCTGTTCGTTGGTTAACCAAACGAAAATACAATCAGAAATTGCATTACATCAGGTGTTCCCAAATATGACATCACCATTCTCAATGTAATAAACTATGGGCCCTATTTTGCCGCGGCGCATTGTGCATTCGCGACATGCGCATGCTGTCATTGCTATTCTGTGCCAGCGCAACGTTCATTTTTTCAGGCAAAAAATCACGTTGTCTAGATAGCAGATGACATTGCGCCGTGACGGGCGGTCAGCGAAAAGAAGAGGTGTGGTCTGGCGCAAAGCGCACCAGATGCTATTATGAGGACGTATAAACCATTTGCGCTTTTGATTAATAAAAAGGTGCCTTTTCGTCACTGGCGCATTGTTGAAAAGCTATTTTAGAGGCGCACAACGCTTTGAACCCCGATGTACCTGCTGCTGCGCCAGAAAGGCGAGCTGAACTGGCAGAAAAGTTGCAACATGTATAGCCTGTACAGCTATGTATTTGTATGTTTTAGTAAGCAAACATGCACAAATAATGAGAATATAGCAATGTTGTGCAGTTTATAGCAATGTTCTGCAGTTTATTAACAATTTCTTTTGTCGTTTTAAATAAACAACGATTGCAATGTTCTGCAGTTTATTTATGATTTATTTTGTCGTTTTAAATAAACCGCGTGGCAAGTTGTAAGAAATAATATGGACAAATCATCAAAAAGAAAACTAGTGGACTAATGGTTTGATGGACCTATACCTTCCGTTTATTTTTGATGTTTCCTTTGAGTTTAAGGCTTTGTTTCCCGTCTTCTAACGTTGTTGTACCGCTTTCGGCGCACAGCGCGTTGAACCCCGATGTACCTGCTGCTGCCCCAGAGAGGCGAGCTGAACTGGCAGAAAAGTTGCAACGTATATAGCCTGTATAGCCATGTATTTTTATGTTTTAATAAGCAAACAGGCACAAATAATAAGTATAGCAATGTTCTGCAGTTTATAGCAATGTTCTGCAGTTTCTTTTGTCTTTTAAATAAACAGCGATTGCAATGCTCTGCAGTTTATTTAATAAACAGCGTGGCAAGTTGTAAGACATGAAATGGACTAATCATCAAAAAGAAAACTAGTGGACTAATGGACCTCCACCTTTTATTTTTGATGTTTCCTTTGAGTTTAAAGCTTTTGTTCGAAAGTTTGCACTGTTCGAAAGTTCTCTTCTTGCCAAAGGAGGACACAATTATTGAAGATATTTCCTCCCATACTTCTATGACCCGCGGAGGTTTGGGGGGATTCTTTCCATCCCCGAATATTAACTACTCACGCGCTTTTACTTCACGCACGAGCAGATCGGTCTCCTCCACCGAAAAGCTCCTCCCGTCCGGATAAATCCGCCATCGTAATAGCAACAGGCTATGGACAATGCGCCCGCTGGCCCTTAAAGGGAATGAGAGTATAAATTCTCATTGGTTAATTGTATGTTACGCCCAAAACACACCCATGACTTATGAAGTAACTTAACCCAACCCTTTTGAACGATGCGCCTGGCGCAATGTTCGCTTTTTCCGCCGTGAATATAGGCTCGTTCGTGTAGCACACCGGTCTGTCTACGGCTGTCTAACTTCGGCTACATGCGTCAGCAAGAACTCCGCCTCGCAGCATGGGCGGGTGTTTAAAAGGCGGCGGTCAAGTCGGACACAAGTCTTTTGTTTACACCACCTGATCTTCGTAGTAGATGGCGGAGAAGTCATGTGCTGTGCGTGAGGAACAAGAAGGGGGCGGGCGGTTGTAGTAGGGTGCATTGAGACTTCAAGTCAAGTCGAGTCGTTTTTTTAATAGCACATTTAAACAAAACAACAGAGATGTCCCAAAGTGCTGCACAACACAAGGATGAAAAATAACACGGCAAAACCATAACCCAAAGATCATTAATAGGTATAGCCTACTGACACAAAGCAATACAATAAAAACGAGATTAACAAATACATAAATCAATAAAAGATTGAGCTTGACAGCATCAGATACACGCCCCAGAACAAGCTAAAAAGAGAGAGAAAAGATATGTCTTCAAACTGGACTAAAATAACGTACATATATGATGAGAAGTTCCGTGACAGAGCGCTACACAACATCCGTGTCCAGACGTCAATGAACTTTAAACCAACCAGGGCACAGTTGCGTCACCACGGAGGCGTTAGTTAGACGATTGTAGCCGCGGAAAAAGCAACTGCAAGCGGCTGCACCTTTTGTCTACAGACGGCTACAAACGGCTACATCACATGGGTTTTTAGGTCATCTGACCTTGTGACGTTTTTGTGACAGCGCCACGCCTTTCTGGCAACTCTGACACAAAGTCTAACCATAATGCAACATTTCCATCCCACAATGCATCGCTGACTACAGCCGGCTGCAGCCGTCTGTAGACGTCTACCCTTATCCAAACGCGCCTAATACCAAATTGTGTCGGGAACACCCCCAAAGCAACTTGCGCGACAGACTTTAGACAATGCGCTTATGATCGTGAAAATAGAGCCCTATGAGTATCAAAGCTCTTAAACGTTCTTAACCAGTTTAACATTTCATCAAGACCTTATCCATTCTAATTATGAACTTTATTTAGTTATGCTATATATTATAAGACCTATTTATTACTGATGGATATTAAATGCTCATAGGGCTACACTTAAAACTAAAATGTTTGCCCTTTTCTGTTGTATTGCTTTTAGATGCAGTACAAGATGGAGGCAGGGATAAAGATGGAGGCAGGATCCAAAGATCAGAAAATCAAAACAAATAAAATTATTTATAATTACATGATTTCTGTTTTAATTGTATTACTGAACAGCTTGTGCTATGGGTATTGCATAGAGGTGCATGTGGGCTGTGGTGTGGGTTAAGGGGTGGGGGGTATGGGTGGCAGCTGTGGGTTTACTGGGGGTAGAGTGTGGGCAGGTGTGGGGTTTCTGAGGGTAGTGTGGGTTTGCCCACAGGGGCCCGCCAGGGTCCATCAGTGTGGGGCCCACATGTGCCCACCATTTCACAACGGTAATGGGGCCCACAGTGGGCAGCCCACAGTGGGCCTGAACTATAGCC
>CM059280.1:2446069-2461069 GCA_030347295.1 Setipinna tenuifilis | reverse complement strand
AGAAAGATAGAGAGAGAGAAGAGGGAGGAAGAGAGATAGAGAGAGATAGAGAGAGGAGAGAGATAGAGAAAGCAGAGGGAAAGAGAGATAGACAGAGAAGAGAGATAGAGAGAGATAGAGAGAGCAAAGTGAGGAGAGATAGAGAGAGGAGAGGAAGAGAGATCGAGAGAGCGGAGTGAGGAGAGACAGGCTTTTAGTGTCAGCTGCAGGGCGGCGGCATGATAAGAGTGGTGCTGTATCTCTGAAGAGAGTGTGGAAATGTGGAGGCTGGCTCACTCTTTGCCTAACCCCCCCCCCACTCTCTTTCTCTCTCTACCCCCCTCTCTATCCCCCCCGTTTCTCTCTTCCTCTCTCTCTCCCTCTCCCCCCTCTCTCTTTCTCTCCCTCTACCTCTTTTTCTCTCCCTATCTCTCCTCTCTCTATCCCTCCCCATCCTCTCCCCCCCTTTTCTCTCTCTCTTTGTCTCCCTCTCCCTCTCTCTCTCCCCCTCTCTCCCTCTCTTTCTCTCTTTCTCTCTCTCCCCCCCTCTCTCTCTCTGTGCTGTTATTCCGGTGTGGTGTTCTGGGTGGTCAGTGGCAGTGGGCAGTGGATGAATGGGAGAGCTGGAGCACCACTGGCCCAGCAGTCGCATATTTATGCCCACATTATCCTAGTCAAGCCCAGCGCACCGGGCCGGTGTGTGTATGTGTGTGTGAGTGTGTGTGTGTGTGTGTGTGTGTGTGTGTGTGTGTGTGTGTGTGTGTCGGTAGGGGGGGGTGCTGGATATTTATGCCCACATTATCCTAATCAAGCCCAGCGCCCCCTCCCAGCCCATCGGGCCGCTGTGTGTGTGTGTGTGTGTGTGTGTGTGTGTGTGTGTGTGTGTGTAGGTAGGGAGGGGTTGGGGGGGGTGATAATAAGGGGTTCATGAGCGATCTGAGTAGGGGGGAGAAATGATGGGGGTGTTGGTGACGCTAATGGGTGTGGGGGGGGGGGGGGGGGGGGGTCTGGGTGGGTGAGGGTGTATCTGGGGGGTGGGCGGGGGTGAGTGTGTGTGGGGGGGCAATTCATTCCTGGGCGGTAATGGAGGTCACTTCTAGCCGTCTGTAGGGAAACAAAACAAATAGTGTGTGGGGAAATGTATGCATCCTTCTTAAGGGAGTGAGTAAATTATTCATGAGAGTGAGATTGGGAGGCTTTCAATTTGATAGGGAAGCCGGATAGTGAGCTAAAGAGCGGAGGCCTGGCCAATAACACACACCACTCTGCTACTCTCACCCTGTAATCCCCACACACACACACACACACACACACACACACACACACACACACACACACACACACACACTAACCTTTAAGGCATCGGTGAGATCAGTCAAATATCACTTATTACAGCGCTGTGATTGGGGGCTTGTGTTTTTATTGTGTTTTAATCATATGGTAATGCATGGGCTTTACTCACGCGGGGGCAGGGCAGGTAGGCTGATCCGGGTGTTTATCTGGTAAGTGTGTGTTCAGAAGGAGAGCGTAACCTAGTGCGTCCTCGTTTAGGAGTCAATAATGAGATCACAACCACACCGTATGGCAGAGAGGGCCCAGTGACGTTTGCCATTCAGTGGAGTACAGGGCAAATGTAAGTCTGTGTGTGTGTGTGTGTGTGATGTGTGTGTGTGTATGTGTGTGTGTGTGCATGTGTGATGTGTGTGTGTGTGTGTGTGTGCTCCTACATACTGATGGTGTGAACTGTCAACAGCTAGGAATGAAGGGAAGGCTGTTTGTATTGTAAAGGAGCACTCAATTACAGGGCCTGTCCTGGACTGACCTACTCACACACACACTCACACTCACACTCACACACACACACACACACACACACACACACACACACACACACACACACTCACACTCACACTCACACTCACACACACACACACACACACACACACACACTCACACTCACACTCACACTCACACTCACACTCACACTCACACACACACACACACACACACACACACACACACACACACACACACACACACACACACACACACACACACTCACACTCACACTCACACTCACACTCACACACACACTCACACTCACACTCACACTCACACTCACACACACACACACACGCACACTCTCACACACACACACACACACAGTTACATTTTCATTAGGCCTATTATCTGGGCTCATACAGACACACTTGTCTTGACACTCCACTCTACCCTGACCTTTTTATTCTTTATTTTAGTTGATTTTGTCTTGGTTGACAGGGTAACGAGCTTCAAAGTAAACTCTGTGATTCCGCTGACCTTTTCTGGGGGAAATAAAGAAATAAATATCTAAAGCCTTTATCTAGATGTTAGATAGGCTGTGTACATCACCATCACACCTTCTCCCCTCTGCTTGCTTGCCTGCAGCATGGTGAGTGGTGGCATATATTCAGCCAAACACTTGTTGCACAGTAGTCATTGTAGCCCATGGTTTAGCACGCAGGTTCCCCCTGTCCCCCTGTACCATCCTGTCCCTTGTCCCTATAGCTCCATGTCTCAATGTCCCCCATCCCATATCCCCTGTCCCTTGTCCCCATGGCTACATGTATCTATGTCCCCTGTCCCCACGTCTGAGACGCAGGTTCCCCCTGGCTCCTGTCCCCTGTCCACTTGTCTGACAAACAGGTTCCCCCAGTCCCCCATCCTATACCTCCTGTCCCCATGTCCCCTGTCTCCATGTGTCTATGTCCCCTGTCCTCATGTCTAGCACACATGTCCCCTGTCCCCTGCCCCCTGTCCCCATGGCTCCATGTCTCTATGTCCCCTGTCCCCACGTCTGACACACAGATTCCCCTCTGTCCCCCACCTTCTGTCCCCATGTCTTTGAATGTCATGAAAAGTGTGTGGGGTGTAATGGGGATGGAGAGGTGGGGGTGGGAGGTGGGGTGTGAGGGAGGGTGTGAGGGGGGTTGAGAGGTTGGGGGTGTGGGGTGGATGTGGGGTGTAAGATGGATGGAAAGATGGGGGGTGGGGGGGTGGATGTGGGGTGTAACGGGGATGGAAAGGTGGTGGGTGTAAGTGGGGCGTAATGGAGGTGGAGAGGTGGGGGGTTGTGATCCTGTTGTCATCTTTATTAGTTTATGCTCATCCTACATCATTATACACACACATCCAAAAGGTCTATTGTGAGTTAAGTAGTTTTATAAGCAAGAGATTTTTTTTTTATTAAATCTTTAATATTTTAGGAGTTATTGTTATATCTGTCTCTGAAATAGTTATTGAGTTAAGCATTTATTTCACACACTCACACTCACACTCACACACACACACACACACACACACACACACACACACACACACACACACACGAGTACACACACACACACACACAACTACACACAACACAGCAATTAAAGGAGGCTTGTGGCAAGCAGAGCATGTTGTGTCGTTGAGGTCTAATTTGCACAGGCTCACACACACAGCCTATTATACACACACACACTCACACACACAGCCAGCGACTATTAGCTCTGAGGCAGCATGGTTCCCACTACACACTGAGCCCCGTGTGCTATAAACACACACACACACACACACACCCACCCACACACACACACACACACACACACACACACACACACACACACACATATACACACACTCGTCCCCATACCATCCCCACTACACACTGCATCATCAACTTCAAACATCCTCATTCCAGCCTTGCACTTTCGTCTTGTATGGCAAAAAGCAGTACTACAATAGATGGCAAGTCACTCTTAACCTTAATTAACCTGCTTTTTATTCGTACTTGATTGCTGGCAACATTGTGACATGTGGAATTATTCCCACAAACACTTGGTGCTTGGTGCTGTGCAGGCTGTATGCACAACTCAACGCCAGCTTTCAGCTCTCAGTACCTAGCACTGTGCTTTGCTATGCAGGCTGCATGCATAACATGCCTGCTCTTAGCACTGTGCTGTGCCTATGTAGACTGCAGGTGACACTTATGCCTGTCTCACGTTGTATGAGTTAATACATTACAAGACCACTCCACTCATAATTGTATGGCTTATTACATGACAAGACAACTCATTATTGTATGCTTATTACATTACAGGAGTAATACTCATTATTGTATGGTTATTACATAACAACACCACTCATTATTGTATGGTTATTACATTGAAAGACTGATATTCAAAGCCAGCTCTCAGCACTGTGTTTTGCTGTGCCTGTGTAGGCTGTAGGTGACACTTACTCTATGCCTGGCTCACCTGATACCATTTCAGCCCTGTTTTGCCCCCAATTTGTTGTGACCGACACATTTCCAGCATTGCAGCCGATTCCGAAAGGTCAGCCATGACATCGAACATGACTCAGTCTCGTAATGTGGCGTACTTAACGACCTGCGATTTTTTTTTCTGCGGCATTCTACGACAGCCCGGCAAAAAGACTCAAATATCAGAATTTTGTCGGCAGTCTTATGAAGTGTCCACTGTGAATATTGGGAGTCCTGTCACCAGCAGTCAGTGGAAACCATACAATAATGAGTGGTCTTGTCATGTGATAGCCCATACAATAATGACTATTACTCCAGTCGTGTAATAACCCATACAATAATGAGTACTACTGTAATGTAATAACCCATACAATAATGAGTATTACTCCTGTAGTGTGATAACTCATACAATAATGAGTATTACTCCTGTAGTGTGATAACCCATACAATAATGAGTATTAGTCCTTCAATTTTAATAACCCATACAATAATGACTATTACTCCAGTCATGTAATAACTCATACAATAATGAGTATTACTCCTGAAATGTAATAACCCATACAATAGTGAGTGGTCTTGTAATGTAATAGTTCATACAATAATGAGTGGGCTTGTAACATGGCCAGTCTCCAGGGCCAAGACACATAGAGGATTAAAAATGTGGTCAATAAACTACAAACAGTTACACTGCTTATAAAGCTTGTATTAAAATACTTCATAAACTTATTCTTGAAGGCTTATATTGCATTCTGAAATAATTTATTTAAAAATGCAAAATTATGTATTATTTATACACACTCATGACTACTTTTAAGTCATTATAATGCTATGCCATATGCCCTATTTCAACTTCAAGTGACACAGTGCATTCTTGGTTACAAAGCTTCACTATGTATAAATAGTGATGAATATTAATTTCAGCCATTTTTAAGCTATATGAATGATTATAACCCCTTAAGAATGTGTTTTATGGAGTCTTCTGAATGCAAACTCCATAGACAGTGTTACCAAAGGTGTCCATTTGTGTCTTCACAGGCCAATTTGTCAATCGCAATCACGTTTCCCTCCGGAAGCAAACACGCAAACCTTCAGGCTACGGGGACTGCTAGTGGTGCTGCTGGGCTGTGTGTGTGTGTGTGTGTGTGTGTGTGTGTGTGTGTGTGTGTTTGTGTGTGTGTGTGTGTGTGTGTCATGGAAACAGAGGCAGGAAATGGGAAGGAATAATTGAAGGCAAATGGCCATCTAAATTTGTCTGTCAAACATATTACATGCAAGGCTATTGGTTTCCAAGATTGCCAGTGAAAGACAAAATAGCTATTCTCTATCTCTTTCACACACGCATACACACACACACACACACACACACACACACACACACGCGCACACACATACAATCTGTCCTGTCCCATTATCTTAGTCTCTACATGTTGTTGTCACGATGGCTTTGTTATGCATATGTATTTATATGAGGGTATACAGTACGTGCATGTTTATATGTGTTTGTAACTGCGGGGTATTTGTGCATGAGAGACAGATAGCGAGAGCGAGAGGGAGAAAGTGAGAGAGAGTGAGAGAGAGAGAGAACGAGAGAGAGAGCTAGAGACAGAGACAGAGAAAGAGAAAGAGAGAGAGAGTGATTTTCAGTGCGGTCGTAAGTGGATTGACAGTGCTGAGGGAGGCCTGGGTGGGTGAGCGTTGTGTGCTGTTTTGTGTTGTTTTGTTTTGATCTGCTGGAGAAATGTCAGTGCTCATTCCCCTGGGGCTTTCCATCACTCCCCCACCACGCACGCCGCCCGGAGTGGGGGGGGGGGGGCGGGGGAGGAGGGGAGAGGAGAGGAGAGAAGAGGAGAGGAAAGGAAAGAAGAGTCAGCAGTAGAGGAAAGGAGAGGAGAGAAGAGGAGTGGGGAGGGGAGGAGAGGAGAGAAAAGAAGAGGAGTGTAGAGGAGAGGAGAGGAGTGGGGGAGGGGAGGAGAGAAGAGGAGAGCAGAGGCAGGAAGAGGGGAGAGGATCCTTTAACAGAGCTACTCACCACCTTCATCCGCTCCTCCTTGACTTTCATGTACACTACATAGATGCACATATAACTATAACTAAGGCCTCCAGATGATGGTGTGGTACAACAGGTGAGTGGATATCTTGTCAGTCCATTATGCCGGCCTGCTCTCTTTTTCGGAATGATATGGGTTCGAATCCTGCTAACGGTAATCAATTTGAAACAGGTGGACTGATCTGTGGGATTAAAACAGGTCGGATGATCTGTGAGATAATGGAATGACCTTAATTGTGGATCCGTGATCCATGATCATACTACATCACAGTATTAAAAATAATCTTTAAGATCAGTAAATACATTTTGTAACAGCTTTTTGTGTGTTGTGGGGTGTATTTTCTATCTTCTTTTTACATGATCTGGCAAGTGCCAGGACGAAAATGAAGTGAATTAAAGTAAAATCATTCATGCAGTGGGTGACGCTAAAGCATCGAATGGTGCCTAATTCGACCCAAGAAGGCCAAGACATGACATGTACACAAACAATGCTCTAACGACAGGTCCACGCTAATTGCTTCAACAACACAACTTAACTATGCAACTTCCGATGGATTGTCCAAACTTTGCTGTTGGGAAACACCTGCGTCGCCAAACAATCCATCAGACTAACATTGTTGTAAACATCGTTAGTTGTGTAGTACGAATGATGCAGTTGGGAAACAGCAGTGTCGTACGTCCATCGTTCAAACCAACGAAGTTGCTAAGGAAGTTAGCAATGACAGTTTTGGGAAAGAGACCCCAGGTTTGAGTTTGAGTTTGAGTTTATTTTATTTTTGAAAAGGGACAGCGTACATTTACATTTTCCTTACAGGAAGGCGATATGTTTGCACCAGGTTTTAGCATACTGCTAATTTCCACCTGTCGTCCCTTTGGCAGGTTGATGAATTAAGAAGATACCAGTAAAAGATAAAATAGGCCAAGTGTCAGTTGTTTTCATAAAAACACACACACACACACACACACACACACACATACACACACACACACACACACGCACACACGCACGCACTCAGGTACACACACGCACTCACACACACTACAATGTAAAATAAAGTGCTAAAGTGAAAGTGCAAAATACAGTGTCCATATCAATTTCTCTTTACAAATAATACAATAAATAAAAGAAACACAGTAACCTTCATCAACAATTCCCCCCATACCCCTAAACCCCCCCCAACACACACAGGTGTAACCATCCCACTCCCTGCATCAACAATTCCCCCCATACCCCTAACCCCACCCCCCCCCACCCCCCAACACACATAGGTGTAACCATCCCACTCCCTGCCTAGTCCAGTTTACCCTTATCTAAGCATGCGTGCATGTCTGAGTTGATAAGATCCATTTCTTTACCAAATATGAAAAGGACTTAAAGTTTGTACAGGATAAAAGTTCAGCTGGGAGGTTATTCCACTGATTTGTGGCTACAGAGGAAAAAGATGTGTTTCCAAATGTAGTTTTTCGTCGTGGGACACTACACTCTCCTCTGGAGACTGATCTAGTAGTCCGGGTTGATGTCTCTGAGCACAGAGAAATAAATTGTTCCAGTGGGGGTGGTGCACCACCATGAATGATTTTAAAAAGCAGACACAGATTAGCATGCATGATTAAATTATCAAAACTCAATAAATTATATTTATGGAGCACTAAACAGTGGTGATGTGAACGTTTTTTTCTTATCATGAATTTTTATGGCACTTTTGTATATTGAGTTTAAGGGTTTTAGGACTGTTTTACAGGCTTGTGACCAGCTAGTTATACAGTATAGGAAATGAGACATAATCATTGCATTCAAATATAAACTAGATGCATCAGTGGTGAGAGAATTCCGTATATATCTGTAATTAAGAAGATGAAATTTTAAAGTGTTACTGAGTCTTTTTACGTGAGATTTGAAAGTAAGGGTCTGGTCCAGGATGATGCCAAGATATTTCAACTTATCTACATTGTTAATGGCTTGTCCATTTATTGTGATTTCTGGATAGTTTATGACTTTACGCCTGTTTGTAAAGAACATGGAGACAGTTTTTTCAGTGTTAAGGACAAGACAGGAATCATGCAGCCATTCAGCAACCCTTTTCATTTCATTGGTGAGTGTAGTTGCAACCTCAGCTGCATTTTTGCCATGCACAAAGAGTACAGTGTCATCTGCATACATTACAATATCTACCCGATCACATACAGAGGGGAGGTCATTTATATAAATGCTAAACAACAATGGCCCCAAAATAGACCCCTGAGGCACCCCCATTTCACAAGACTGCGATGATGAGAGTGCATTTTTTACCCTAACACATTGATTTCGATCACCAAGATAGGATTTAATCCATTTTTGTGTGCTAACAGATAGATCATAGTTTGCTAGTTTTCTTATTAACTTTTTGTGATTCACGGTGTCGAATGCCTTACGTAGATCAAGGAAGACTGCTCCCACCACTCCCCCTTGATCAAGATAGGTTTTTATTTTCTCAATGAAATAGCAACAGGCAGTTTCAGTAGAGTGTTTTTTCCTGAAGCCAAATTGCATTGGATGTAACAGTTCATTATTGTAAAGATGATCAGTGAGTTGTTCAGCCACAGCACGCTCAAATATTTTTGATAAGGTTGGGAGAATACTGATTGGCCGATAGTTACAAACGTCTTGCGGATTTTCAGACTTAAACACAGGTGTTACTATGGCATATTTAAAAACACTAGGAAAAATGCATTCATCAATAGACTGGTTCACTAATTTTGTCAAGGGCGGAATAATGCAACCTTGATTTTGTTTTATCATGGCACTGTCCATTCCATAGATGTCCTTAGCTTTACTATTTGTAAATGTGGAGAGTAGTTTTGTTACTTTTGACTCGGTTATGGGTACCAGGGTTAGTGATGTTGATGAAGCACAGTATGGTAATTGTGAGGTGATTGTGTTCCCAAAACTCTGACCTAATTGTTGCACAGAGTTAATAAAATAATTGTTAAAATGGGTTGCAACAGTCAGGCTGTCTGTTACAACATTGGTGTCAGCATGGGTCACATAAGACACAGAGGGCCAACAAAATCCAACACATGAAAAGAAGAAGTCTAGTTACTGAGTGCTTTTGCTGTTTAAGGATTGGCTTGAACAGGCATTCATTTATTTAAAGGCCCAAATATGACTAGGGGAAAAAATAAACTATATAGAACTACAGTATATAGAAATATTTATCTACACTGGTATAGCAAAGGCTTAAAACTCTAACCAAAGATCATTGCAACCATCTCTGCCCTACTCCAAACTGTATTCCTGACCCTAATCCTTGCATTCTCATTATGTTTATGTGTGTGTGTGTGTGTGCGTGTGTGTGTGTGTGTGTGTGTGTCTGTGTGTGTGTGTCTTTGTGTGTGAGAGTGTGTTTGCATGTGGATATGTTTGTGTGTATGTGCATGTGTGGATGTGTTTATGTTGTGTGTGCGTGTGTTTGCATGTGGATATGTTTGTGTGTGTGTATGTGTGTGTGTGTGTGTGCATGTGTGGATGTGTTTTTGAGTGTGAGAGTGTGTGTGCATGTGGATATGTGTGTGTGTGTGTGTGCATGTGTGGATGTGTTTGTGTGTGCGTGTGTGTGTGTGTTGTTCAGAGCCGGCGAGAGTGAGACTGAAAAGCCCCCTCTTTTCTCATCAGAGTAGAGTGATGTCTCCGTACATAGAGCATTTGTGTAGTGAGTAGTGAGTGTGTAGCAAGGGGTTCTCCACACACATCGTGTGTGTAGTGCGTTTGTGTAGCGGGGGTTCTCCGCACATAGCATGTTTTTGTAGTGAGCGTTTGTCTGAGCACGGTGTGTTTGTGTAGTGAGTGTTTCTACATGAGATGCTGTTACAACTCCATTGGCTAAATAAAAGCCTTGTTTAGACCAAGCTGCCTTTGTTTTATCCTCTCACTGCCCCCCCCCCCACTCCCCACACACACACACACACACACACACTCAGCCCCCCCCAGCTCATTTCCACTTACTCCAGAGCGACGATCAAAAGAAACGCCGGCCTGAGCTCCAGTCCGCCAAGCCCTCAGAGACACACACACACACACACACACACACACACACACACACACACACACACATACACACAGACCATCCCTCCAGCATTCAGATGAGATTTGGGGGACACAAAGACAGACAGACAGACAGACAGAGAGAGAGGGGGGGGGGACAGAGAGAGAGAGAGAGAGAGAGTAGGAGAGAACAAGACAGAGGGAAAGAGAGTAAGAGAGACATACAGGGAGAGAGAGAGACAGAGAGAGAGAGGGAGTTTGGGGTTTTGCGAGAACATGTTGGGTGTAAACAGGAACAACTGCTTTATTAGAGAACTCTCTACCAATCACACATCAACACAACATTTTCAAGGAGGAAAAAGAGAGAGAAAACGAGAGAGAGAGAGAGAGAGAGAGAGAGAGATAAAAAAATGCTAGAGAGTGAAATAGAGAGAGAGAGAGAAAGAAAGGCTGTGTGTGTTTGTGTGTGTGTGTGTTCGTGTATGTGTGTTCGTGTATGTGTGTGTGTGTGTGTGTGTGTTTGTGTGTGTGTGGGCCATGACAGCCTGCTGGGCCATTAAATCACTCGATGATTTCATCTGACGAGCAGCTTCACAGCCCGACTGCTCCACTTCATCACTGCCTGTTTGAAAATCACACACACACACACACACACACACACACACACACTGCTTGGGTTCCTCTAATATACATGTATATAAACTGATGCACACACACACACACACACACACACACACACACACACACACACACACACACTGCCTGTTTGAAAATCACACGCAGACGCAGCTATGGGAACACGCTAAAATAAACCGCTGCTGAGGCACTCCTTGGGTTCCTCTAATACACACACACACACACACACACACACACACACTGCTTGGGTTCCTCTAATATACATGTCTATGTCTATACACACACACACACACACACACACACACACACACACACACACACACACACTGCTTGGGTTCCTCTAATATACATGTCTATATGGTGATACACACACACACACATACACACAAACACACACACACACTGCTTGGGTTCCTCTAATATACGTGTCTATAAACTGGCAGCCAAATTACAGGAGGGATGTTCTCAGTGAAATGTGTTTTCAGTGCATATTTTAGGACTCTTCCTGTTTTCACAAGTGCTGCATGTGGCATGCCAAATATGGTCACACATGGGCTTTACCCAAAGACGGTATACTATGAATATATACAGACACACATGGGCTTCACCCATAGACTGTATATTATGAATGTATACAGTCAAACATGGGTTTAACCATAGACTGTATAATATGAACAATACAGTCACACAGGGGCTTTACCCATAGACTGTATGTTATGAATATATACAGTCAAACATGGGCTTTACGCATAGAATGTATATTACGAATATATACAGTCAAACATGGCTTTTACCAGAAGAGCAACATGAGGAGGATCTGAAAGTACTCCTGTCAGTAACGTCAGCTCTGCTGAGGCCCACATGGACATACGGAAACGCCCACAGGGCTGGTCAGGAGACAGTCTGCTGCACGATTTATTCAACTGGATGGCCGTGGCCTTTTCAAAAGAAACCCTTCAGTTAGGAGGAGGGGTGTGTTTTATCTTACCCCACTTACACACGGGGTTGTGTGTGTGTGTGTTTGTGTGTGTGTGTGTGTGTGTGTGTGTGTGTGTGTTTGTGTGTGTGTGTGTGGGGGGGGGGTGGCAGCCGACAGTCTGAGTGAAACAGTAAGCAGTGAAAATGGCTAAATAGTCGGCTTTTCAGCGCGCACTGACTTATGTGCATGTTTGTACGGTAATTATATACGGTAATTATACGTTATACGTTATACGGTTTCGAGGTTTACATTCATGACGTCATTGGTGACATCATAAATGTATATATAAGCACATACACACACATATATAAAGCTGAGTGCTAGCCTTGAAAATGTGTGCTTGTTCACTGTAATTCAGCTACTGTGTAAGAAATGGAAATGAAACACAGGAGATACTGTGACTTTTACGTCTTGTTATGATGGTCAATATCCAGTACAAAGGCCTTTACTCAATAGTAAAAGTCAGACCTCAGCACTCCACATGTGTGTAGCGTTTTGTCTTTGCTAAAAGCTCATAGGGGGGGGACGTGGGCGTGGTGTGTGTGTGTGTGTGTGTGTGTGTGGGAGGGAGGGGGGGGGGGTAGATGTATGGCCGTGGCTTAATGTTTCAACAGACCTTCAGCCCCCCCATGGGCTACCAAGACATGCCCCACTAACCGGCAGCTCTATTTCTGTGGCTGACACCTCTCTTACAATAACCTTTGTGTGTGTGTGTGTGTGTGTGTGGGAGTGTGCATGCATGTGTGTGTGTGTGTGCGTGTTTGTGTGTGTGAGTATGCACGTGTGTGTGTGTATGTGTGTGTGATTGTGCACATGTGTGTGTGTGTGTGTGTGTGTGTGTGTGTGTGTGTGTGTGTGTGTGTGGATGAGTGTGTGGATGTGTGCATGCATGTGCGCACGTGTGTGTGTGTGTGTGTGCATGTGTGTGTGTCAGTAGTTGTATGTCTTTGTGTCAATGTGTGTTTGTCCTCAAAGCTAGCTCCCCAAAAAAAGTTTCACACCTATTTTTACCTGAAAATAGGCACCAACATTTTATCTAACACACCTGCACCTGTCTCTTTTCATCACAGACACACACACACTCTCTCTCTCTCTCTCTCTCTCTCTCTCTCTCTCACACACACACACACACACACATATACCCACACACACATACACATAATGAAACACACACACACACACACACACACACACACACACCTTTTGATTGTGTAGCTGGGTCTGTGGTGGCCCTCTCAGTGGTGTGTTCTCTCTGCCACCTCTACTACCAGTGTGTGTGTGTGTCACACTCCAAGGCTGTGTGTGTGTGTGTGTGTGTGTGTGAGGAATGGTTGCCTGGTGCTGAGCAGTCATCTCTTGCTGTGTTTAGGTAAACGGCGCTACACACAGACTGTGGACAAAATGTCTATCATTTATTGAACATAATTTCGCACAAGCGCCGTGTTGTCAAACACGGGGGGCGGAAATGAAATGTTAGCACAGAAAGCAATTTCTCTTTTTCCGCACTTGGCATGCTGATGTCTTTCTTCTTGCTGACGTCTTTTTCTAACCCACTGCTTAAATAGCTGTGCGCATACACACACACACACACACACACACACACACACACAAACACAAGCAAGCTGAAATAGCACTAGTTACTCCACTCACATACATGAATATAATTCTGTCACTCACACACATGCACACTCACACACATGCACACTCACACACATGCACACACACACACACACTATCTCTCTCACACATACACACACATGCACACACTCTCTTAGACACACACACACACACACACACACTCTCTCTCTCACACATACCCACCCATCCACCCACACACACACACACACACACACACACACACACACACACCTACCCTTGCTGACTAAAAGGCAAATCTTCTCCCCCCGATGGTGGCCTATTTAATGGATAGGCGCGGGTGGCCAAGTGCTTCCTTTCGCTGCTCATCTTTTATGCAGGGACAAAAAGATGCCTGTGTCACCACCAGTGCCAGCTCCGCTCCGGTGACACTTCCTGCCCGCCCACCCCCCTGCCCCCCCCTTGCCCGCCTGCCCCCCCCTGCCCCCCGCACCCCTAAATTAAACATGAAGCTCAAATTGAAGTCAATGTGCACTCCTGCAAGGTTACCACAGATTGCACCACAACACTGGCCCTTGGCCCCCACATCCCCCCCCCCCCCCACACACACACACACACACACACACACACACACACACACACACACACAGCCCCCCTTCCTCACACGCCCTCCTCACCCCCCCAACTAAAGCAAGGCCTCCTCAGCTCAGCCATTTCTTGTCTAGGCAGCTCACATCGCTCCATGGTCGTGGGCCTGGGCATAACGAATGTGCAACAACTCCTTTTGTCAGGCGTAAAAAAAGCCCTGGAGGACATCTCTGTCAGAGATTGGCCAGAACGTGTGGGCGGGTAATAATTAATACACATTCCCACACAGGCATGTAATTTATATAATACATATCTGCATGGGCAAGCATGATGGAATGACACATGGTCAGGCAGAGTGGACAAAACTGTTAAAAATCGCTTGAAAAATTCCAGGTGCCACAGCAATTAGGGTTTAATCAGTGTGTCAGAATCATGTGCAATCACACACATGAGTCATAGCAGGCAGACAGGGGGGGGGGGGGGGGCGCGGTGAGACCTTCAGAAGCGCCGGTGAGTCACCTCAGCACCAGCGAGGGGGGGGGGGGGCACTGAGGGGGGGCCACCAACTCACCTCCACATCACCGAGGGGGGTGGGGCCGCTGTCTGAAGGTACCAAATCACCTGCAAATGAGACAGGCCAGATGAGACAGCCGGATGGAATGAGATCCTTAAAATTATACAATGTGTGTAGAAATACACGGGCCCTTTTTGATATTGGTGGTGTCCAAGACTGTCTGTCTGTCTACCTGTCTGTCTGTCTGCCTGTCTGTCTGTCTGTCTGTCTATCTGTCTATCTGCCTGTCTGTCTGTCTGTCTGTCAGGTGGTAATGGGCAGGGCAGAGGACAGTGTTTAGTGATAACAGGCCGTGCGT
>CM059280.1:2438569-2441069 GCA_030347295.1 Setipinna tenuifilis | reverse complement strand
AGCACTGGCCATAGAAGATCATAGTGTTCCACTCAGCACTGCGTATAGGATACCATAGTCTCACATAGAGCTGGGAGATTTTCCCCCAAACCCCCCCACCCAATTTAAAACAAATCAACTGCTTCCTGTCAATAGATTTTCCAAAATATACATTTATTTTGAGATAAAGTGCCTCAACAAACCTTGAATAATAGCAAAGTCTGCAATCAGTGTAAACAACTGAACAAAATGTGTGTGCACTGTGCAGTTTTATAGACTTTTAAATACCCATTAAACATCCAAATTATTAGTGTGTGGAATGAACTACTAAAGCAACAAAAATGCCTGTGGTAACTCTTGGTCGAATCGAACATGTAAACGGTGAATAAGTACATTTTAAACATTGTTTGAGAGGAAAATGAGCCTATCGACAACAGTAGGATTGAGACAAGCTCAGTGACGTGATAATACCCCCACCCTCACTAAAGACCCTCTCTGATGGGGATCCGTTACATGTGACAATACCCCCACCCACACTAAAGACCCTCTCCGATGGGGATCCGTTACATGTGATAATACCCCCACCCTCACTAAAGACCCTCTCTGATGGGGCTCTGGGACATGTGACAATACCCCCACCCACACTAAAGACCCTCTACGATGGGCACTAATTGCTGGAATGGGCAGGTATTTTTGTGCGAGACGACTGAGGCTTGTGAAGTTGGGCTCATGTCCCTTCGAGCACTCGACTGGGTCAGTGTCAGGGTCCACCACAGGGCTCAATAAGTAGGAGCTGAGCTCTGCTTCAGTGTTGTCCCTTTCTGACTGGTGCGACCATTGACCATTGACTGTATATAAGAGTATATACAGTCTCTGGGTGGGACAGAAGAAGGCAGCTGAAGTTATTATTTTTCTTATGTGGACTCTGTTCTGTCTCACACACTTGTACAGCAGGCCCTTCTTCTCCTCTGAGCAGAGGGCAGCAGGCTCATTGACCGCTCTCTTTCTAATAATGTCCAGTTTGCCCCCTGGGGTAATGTAGGTGGTGCGAGACCTTGGGTCCATTAGTGGAGCCATGCCCAGGAGCTCGGCTTTCTCTGGATCACTGTAGTTCTGCTCAAGGTAGCTCATGAGGTTTCTCGTCATTGTAGCGGTCAGATCCACATCCTCCTGCTCTGGCTGAAGGGGACTTGTTTTGACCAGATGAAGCACAGGTGTAATGCATGAAGCGGTCACATAGGATTCCCCTCGTGTGTGTGTGTGTGTGTGTGTGTGTGTGTGTGTGCACATGTGTCATGAAGAGGCTTTGGACATGGCAGCAGTGTGTGTGTGTGTGTGCGCACATGTGTACATGTCATCGAGAGGCGTGTGCGTAAAATCCTGAAGTGGTTTCACAGCTTCATTTGTGGCCTCTTAAACCTCTAAATCCCGCCAAGCTGGAACAAGATGGTGGGTGTTCTTGTCGGCACGCAGAATACGAACTATGGCGTTCTCTTGTTCCAGAAGTCATTCTATCATTTTTTGTCGTGAAGCCCATCTAGTCAGGGACTCTGTTACCAGCTGATGAGGAGGAAGACCCAGCTCAGCCTGAACATATGCCATGCCCCTTCTTTTGTTCCAGCTGTAGGAAAAGGAAGAAACTGCCATTTTGCACACTCCAATGGCACAGTCCATCTATTTATCCTTTACACCATTCACTGTAATTAGCTATGTGCCCCTTTAAATGTGTGATTTAGATTATAATAACAGTAGTTATCATTAACACCATCCCTATGCCAGAGCAATCACACAAACAAACACACAAATACATAAATATACACACTGTTCTTATGCAGTCATTTGCCCTAGCTGTAGATGTAGGAAAAACTGTGTGTGTATCACATTACATGAATTTTGTGCATCTGTGACACCTGAAGTATTGAGTTTCTGTCAGAATTGTAAATGCAAGCATGGAATGGCTGAAGTCTGTCTCAGCAAAGCAAAAGTGCAAAAGCATGGAGTGGCTTGTCTTTGTCTGAGGCAGGAGAGAGAGTGTGTGTGTGTGTGTGTGTGTGTGTATGTCTGAGGCAGGAGAGAGAGTGTGTGTGTGTGTGTGTCTGTCTTTGTCTGAGGCAGGTGAGAGAGAGTGTGTGTGTGTGTGTCTGTGTGTGTCTGAGGCAGGAGAGAGAGAGTGTGTGTGTGGCTTGTCTTTGTCTGAGGCAGGAGAGAGAGAGCTGTCCAGCTGTCCTGGAAGCAGGGAAGAGAAAGAGAGAGAGAGAGCGCGAGACAGATAGGGCGAGATAGAGAGAGAGAGATGTTGGGAGGCAGGTAGGAGAGAGAGAGAGAGAGAGAGAGAGAGATGTTAAGAGGCAGGTAAGAGAGAGAGAGATGTTGGGAGACAGGTAAAAGAGAGAGAGAGAGATGTTGGCAGGGAAGAGATAGATAGATAGATAGATAGATAGACAGACAGACAGACAGACAGACAGACAGACAGACAGACAGACAGACTTGAGGCAGGTAAGAGAGAGAGCTGTCCTCCACA
>CM059280.1:2392586-2413469 GCA_030347295.1 Setipinna tenuifilis | reverse complement strand
GGCCCTCTATAGCTCTCCAGTGGTCATGTGATGTAGGGCTCCTCGTCGGACAGGAAACAGGGTGTCAGCTTTGCCGTTAGTCCCACACACAGTGCCAGTGAATGGGAATGGAACATGTGTTATACTGTATGTGCATGTAAATTAGCCCGAGGCTAACTCTGGCACAATGCATCAGATGGCAACATTTATGTTTAAAGCTGCACATGGTCCCTACTAAATAAAATAAACGACAATAGTACTATGCAGTCTGCATGTTAAATATAGACACGTAATAAAAGTCTGAGAGGAAAGTAGGTCATCTAGGGGGTGACAGGACCATGCAGATTTAAAATGATGTCCCATAGTAAGGAACCACCACACACACACACATGCTTGCACACACATACACACACACACACACATATGTGTGTGCTCACCACAGACATGCACACACTTGGTAGGTTTGCTTTAGCAGGCACATACGATGCAGTGATCGACTAGTCCGGTCTACTATAGGCACACAGGACAATGTGATCGGCTAGTGCTGTCTGCTATAAACACACAGAAGTCTGTGAGGTCTGTGAGAAGAAGTCTGTGAGTCTGTCTGGTTTAAATGTCTGCCAGTCACACCTGCTGTTGTTGTTGTTGTTGTTGTTGTGTTCTGCCAGCGTATTCTGCAAGCCCTCCATCCCGTAATGAGAAGCATCCATGCGGAGTATCCAATCAAAGAGGACAATGAGTGGCGCATCACCCGTCGGGAGCACAAACGGCGGCTTGTTGGCTGTCAGACTAGAGCAGACGATTAATGATGTTTATAAGTGGCCGTAACCCATCGCTGAGGATGGAGAATTCACGGCACGGGCCAGACTGGCATGGGCAACACACTGTAAATAATCCTTAATGGCTGATCAGTTTTATTTACAGTCAAACTAGCGTTTGATATTACTCAGCGTGTTTATATTCAGACATTTGATTTATGAAACTCGCACTCTAACACCCCTCCCCACACACACACACGCACACACACACACACACGCACACACACACACACCCCGCGGCTGCCGCTGCCTGGATGATCGCTGGCTTACGAGGCATTAGGGAAACCAGCTCAGATGAATTTTTATGGGGGGTGTCCTGGAGTGACTCCTGCCTGCTCCCCCTGCCCCTCCCGCTCTCCCCCTCCCCCTCCCGCTCTCCCCCTCCCGCTCCCGCTCCCCCTCCCGCTCCCCCTCCCCCTCCCCCTCCCCCTCCCCCTCCTCCTCCCCCTCCCGCTCTGTGCCACTGGCTGCCTAGTGATCCACACCAAGCCCAGATCCAGAGTTGCCTCTCCGTGCCTGAACGCCCTGTGTTACCTTTGGCTTCTCCGTGCCTGTATTACTGCATTACCTTTGCCTTCTCTCTGTGCCTGAACACTTGCATTACTGCATTACCTTTGCTCCTCTCCTTGCCTGAACACCCTGTGTTACCTTTGCCTCCTGTGTGCCTCAACGCCTGCATTATTGCATTACCTTTGCCTTCTCTCCGTGCCTGAACACTTGCATTACTGCATTACCTTTGCTCCTCTCCTTGCCTGAACACCCTGTGTTACCTTTGCCTCCTGTGTTCCTCAACGCCCTACGTTACTGCATTACCTTTCCCTCCCCTCCGTACCTGAACACCTGCATTACTGCATTACCTTTGGCTTCTCTGTGCCTGAACACCTGCATTACTGCATTACCTTTAGCTTCTGTGTGATTCAACGCCCTGTATTACTGCATTACCTGTGGATCGTCTGTGTGACTGAATGCCCTGTGTTACCTTTGCCTCATCCGTGCCTCAGTGCCCTGCATTAGCTTTGGCTGCTCTGTGCTTGAGTGCATCCCTCTCACTGTCTGCTCAGTCGGACAGGAGAGCCTCAGTCTTGACACACACACACACATACACTCATACACACACACACACCATGCAGACACACTTACACCCACACACATGCTCAGTCGGACAGCAGAGCCTCAGTCTTGACAGACGTCGGTTTTGACGCCTCGCTTGATGAACCACCATCGTAAAGCTGGGTGCAGTTAGTGCGCTGGCAGATCATTCTCACCTCTCTCCTCTCTCCTCTCTCTCAGGCGTTGGCCAGCGGTCCGAGAGAGAAAGCCTATTTTGCCGGCTGCTCATCGCTGTGGCTCGTGTTAACAGATTGGCGCTCTGCCAAAGCGAAGGCCCCATGCGTAATACCCAACTCCCCTCGAGTGTGTGAACTGAGGTGCGACTCGCAATGACTGCGGCTTGTTGTTGCAATCGTTTTCTCTTTTTGCACCGACGCTCGCTTCACTCCAAACATGAATCCTGCTGTACCATGGTGTGAAATGAGACAAAAAAAACCCAATAACATTTTTTATATGTTGTTATATATACAGTATATATATATATATTTTTGAGAAGATGGCTGGTGGTTTTGACTCCATGTTGGTGTTTCTACTCCAGGTGACCTATGGCACTGATTGATCGGTTACTTCAACCAGTTACAAGCCACGGCAGGCCCAGTATAAATAACCCACACACTCCTCTTGTTCCGCTCTGCCAGTACGCCCTCAGGCACCATACCAGCTCAGGGCAGCACTAAAATGGAGGAAGGTCAAACAAACTCGCTTAAGAAACAAGAACTCCTGCACAAGAATTCTCCTCAGACAAATGTAAACGCAGCTAACTTTCTGCTGCAGGTGAAAGAAGTCAACATGCTTTTAGCCCGCCTGCTTTCTCAAAGTCAACTTAACTTTAACTGAGACTGAGATGAACTAAGGTCGACAGAGGCGAAACATGCCCCCTCCATTTACCCCTTCAGTGCCCCCCACCATACACACACACACACACACACACACACACACACACACACACACACACACACACACCCATCCCACAGTGGCCTCTTACCTGCTCAATCATGTTTTGAAAGCTGATTGGTTGCCTAATAATGTTTGGACTGTGATTGGCCGGCTCGGGCCTGGCCGCCGTCCCAGCAGGCCATTGTTTGTCACGGTGGCCAAATGTGAAATGAGTTCCTGGTCAGGTGACCTTGCCCGCGCGGAGGACGGCGAATGAAATAGATGGAAATGTGGGCACCTGGGAGTCGCTGCCGCACAAAGAGCAAGAGTCACATCGAGTAGCTGACTGCCACACCACACCACACCACACCCGCACCCGCACCCCACCGACTAACACTGACCACAACACACACACACACACACACACACACACACACACACACACACACACACACACACACATACACCCCACCCCACCGACCAGCACTTATCCCAACACACACACACACCTGCACCCCACTGCACCACACCAACCAGCAGTAACCCCAACAAACACACACACATACACATGCACACACACACACCACAGTGCTCAGCGCTGATGGATTCCATTCCGGCAGTGCGGCAGAATTGCTTTAGGGACACACACGTGGAGCAAGGAACATAACTCCCCTCCAGCAGCACCGGCCACACACACACACACACACACACACACACACACACACACACACACACACACACACGAGGCACGAGGCGGGAGACGCACACACACACACACACACACACACACACGAGGCACGAAGCGGGAGACGCACACACACACACACACACACACACACGAGGCACGAAGCGGGAGACGCACACACACACACACACACACACACACACACACACACACACATGTGAGGCATGAGGCGGAAGACGTGGGGCGGCCGAGGGACAGCTGTTCCCTCCACTTGGGTCACTCATTGACAGGTGGACAAGCCCCGGCCAGGCCCCGCCACAGATGGCCCCGCACATAAACAGAGAGAGGGCAGGAGCCCCGATATAGCCACCCCCCCCCCCCCTCAGGGAGAGGGCAGAGGCCCCGATATAGCCACCCGCCCCTGCCTTAGAGAGGGCAGGAACACCGATATACCCCCCCCCCCCCCCCCCTCAGAGAGAGGGCAGCAGCCTCGATATACCCCCCCCCACACACACACACACACACACACCTTAGAGAGAGGGCACAAGCCCCGATATAATATAGCCCCCCCACCTCAGAGAGAGAGCAGGAACCCCAATATACCCCCCCCCCCCCCCCCCCACCTCAGAGAGAGAGCAGCAGCCCTGATATAATATAGCCCCACCTCAAAGAGAGGGCACATTACATATGTGGCCACCATACAGCTTGCCATGCTGCACTGGTGTGTGTGTGTGTGTATGTGTGTGTGTATGCTCTGGCCCAGCTCCTCTCTCTACCTCCTTTCCTCCCATTTTCTACCCCCTCTCTCTTTTTTTCTCTCGTAGTCTTTTTCTCCATGAGCCTATGCTTTTGCTTGACATCATCCACTGCCTCATCCCCTCTCCCTTCCTCTCTCTCCCTCTCCCTTTCCCTCTCTCCTCCTCTCCATCTCTCTCCCTCTCCTCTCCCTCCTCCTCTCCCTCTCTCCCTCCCTCCCTCTCTCTCCCTCTCTCCCTCCTCCTATCTCTCTCTCCCTCCCCCCTCCTCTCCCTCTCTCTCCCTCCCTCTCTCCCTCTTTCCCTCTCCCTCCCTCTCTCCCTCTTATACTCTCTCTCTCCCTCTTCCTCTCTCTCCCTCTGTCCTCCTCTCTGTCTCTCTCCCTTAATCTTCCCCTCTCTCCCTCTCCCTCTCCTTCCCTCTCTCTCTCTCCCTCTCTCTATCTCTCCCTCCTCCTCTCCATCTCACCCTCTCTGACTTCCTTCCTTTCTCTCTCTCTCTCTCTCCCTCTCCTCTCTCCCTCTCTCCTTCCTCCTCTCTCTCTCCTTCCTCCTCCTCTCCCTATCTCTCTCCCTCTCTCTCTCTCTCTCCCTCCCTCTCCCTCTCAGGGAGAGGGCAGGAACCTCAATACACCCCCCCCCCACCACCTCAGAGGGCAGGAGCCTCGATATAATATAGCCCCTCCACCTCAGAGAGAGAGCAGGAACCCCAATATACCCCCCCCCCCCCCCCCCCCACCTCAGAGAGAGAGCAGGAACCCCAATATACCCCCCCCCCACATCAGAGAGAGGGCACATGGTGTGTGTGTGTGTGTGTATGCTCTGGCCCAGCTCCTCTCTCTACCTCCTTTCCCCCCATTTTCTTCCCCCTCTCTCTTTTTTTCTCTCTTAGTCTTTTTCTCCATGATCCTGTGCTTTTGCTTGACATCATCCACTGCCTCATCCCCTCTCCCTTCCTCTCTCTCCCTCTCCCTTTCCCTCTCTCCTCCTCTCCATCTCTCTCCCTCTCCTCTCCCTCCTCCTCTCCCTCTCTCCCCTCCCTCTCTCCTTCCTCATCTCTCTTTCTCCCTCTCTCTCTCTCCCTCTCTCCCTCTTTCCCTCTCCCTCCCTCTCTCCCTCTTTCCCTCTCCCTCCCTCTCTCCCTCTTATACTCTCTCTCTCCCTCTTCCTCTCTCTCCCTCTTTCCCTCCCTCCTCTCTGTCTCTCTCCCTTAATCTTCCCCTCTCTCCCTCTCCCTCTCCTTCCCTCTCTCTCTCTCCCTCTCTCTATCTCTCCCTCCTCCTCTCCATCTCACCCTCTCTGACTTCCTTCCTTTCTCTCTCTCTCTCTCTCTCCCTCTCCTCTCTCCCTCTCTCCTCCTCTCTCTCTCTCCTTCCTCCTCCTCTCCCTATCTCTCTCCCTCTCTCTCTCTCTCTCTCCCTCCCTCTCCCTCTGTCCTCCTCTCCCTCTCCCTCTCTCTCTCTCCCTCTCTCCTCCTCTCTGTGGTATTGATTTAGTGTGTGGTGAGTGCTGTGCCCCCCCGGCTGCTCTGCCACCTGAGCTAATGAGAAAAAAGCAGCTCCCATCTCAGCCAGCCCCCCCCATCTCAGCCCCCCCCCATCTCAACCCCCCCCCCTTCTCAGCCCCCCCCCATCTCAACCCCCCCCCCCCTTCTCAGCCCCCCCATCTCAGTCCCCCCAGCCAGCCTATCGCACGACAGCATCCCATCTCCCTGCCTTTGCACACCAAATTGAATGTGTTGTGTGTGTATGTGTGTGTGTGTGTGTGTGTGTGTGTGTGTGTGTGTGTGTGTGTGTGTGTGAGTGGATGTGTTTGTGTGCGTGTGTGTGTGTGTGTGTGTGGGTGGATGTGTTTGTGTGTGTTTGTGTGTGTGTGTGCATGTATGTGTGTGTGTGTGTGTGTGCGGGTGGGTGTGTGGGTGGGTGTGTGGGTGGGTGTGTGCCTGTGTGTGTGTGTGTTGTGCATGTGGACGTGTGTGTGTTTACACTTTTTCCTGCATGTGTTTATATATGTGCAGTCATGTGTGACTACACAGCCTGTGGAGTGTGATCTGTCTTATTCCATCAGTATGTTTTTTTCACCATGCAAGTGTGTGTGTGTGTGTGTCTCTTCGCATCTGACATTTTCAGACACACACACTGCCTCCTCGCTGTTGAGATGAAGCTGTCATTTCACACTGAATCTACACACACGACTCCAGCGTTCCGCCACGGTCATGTGACCCGGGTGCATTCCGAGGCGATGACACACTAGGGACGGCAGCAAATGGGCATTCGCCCTCCGCCAGTAATGGGTGTAGCCATAGTAACTGTACAGAAAGTAGGGCACGAAAACACAGCAATGTCTCATTCACACCCGCCCCATAACCCCCCACCCCCATACACCCCACCTCACACCCATCCTGCCCCATAACTCCCCACCGCCATGCCCCCCCCCCCCCCCCCCCCCCCCACACACACACACACACACACAGCCCCATACTTATCCAGCATATCCCCACTCCCCCAACACACACACAGCTCCATACCCACCAGCATACTCTCCCCCCCATACACACTGCCATTCAAACACACACAGCCCCGTACCCCCCACTCAAACACACACAGCCCCATACCCACCAGCATACCCCCCCACACACACAGCCCCATACACCCCCCCCCCCCCGACAAACACACAGAACACCATACTGCCCGATACCCCCCCTCCCCCACTCAAACACACACAGCCCCAAACACACCAGCATACCCCCTACACACTGCCCCACACCCCCCCAGACAAACACACACAGTCCTGTACCCCCCCACACAAACACACACAGCCCTGTACCCCCCCACACAAACACACACTGCCCCACACAAACACATACAGTCCAGTACCCAGCCAGCGTAGCTGTTAACAGCGTAATTTAGCCGTGGTTGTGAAGGCAGGCAGCAAACGCCGACAATTTATAGAGCGCCTTATAACTATGCTGTAAGTGTCTCCAGCCTAACTGGCACTGATAGCGCCCCCATACATCACCGTTTGGGGGGGCACTTTATTACCGACACCGGCTCATCAATCAGCCCCCGTGAGCTCACTTACACCCCATCGAGGGGGCACGAGGGGAACAGTTGGCGCACTCAAGGAGGGGTGCCAGGGCAGGTGAGCGAGTCAAAGACATCGGGGATGGGTGTGTGTGTGTGTGTGTGTGTGTGTGGATGGGATAAGGGAATGGGGGGGGTGGGATAGGGGAAGATGGGATGGTGGGGCAGGGGGTGGGGGGGGAGCGCTGGCACTTGTACAGACCCTGTTCTGCAATTCCCCCTCTTCATTCCTGGCACACACATACACAGGCACACACACAAATACACACACACACACACACACACACACACACACACACACACACACACCACACACACACACACACACACACACACACACACACCACACACACAGACACAGACCCAGACACACACACACACACACACACACACATACACAGGCACACACCACACACACACATGAACAGACACAGACACACACACATGAACAGACACAGACACACACACAGACATACACACACACAGACCCTGTTCCCCTGACCCCCCTCCCTCAGGCTTGGTCTCCCTGGCACTGAGGCTGGCTCCTGTGAATAGTGATCAGGGGCAGAGTAAATACCCCTGTGCTCCAGACTCCCTGCTCCTCTGGCCGGCTCACCTGACCGCCGGGGCACCTGTGAATAGCGCTGAAGACAGGTGAGGGTTAGGGTTAGACACGCTCCCGAGAATAGTGATCAAGAGCAGGGGGGCCTGGCACAGGCAACCCCCCCATGCTAAAGGCAGGTTAGGGATAGGGTTACACGAGCACCTGTGAATAGTGATCAAGAGAAGGGGGACCTGGCACAGCTAACCCCCCGCGTTGAAGACAGGTTAGGGATAGGGTTAGGGATAGGGTTAGACACGCTCCCGAGAATAGCAAACAAGAGCAGGGGGCAACCTGCCTGGCAGAGGCAACCCCCCCCCCCCCACACACACACACACACACACACAATCTAAAGACAGGTTAGGGATGGGGTTAGACACGCTCCTGAGAATAGTGATCAAGAGCAGGGGGCAACCTGCCTGGCACAGTAAACACCCCCCCCCCCCCCTCCCTCGCACTGACAGGTTAGGGATAAGGTTACGCACACTGCTCTGAATAGTGATCAACAGCACGGGGGGGCTCTGGCACAGTAAACACCCCCCCCCCCCCCCCCCCCCCCCCCCCCCCCCCACTCCCCTCTGGCCTGTCCACCTGTAGTCCATGGGCATTGTGCTGAAGGGGAGGGGCATGATGGGAAAACAACAGAGCAACCCACCCACCCCCCACCCCACCATTGAACACAGGTTAGGGATAGGGTTAGGCATGCCCCTGAGAATAGTAATCAAGAGCTGGCAGAGTAAACACCCCCCCCCCCCCTCTGGCCAGCTCACCTAAGAGCCATGGACATTGTGCTGAATGAGAGGTGCATGATGGGAAAACAACAGAGTGGTGGGGTTATGGCCCACATTGAGATGCAAATGGGATTCAGCGTGCGTGCGCGAGACAGGCGCAAAGGCCACAACCTCCATCTCAGGGGTGTAGCCGCCAGTTTTGGATATCTGGGGAAAAGCGGCTATTTTTCTGAGCTGCATTTTGTAAACACGCACATCAAGCCGTGACTTCGGCGAGCCCTCTCAAGCTCAATCCCCCTGATGCATCTTCACATGTCACTTCATGATGGCACACACGGCGACTGGCGGAGCCACTGTGTGCAGAGCCAAAACACCATAATACAGATAATTACGGCACAAACAGCGCACTTGCCTCGCCACACAGCGCGGCATTCTGGGAACCTGTCATCGCTGCTGAGAGGCGGTTTGCTGCTGATGGTGTCATGTGCGTTCACGTGTACAGGCACTGCAATCAGAGGGGGTCTGTGGAGACTGCTGGCAACATGGACAGGACAGGAGTAAACAGGCAGTGCGGAGGAGAATAACAAACCATAAACAATAATATGTGGAAAAGGCTTCTGTATGTAACAACGTCATGTGGAAAAAGGCCTTCTGTGTAACAGCGTTATGTGGAAAAAGGCTTCTGTATGTACCAACGTCATGTGGAAAAAGGCTTCTGTATGTACCAACGTCATGTGTAAAAAGGCTTGTGTATGTACTGTGACACGCACAGGCAGCCATGTCAAGTCAAGTCAAGTCAAGTTATTTGTATAGTGCATTTCATACACAAAGGCAGTTCAATGTGCTTAACAAAAATAAAAGCAAAGGACATTATAAAAGCGAAAAAGATAAAAGATAAAATAAGTTTAAAACATTTGTAAGATAAGTAAAAGACATAGAGTAAAGCAGAAAGCAATAGGCCATGGGAGGCGCATGGGCATTTACTGGAGCTGACGGAGGAGAGGAGAGGGGCCCCTGGGAGGAGAGGGGACCCTGGGGAAGAAGGCAATCTTCTCTGGAGACAGACACAGCAGTCAGGCCTCGATTACAGCAGCCCATAATAAGCTCACCATTACATCTCTGCCTCTCAGAAAGGAATGGGAGAGGGAGGTGGATGGGTGGGTGGATGGGTGGATGGATGGATGGATGGATGGATGGATGGATGGATGGATGGACGGACGGATGGATGGATGGATGAATGGATGGATGAACAGATGGTTCGACCGACGGACAGATGGACGGATCGACAGACGGACAGATGGATGTATGATTCGCTTGGATGGCACCTCAAAAGAAATGATGGGTGAATCCAGCATGTTTTGAGAGTGAGTGGGAAGGCGGCTGAAGTGGGTAATGGCAGGCCTGTAAATAGCTGCTGTGCGATGAAAGGACGAGGGGGAGAAGGCAGGCAGGTAAGACATATGTACTCATAAATTAAAGTGCTCGCTGCCTCTGTGCTCATAGACAGACAGTGCTGAGCTTCCTGGCAGAAAGTGTTATGTTGGACACACTCCACTCAGCTAATGAAGGAAAGACACTTCCCGGCACCTCAGGTGTGATATGGAGATGTGTGTGTGTGTGTGTGTGTGCGTGTGTGTGTGTGTGTGTGTGTGTGTAGTTTGGGGGAGAGGGTGGACCATCTGTCAAACACACACGCACACACACACAGACACACACACACAGACACAGAAGGAAAGGATACAGACAGCCTATGATGTAGAGTCTTGAGTGAATTAAAGTGAATAGCTGCCAAAGGAACAGAAAAAAACTGTGAAAATACAAACACACACACATGCGCGCACACACACACACATATGTGTAGGCACAGCAGTGGTGTCGCGGTGGAGAGATTAAACAGTCATCCTGTCCTAATGGGTAATTTGGTGCATACGCAAGTTAATATCTGCTTACAGTTTTTTATGTTTGCTTACACGCTAAAATCTAAAGTTTTCCACAGTTAATGAAACCCAATACTCAAATAACAAAACATCAGCTCAGGTAGGCACCACTCTAAGCACATTTTCAGCTTCACACTTTTTACAAAACACTACACACAGTAATTTGCTAAACATTACACACACTTACACGCATTACACACATGATGCTATTGTAATGTCACCTTTTGTCCATTTCAAAACACTAGCTACAAATTGACCAAACACTTGCAACCAACTGGTTAAACACAATTGTCATGTGCCAAAACACTAAGGGATAAAATGCAAAACACAGTTATCATACTTAAACACTGTAAAATAGAAAATAGGGGCGTTACTTTGACTTGAATATGAATGTAAGGCAGTGTTGTAGCAAGAGGAAGAGAAAGAGGGACAGTAAAGATTAGAGTGAGATGACATGTAACAAAAGGTAAACACTATCATGCAAGGTACAATGGGAGGAGAGCAGACAGAAAAGACTAAATTGGTCACATTGGAATGACATTGGTTGACTACCTTGAAAACGCTACATTGACACTTGCCACCAAATTAGCCAGAGATGATACTTAGAGTAATTTTTTGTCTCCATCAACACTTTACTGTGTTTTACTATGTTTGCTGTAAATATGGTTCTTTGAAAAAATGGTTTTCAATATACAACCATGCAACAAGCAAACACTTCAGCATATTGACTGATTTTGGATTACAAGTAAAAAAATATCTATTGAAAAATATTTGTTAAACAGCCCCCCCCCCCCCCCCCCCACATACACACACCCACACAGCACGCAGGACAAAGTTGTGCCGACCCCGCCACCCCATGCACACACAGCACACCTGACACAGACCCCCCCCCACACACACAAACACAGATTGTAAAACACAGCCCTTGCGCACCCCAGCCCTTGACTACCTTGAAAAGCCTAGGTTGACACCAAATTGGCCAGAGATGATAATTACAGTAACTTTTTGTCTCCATCAACACTGTGTTTTACTATGTTTGCTGTGAATATGGTTCTTTGGAGAAATGGTTTTCAATATGCAACCATGCAACACAAACACTTCAGCATATTGACTGATTTTGTATTATATAAAAGTAAAAGAAATATATTAAAATATATTTGGTGAACAGTATTAGTCATATGTTGTGTTTCATGAATGCATTCATGTCATTTATCAATATGTCTTAAAAAATGAAACCCAGATCATGTCATTAGAAAAGTCAGAATGTTACAAAGTGTTTAGGATTGATTACTACAGTGTGTAACTCACTGGAACACAAATAGATCATATGAATCATGTGTGTATGATTTGGCAACAAAATATTACAATAAAATATTTTTATAAAAAAGTGTATAGTTTTGTAAACAGAATAGCATTTTGCAATAGAGCTGGGGTGTTCTGTTAATTGGGTGTATGGTTGCATTAACTGTGTGTAGTGTTTTGTCAACATGGGCCCAGTTTTTAAAATTGAGTTTAAGCAACTGTAAAAAACTGTATTATTCTCACACTGCTATCCCTTATAATATGCTTCTCCAGCCATGGGGGGCTTGCAGGAGGCTCGGCCAGGCATGGGGGCTCCAGACTGGGCCAAGGGGGGATGGGGGGACCAAGAACTATCGGAGCTAAGAACTCTTAACCCTACACACACATATCATTGTTTACAGACTCACACGCTCATACATACACACACACACACACACAAACACACACAAACACACAAACATATACTCACACACAGGAAAAGAGAAAGAGAAAAAGAAAGACAAAGAGAAAGACAGTAAGAGAAAAAGCAGGTGAGAGAGGGAGGAAAAGAGAAAGAAAGAGAAAGAGACAGAGAGAGAAAGGTAGACAGAGAGAAACACAAAACCAGGTACACATATACACACAAAGACACACACACACTCTGCCCACACACAGCGAGGTGACCTTAACTCCAGCTCATGTTGTTTGCTCTCGCACATGTCTGCAGGGATGTTGTGTGGTGTGTGTGTGTGTGTGTGTGTGCGCGCACGTGTGTGTGTGTGTGTGCATGTGTGTAGGTGTGTGTGTGTGCATGTGTAGGTGTGTGCAGGAGTGAGAAAACATCAACCCCCTTCTGTGCATGTGTTCTGTGTGTTCTGTGTGTGTATATTTGACAGGTGTGTATCCCTCTCTTCTCCTGTGTGCTGTAGTGTGTGTGTGTGTGTGTGTGTGTGTGTGTGTGTGTGTGTGTGTGTGTGTGTATATTTGACAGGTGTGTATCGCTCTCTTTCCCTGTGTGCTGTAGTGTGTGTGTGTGTGTGTGTGTTTGTGACGTGAGGTGTGTATCCCTCTCTTCTCCTGTGTGCTGTAGTGTGTGAGTGTGTTTGTGACGTGAAGTGTGTGTCGTACATGTGCATGTAGTGTTCATGAGGTACACCATGCTCCTGTTCCTCCATGGCAACCTGAGCACCTCTGTCTCGACCCCCCCACCGCCCAGCCTCCCGCCTTCTCTCTTCCTGTCTCAACACCCCCACCCCCCTTTCTCTTTCTTGCTGTGATGGCATGTTCACCCTCCCTTTCTCTCTCTCTGTGACGGCATGTTCAACCCCCTTTCCTTCTCTCCCTGTCTCAACCCCCCCTTTCTCTCTCTCCCTGTCTCGACACCCCCAGCCACCCCCCCCTTCTCTCTCTCTCTGTGACAGCATGTTCACCTTCTTTTGTTTTCTCTGCCAGCCCTGCCAACCTTCCTTTTTCTCTCTGTTTCTCTGTCCCTGTCTCTGCCTCTCTACTCTCTTTCTGACTCTCTCTATCGCTCTCTTTCCTTTTCTGCCACTCTCTCTCTCTTTCTCTCTCTGTCACTCTTTCTCTCTTTCTTTCCCGCTCCCCCCCCTCTCTAACTTTCTTCCTTTTATTGTATCTCTTGTTCTGCTGCTGGTAATTTATTTATTTGTTTGTTTATTTCTTTATGTACTATTGGCAGGGGGTTATAAAATATTGACAGAATTAATTTGCTTTTGTAGTGTTTTCTTTTCATAAAACCAAAGTGCAATTCCCTGTCTGTCTGTCTGTCTGTCTGTCTCTCTCTCTCTCTCTCTCTCTCTCAGTCTTTCTCTCTCTCTCCCTCTCTCTCTCTCTCGGTCTGTCTGCCTGTCTCCCTCTCTGTCTGTCTCTCTCTCTATCTGTCTGTCTCTGTCTGGCTGGCTGTCCGTCTCTCTGTCTGTCTCTCTCTCTGTCTTTTTCTCCGTCTCTCTGTCTCTCTCTCTCTCTCTCTGTCTCTCTCTCTCTCTCCGTCTCTCTATGTCTCTGTCTGTTGCTCTTCAAATTTTCATATTTGTTTTCTTTGTTCTTTGTTGCTTTCCTCGTGAAATCATTCTCACCCTATTCTCACCTCTATTATATGCAAAAGTTTGCACCTCACAACCTGCACAAACCTCAGACAGAACACACACACACACAGTCAAACACAGACACCCACACACACACACACACAGACACTCAAATACAGACACACACACACACACACACACACACACACACACACACACACACACACATACACTGAAACACAGTCAAAACACACACACACACACACAAACATCTTAAGACTTTCATTTGTCTCATATGGGTAAATAGCCCCTTTGCTCCCCTGCCAGCCGAGGGAGAGGTGTGTGTGCAGGTGGGTTTGACTGCCCCCCCCCCCCCCCCCCCCCAAAAGGGCTGTATGCGGCAGGGATAAGGGCTGGCTGAGGTAATGGGTGGAGGGCATTTTATTATATTATATTTGTCACTCTCAAAACTAATGTCAGCTCAGGTCAATATTGCCAAATCAAGTTATTGCACTTGCTTATGACTGCCTTTGAAGTTGGCTGGCTTTGTCACGCATACGCTAACTGTAGCCTATGCTATGCTTGAACTGACAGCACATTTTAGCTGCGTTTACCACTTAGCCATAGCAGACCAAGGACCAGACCCACTACACAAGTGGAATGTCACATTTGCATACATGTGTATCAGTGAGTACTATATATTTATTTCGCATGAGGTATGAATGTGTTTATAATGCTTCATTAAGCAAACAAACAGGCACTGGGGGGGTGGGGGGGTGCACCTATGCGGGGCCAGGAAAGGTAGAGGGGCACTGGGGGAGGAGCGAGAGCGAGAACAACACCATAGCAACAACATAGAAACACATTTGCAACACCATTGCAACACCATAGCAACACCATCACAACACAGAGAGTGCAGAGACAGGTTCTCGCCAAGCTGTGCCGGTTGTGATGACATTCAAGGAGTCCACAGGAAAAATGGGTATGGTCACAAAATGTAGAAACTGAGATAATGGAATATATAAGTTTGATTTTTTATTTGATTTCTAAGTAAATGATATTTTCAAATGCTTCTAACTCCACAGAATTACTTTTGAAAAAGCTGAGGCTTCAGTGCAACTACCGATAGGGGGATTCATTTGAAAAATGTGATTTTGTGACTGTGCCTGTTTTTCCTGTGGACTCCTCATTTATCATACGTTGCATCAGGGAAAAAAGTCAGAGACGGAGCACAGGGAATGGAGAGAGGGAAAGGCTGGGGATGTTAGAAAGAGAAAGAAAGAGAGAAACAGGAAGTATGTCATCTCCTTCACACAAAGAGGACTGTACAGCACCCGAGAGGTAGGCTGTCCTAAAGTAGGTGTGTCCTACATGCAGAGTCTACTCCAGTCCTATAGGGGGCACTCTAGGTCAGCACAGGAGGTGACACGCGTGGATGCAGAGTCTACTCCAGTCCTATAGGTGGCAGCACTGTAAGTGAAATGCAGCTGTGCGTGCAGATGGACCTCCTCTACTCCAGTCCTATAGGGGGCAGCACTATGGGAAGAGCAGCTCTGGGATTGGGCCTGACCATTCTGACAGGGGCCCCTGTAAGCAGAGCACATTAGTTTCATAGAGCAGTGGGCTGGATTGGCAGGCTCACATCCTGTATGTTCAAAACCAAATATGCCACCCCCCTACACACACATGCATACAGAAAGAGAGAGAGAGAGAGAGAGACAGGGAGGGAGGGAGAGAGGAGGAGAGAGAGAAAGAGAGAGGGAGGGGAGGGGAGGGAGACAGAAAGAGAGAAAGAGAGACAGAGAGAAAATACATTTACAAGCATCAAAGGAGTATAGAGGAGGTGGATGTGAAACCCGTAACCTGCCTTCCTACGAGGCATAAAGATCCCTTACAAACAGCGGCAGTGCCAACCTGGCACTTTTAAATGCTTTAAATGCACTTTGAAACGCCTGCCATGTGTTTTGGCAATGTGTCTATAATGGGGTGCTCTTCTATTCCTGCAGTGTACTCTGACCCAAAGCACAGATACACAAAGTACAGTGTTACTGGATAGAGTAAAAATACTGTATTCATCTGTCCTTCATAATGTACTAACAATATGGATTTGAATATGTTGTTAAATGCAGTTCTTTAAAAACTATGTATATTAAAAAGATACAACCTGAAATGCATTGTGTTTGTGTTGTATTATATATTTTACATTTTACTTATGATAAAGTGTCTGAAGGGCATCTACCTGTGTCAGGTGTGCCTACACACTTCCACATGCAGGAACGGAGTGTGTGTTTCTCCTGGATGCTGGTGCTCACACAGACATGCGGGAATGATGCAAGTGTGTCTGCTCTTACACACACTCTGTCTCGGTCTCACACACACACACACACACACACACGCACACACACACACACACACACACATAGACTCACAGACACACACACACACACACACACATAGACTCACAGACACATACACACACACACACACATAGACTCTCTCACACACACACACACACACACACACACACACACACACACACACACACACACAGAGACTCACACACACACACACACACACATAGACTCACTGACACACACACACACACACACGCACACATAGACTCTCACACACACACACACACACACACATAGACTCACAGACACACACACACACACACATAGACTCACAGACACACACACACACACACATAGACTCACAGACACACACACACACACATAGACTCACAGACACACACACACACACACACAGACTCACACACACACACAGACTCACACACACACACAGACTCACACACACACAGACCCCACAGGAATAAAAGTCCCAGCACACTTCTCGGCCTCAAGGCCAAATCCAACTCCGAGGGATGAGAGAGAGAGAGAGAGAGAGAGAGAGATGGATGAGAGAGAGAGAGAGAGGGAGAGAGATGGATGAGAGAGAGATGGATGAGAGAGAGAGAGAGAGAGAGAGAGATGGATGAGAGAGAGAGAGAGAGAGAAAGACGGAAGAGAGAGAAAGAGAGAGAAAAAGAGAGAAAGAGAGAGAAAAAGACGAGAGGGATGAGAGAGAGAGGGATGAGAAAGAGAGAGACTGAGAGAGAAAGAAGTACTGTTGAAGTTAAAGTTGAAGTTGAAAGAGACGGATGAGACAGAGAGAGAGATGGATGAGAGAGAGGGAGAGAAATGAGAGAAAGGAGAGGTAGAGAAAAAGGCAGAAAGAGGGAGAGAGCGAAGATAGAGAGGAAAAGAGAGAGAGAGGAGAGAGTTGTGAGAGAGAGACTAAGGTAAAGAAAGGGGTAGAAAGAGGGAGAGACAGGTTGAGAGAGGGGAGAGAGAGATGGATGAGAGAGATAGAGAGATGGATGAGAGAGATAGAGAGATAGAGAGATGGATGAGAGAGAGAGAGAGAAAGAAAGGGGCAGAAAGAGGGACAGACAGGTTGAGAGAGGAGAGAAAGAATGGGCGCAGTCAGAAATAAAGTCTGCATTTGTTCTCCTTCTGAGGGAGAGAGCTTGTCCTTCACAGCCAGACAATGTACGAAAGAATGTGTAATAACTCGACCGCTGTTGGTGGGGAGGGGGGGGGGATTTAGTTGGAGCAAGATTTACAGCAGAGTGGGCCTGATGAATTAGACTCTCTCTCTCTCTCTCTCACACACACACACACACACACACACACTCAAACACCCTCTCCCCACATACAGGAGGGAAGGTTGAGTGTGAGTATATTTCTGGGTGTATGTGTGTGACTGAGTGTAAGCGTGTTTCAGAGAGCGAGAGAGAGAATAAAAGAAAGTGGGAGAGAGAAAGAGAGAATAAACGATAGAGGAAGAGAGAGAAAGAGAAAACAAAAGAGAGAGAGACAGCAGGTTGCACTGCCTCTGCTGGTAGACACATGAAGTTTGCTGTTGGCCAGGGAATGCTGTTAGCATGGAAAACGCTGTTAGCATGGGAATGCTGTTAGCATGGGAACGCTTTTAGCATGGGAATGCTGTTAGCATGGGAACGCTGTTAGCATGGGAATGCTGTTAGCATGAGAATGTTGTTAGCATGGGAACGCTGTTAGAAAGCAGGCTAAGAGGTGGGTGGGGCTAGGAGATGGCTGTCATAAATGACTGATGGCAGCACCAATGAGATTGGTACCACTCAGCAGTAATCGCCTCGGTAGTTAGTGATGCCAAGTGCCACAGAATGTGCGTGTATGTGTGTGTGTGTGTGTGTGTGTGTGTGTGTGTGTGTGTGTGTGTGTGTGTGTGTCTGTCTGTCTGTCTGTTTGTGTGTGTTTTTAGGGCCACTCCCCCTGGGGTGTGCGGCCTATCTGAGCAACCATAGAAGCACACACACATGCGTGCACACACACAGACACATACATACACACACACACACACACACACACACACACAGGGCCATATGAGTGTCTGCCAAAGACACGGGGACTCTTCCCTCTCGTGTCTGTGTGTGTTTGGAATTCTGCTGACAGCCACATTGTCTCATGAATCTCTCTCTCTCACACACACACACACACACACACACACACACACACACACACACACATTCTCTCTCTCCCAAGCCCAGGGGCCCCTTCACTGGCTTCCTCCGCTTCCTTTAGCCCCCCACCCACCCTCACACCCCTCCAACCCCCCCACCCCCCACCCTCACACCACCATCAAAATATTTTGGCACAGCCATAGAGAGAACGGTTCAAAGATGAAGAGCGGTAAAACCTCCCCTTCTCACACACACACACACACACACACACACACATACACACACACACACACACACACACACACACACACACAGAGTTCCCTGGTGGGAGGTCTTTTTCTCTCGGTCTGCACAGCTGTCCCACACATTTCCATGAGTGTGACTGTGAGAGGCCTTAACATGCAGCTCAGCAGCCCCGTCTGCACTGGCCTGTGCTGGCCTGGCCTGGGCCGGTGCTGGGGCTGTGCTGGGGCTGTGCTGGGGCTGGCGCTGTTCATTCCTGCTCCAGTCTGCACACACATCAGGACCACCAGGACCATGTGTTTGGACACGCTTAACGTCTCAATGAGACTCATCACTAGTGCACGCACCCAGCTGACCTCCATGTACCACACTCACTCACTCACTCACAAAGTAACATGACACCTGAGTGAAATGGAGAGGAGAGTGAGATGGAGAGGAGAGAGGAGTGAGATGGAGACGACAGGAGTGAGATGGGGAGAAAGGAGAGTTAGATGGAGGAGAGTGAGATAGAGAGGAGGAGAGTGAGATGGAGAGGAGAGGGAGATGTTATGGTAAGCATTCATAAGCACATTGATATGGAACGGCAAGGCAACTTCTCTTTTGAGATCTATGACAAAGATAGCCTGTTCCTTAAAAAGTAAATGCCCACTTCATCAGCCAATCAGAAAGCAGAGTTCCACTGCCAAGGGAGAATAGGCAGATTGTGTGTGTGCTCTGTATACACTCTCCACTGCTCAAACTTTACATGAGACACCAGCTGCCTCTCTGTAGAGGCGAGGCGAGGCGAGGCGAGGAATGACTCACGAGGAGGCCTTCTTCTCCATCTTTTCTGCCACTTCTTTCTCCTCCGCTGAAGGTCTTTGAGCGCGTGTGTCTTTTTAGCCGAGCGCGTGAGTGAAAGGCCGGCCCTCCAGACTAATGTCGCTGTGATAAAGGATCAATTATGGAGGCCTCTGCTCTTTGTGTGGCACCTCAAGAGGAGCCATTCTGCCCTGACCACGCTCTCCGTCAGACTGCCCACCAACAGAGAGAGAGAGAAAGAGAGAAAGAGAGAAAGAGAGAAGATGGAAAAGAGGGAGAGATGCAGAGAAAGAGAGAAGATGGAAGAGAGGGAGACACAGAAAAAGAGCGATTGAACAGAGGGAGACACAGAGAAAGAGAGAGAGTGGAACAGAGGGAAAGATGCAGAGAAAGAGAGATGGAAGAGAGAAAGACACAGAAAAAGAGCGAGGGAAAGAAAGAGAAGATGGAACAGAGAGAGAGAAGCGGAGAAAGAGAGAAGATGGAAGAGCGGGAGAGATGTGGAGAAAGAGAGATGGAACAGAGGGAGAGATGCGGAGAAAGAGAGGGGATAAAACAGAGGGAGAGAAAGAGAGAAGATGGAACAGAGGGAGAGACAGAAAAAGAGAGATGGAACAAAGGGAGAGACACAGAGAAAGAAAGATGGAACAGAGGGAGAGATGTGGAAAATGAGAGATGAAACAGGGAGAAATGCAGAGAAAGAGAAAAGATGGAATGGAGGGAAAGACAGAAAAAGACTGATGCAAGAGAGGAAGAGATGTAGAGAAAGAGAGAACTGGAACAGAGGGAGAGACGCGGAGAAAGAGAGAAATGGAACAGAGGGAGAGACGCGGAGAAAAAGAGAAGATGGAAAAGAGGGAGAGAAGATGGAGATGGAGGGGGTGGGGTGAAAAAAGAGAAGGATACTAAAACATAAGAAAAAGAGTGAGAGAGAGGAGAGTGGAGGACAGAAAAAAAGAATGCCCCTATAAAGTGCCATTCCAGCCCTGACTATTCAGCAGTTTATACCCCTGCTCTCCCCGTCTACACAAAGCAGCACAGTCAATTATAAAGCCTCGCAGTGCCCTACATTTCTCAACTGTCTCTCTCACACACACACTCACACACTCCCTTGCTCTTTCACACACATACACATGCACGCACCTATACACACACCCACACACACTGACACACACTCTCTTTCTTTCTCTCTTTCTAAAACATTCACACACGCATACACCCACCCACCCACACACCCACACTCACACACACACACACACACACACACACACACACACACACACACACACACACACACACACACACTCACACACACACACACACACACACACACACACACTCACACACACACACACACACACACACACACACTAGGGTGCCCTGAGCATGGCACCATCCTCACACACTGCTCCCCAGGCACCGTTGTCATGGCTG
>CM059280.1:2370086-2375086 GCA_030347295.1 Setipinna tenuifilis | reverse complement strand
TTATTCCCCTGAAGAGCGTCCCTGTGGGACGGAGCGCTCCTAGAGGCCGAGGCTACCTCTCGTCCTCCTCTGCGCTCTCTTTATGAATGAGCTGCAGCCCCTAATTACAACCCCACACTAGGCGCCAAACATTTTGCTGCCAATTTGCTCCAGTTTTCTTTTTTTCTTCCTTCCTTCTTTCTCTATCCCTCCTTTCTCTTTTCCTCCTCTTTCAGTGCCCTTCCTCCCAAGTGTGCCTGTGTGAGTGTGTGTGAGTGTGTTTTCTCTCTCTCTCATTTGCATCAGGCGTGTAGGATCAAGGGGCCTCTTCACATGTGTTCATACAGCACAGGCGAAAAAAAGACATTCATTAGCGATATTAGCACGTGGCAGGAAGCTAAATTGCTAGCGATAAATGAGCAGGTCTGCTGGGAGGGCAGCGGATGCCCAAGCCTGTTGATACGCAATTATGCCAGAGGGCTCCTCAGCCTCACGGAGCTCATCTGGAGGGCTGATCACTGGAGGGGGGGTGGAGGGGGGCATCTAGGGGCGACAGCGCTCCCTAACCAGCGCTAAGATTAGCCTAGCACTCCCTAACCACGACTAGTTATATTAGACTAGCGCTCCCTAACCACAGCTAGTTATATTAGCCTAGCGCTCCCTAACCACGACTAGTTATATTAGACTAGCGCTCCCTAACCACAGCTAGTTATATTAGCCTAGCGCTCCCTAACCACGACTAGTTATATTAGCCTAGCGCTCCCTAACCAACGCTAAGATTAGATTAGCGCTCTCTAACCATACCTAATTATATTAGCCCAGTGCTCTGTAACGACAGCTAGTTATATTAGCCCAGCGCTCCCTAATCATGGCTAGTTATATTAGCCTAGCGCTCCCTAACCACAGCTAGTTACAGTATATTAGCCCAGCGCTTCCTACGGTTAGTTAGATTGGCCCAGCGCTCCCTAAGCAGCGCTAAGATTAGACTAGCGCTTCCTTAACCACGGTTAGTTATATTAGCCTAGCTCTCTCTAACTATGGCTAGTCATATTAGCCCAATGCTCTCTAACCATGGCTAGTTATATTAGACTAGCACTCCCTAACCACTGCTAGTTATGTTAGCCCAGCACTTCCTAAACAGCCTTAAGATTAGACTAGCGCTCCCTAACCACAGCTAGTTATATTAGCCCAGCGCTCCCTAACCAGTGCTAGTTATATTAGCCTAGTTGTCCCTAAACAGCCTTAAGATTAGACTAGCACTCCCTAACCATGGCTAGTTAGATTAGCCCAACACTCCCTAACCAGCACTAATCAGCAGGCCTGCCTAGAGTCATGGCTGGGCTCCTGAAAAGATCCAATTAAACCCAAACCCAGCCCCCCCCCCCCCCCCCCCCCCCCCAAAAAAAACATGTTTTTTAATTAAACCCACCTATCACCACCCAAAGCAGCTGGACCCCGGAAAGCTTTCATGTTTACCCCCCCTTATGGGCGGTCCTGCACGCTGGATTAGGGGTTCATCCCACTAATGAGGAGCAGTGCGCCAGCATGATCATGCTCCTGTGCTGTTAGGGGCAGGGGATCCAGTGGAGGCAGGTGGGTTTCTCATAGGGGACCTCATATGCTGGTCTGCTGTTTCTGCCGCCTTTAGTGTGTTAAGAGCCTTTACCACGCGGCTCTTCAAAGTGCTGCAGATCTTACTACTGAACTTAATGGCATATTGCAAAGACCAGAGGTCTGCTGTTTCTAAATAATAGATCATTGCTATGCATCATGGACATGTATTGCATTTATTGGAGTTTAGTGGAAGAAAGACAATACATGTTGCCACAGATAGCTCAGCATAATGTGGATACCCCAGATAGATTAGCGTAGTGTATGTGGATACCCCAGATAGCTTAGCGTAGTGTATGTGGATACCCCAGATAGCTTAGCGTAGTATATGTGGATACCCCAGATAGCTTCAGCTAGCCTATGTCGATACCCCAGATAGCTTATCCTAGTGTATGTGGATACCCCAGATAGCCTAAGCTAGTCTATGTTTATACCCCAGATAGATCAGTTAACCTATTTGGATACCCTAGATAGCTTAGCCCAGCCTATGTGGAGGCCTTGACATGCTGGGCATTGGATCATCTGATGACACCTTACAATAAGGTGATCAATGGGAGATTAGGAAGGACATTCTTCACAGACTACCACAAGCAGTCCGGACACAGCACACCTGTGTTAGAGTGTTCAGCCATGCCTGTAGCGTTTCAGAGCCGGGTAGACAATGACTCATGTCCTTCCTTATTTGGCATGTTTTGTTATGTTGATGTTTTTTTACCTTATTTGGCAGGGCGCGGCGGTGAGCGGGTGAGTGGTGGATTGCACAGCGGGCGATCGCTACTCTTTGTTTGGCATTGTGCTGTGTGTGTGTGTGTGTGTGTGTGTGTGTGTGTGTGTGTGTGTGTGTGTGTTTGGCATTGTGCTCAGCACACTGCAGCTGTTGCCTGTAATGGCCGCCTTTGAATAAATACGCCGTGCCAGTTTGGAAAAACAACGGCGGAATCGAAATCGACTTGTCACGCTGTGATGTGTCTGCCACAGCAGACCTCACCGACTCCAACACCCGCCGCAGACACACACACAACACACACACACACACACACACACACACATACACACACATACACGCACACACACACATACACACACACACACACACACACACACACACTGACTCCAACACACGGCGCAGACACACACACAACACGCACACACACACACACACACACACACACACACACACACACACACACTGACTCCGACACCCACGTCAGACAGGCAGGAATTATCTGTGTGTGTGTCAACAGAAACTCAAACTGACACGCCAGGCAAGAAGTTTATATAGCCACTGTCTGCTTTTCATTCCAGATCGGGGAACGTTTCTTTTCCTATTTCTAGCTGACAATCTTAATATCGGCCGCCGAGCTCCGTGTTTCAGACTAGCCGTGTAATACTTCTGCGTGTCGTGGGAGGCAGATAAATCTGATTGGCTCCATGGGCCCTGCGCTGCCAGTATGCCTCAGTGGCCTGAGTGTGTGTGTGTGTGTGTGTGTGTGTGTGTGTGAGTGTGTGTGTGTGTGTGTGTGTGTGTGTGTGTGTGTGTGTGTGTGTGTGGCTGGGTAAACAAACAGCATGTTAAGGGCACGCCCTGCTGTGTGGAAGCCCCTTGCCACTCCACGTCCACATGAAGGTCACCTCTACAGTCACGACGCGTCTGCTCTGATGTGACATCTCGGATCAGAGGGAGGCGAAGTAAACTCTTTCTGACCTTTTCTTTTTCTACATCCTGCGCTTGCGTTCCAGCGCGTTAGTCTTGTGACAAATCGCCAATGGCAGCTTTCATGTTAGCGTGTCTGCAGTTAGGTATCACACAGAGTGCTGCAGGATTGTGGAGTCTTTTCTCTCTGAAGCACAATATGGAGGGCAATTTATTGTAGGGACAATAGGGGACATTTAAGCTCAGAGGGAAAGAAAGGGATTTCATTGTACATTGAATAGTACGACTGCCACAACCTTCACTGCACCCCCCCAGTACCCCCTGTAATTTGAACTCTGATGCTTGGCTCAAGAGGTAAAAGGTGTTTACCACCAATAGGAGGGCTACTGGTTCGATTTCATCTCCCCCTGACTACATTACATTGCATTGCATTGCATTGCATTACACTTAGCAGACACTTAACAGATGCTTTTATCCAGAGTGACGTACAGGGCTGGGTTGCAGTGTCCTTGAGGAAGACACCAAACTGCTCCCGCTGGGCTGGTTGACACCTCGCATACGACACTGAATGAACAAAGTGTGTGTATATGTGTGTGTGTGTGTGTGTGTGGGTGTGTGTGTGTGTCGCATACGGTGGTGAATGAACAAAGTGTATGTGTGTGTGTGTGTGTGTGAGAGTGTGTGTGTGTCGCATACGACACTGAATTACAAAGCTTGTTGGGGGCTCTGCTAAAAGCTATATAGCCGCAGACCACTTACCATTTACTAGCATGAGGCAGACAGAAACACTGCCGCAGACAAACACTGCCACAGAGAGAAAAACTGCCACAGACAAACACTGCCACAGAGAGAAAAACTTCCACAGTCGAGTACTGCACATTGTGAAACACTGCCACAGACGAACACTACTACAGACAGAAACACTGCCACAGACAGAAACACTGCCACAGACAAACACTGCCACAGACAGAAACACTGCCACAGACAGAGACACTGCCACAGACAAACACTGCACATAGTGAAACACTGCCACAGACGAACACTGCCACAGACAGAAACACTGCCACAAACAAACACTGCCACAGACGAATAATGCACATAGTGAAACACTGCCACAGACGAATACTGCCACAAACAAACACTGCCACAGACGAACACTGCACATAGTGAATAGCTAAAGATCTGTCTGCAGCCCAGTGTTTGAGTCTGGCACTAATGCCCAGTGTTTGAGTCTGGCACTAATGCCCAGTGTTTGAGTCGGGCACTAATGTTAAGCAGCATTAATGAAAGGCAGCTGACCACCAAGCAGCACAGCACAGATCAAAACACAAAACACAGCACGGATGCTCCAGGGGCGATCCAGAAGGCCTCAGAAGAGACCAGTGAGAGGGGGAGAGTGTGGTGCTTCATGGCGTAACAGTAGGAGATGTGTTTGCACACTGGAAGTGTGATCGCACCTGGTTGCTTTTGAGTGCCTATTTTGGCTCTTACCCTCTTTCCTGCCCTCTGTGCCAGCTCTGAATGTCTCAGTGATACAGTAGGTGGTATCGGACGGTACCCGCCTGCCTTTGCCATGCTTATGCCCATAACTCCCAGCGCCCACACCACCCCACACACTGCACAGCAAGGCATCAGCAATGCATCGTCCCACACACTGTACAGCAAGGCCTGTATGCAGTGTTAGCACACTATGTACAGTGCCCTCAGCATTTCTGTCATGCATTCCTCATATTTAGTGCCATGGCTACGTGCAGTG
>CM059280.1:2362586-2367586 GCA_030347295.1 Setipinna tenuifilis | reverse complement strand
CCACCTGTGATGAGGTCTCCGTCTTCAAGGGCTCCTTTGGTGGTACCCCGTCTCCAGGGGGTCCTGTGATGGAGTCTCCATCTCCAAAGGCTCCTGTGATGCCGTGTTCATCTCTGAAGGCTCCTGTGATGCTGTCTCCAGGGGGTCCTGTGATGGAGTCCCCATCTCCAAGGGCTCCTGTGATGCTGTCTCCAAGGGCTGCTGTGATGCTCCTTTGATGGTACCGCGTCTACAAGGGCTGCTGTGATGCCGTGGGATGCTGTGTTCATCTCTTAGGACCACTGTGATGAGGTCTCCAAGGCTCCCTGTGATAGGATCTCTGTCTCCAAGGGCTCCTATGATGGTGTCTCCATCTCCAAGACCAGACTCCTGCATTCACTGTTACTGACACCAGCGTGCATATAATTATGAGCTAGTAATGAGCAAGAGCATACATATCTGTGTATGCACAAAGTTCTTTGTTTGTGTGTGTGTGTGTGTGTGCGTGTGTGTGTGTGTGAGTGATTAGGTCTGTATGTGTGTGTGTACACCCCAGTGTCTGTGTCTGTATTCTACCGCAGCAGATGGGATGTCTTGTAAAGTTGGGCTGTAGTTGTCTGGGAGCATCTTCAGATGCCGTCTGCGCTCTGCACACATCCAAAGACGCCTGTGCCGCTTCAGCTCATAATATTCATCGCATACATATTCATATGCAGAAGAACTGACTCTCTTTCTCTCTCTCTCTCTCTCTCTCTCTCTCTCTCTCTTGTTGAAATATGAATACATACCTATACATACAGTATATATGTAAAAGTACAGCAAATGCAAAAAGAAAATAAATTAATTAAAAAAGAGAAGTAAGTAAAAGAATAAAAATATCAACATTGTGATCATCGTTACCTCTCATAAGAGAAACATTTTTTTGTTTTCTTAGTTCTGTGTACTTTTTGCAGTGAAGAACAAAGCACTCTTTTATCTCGACCTTCCCTGTTCGACCTCCTTTCTGTCTCTCTCTATTCCTCTTTCTGTCTCTGTCTCTCTCTATTCCTCTTATCTCCTCTGAAATCTCATCCCTTATGGCACCCTCTAACAGCCTCTCCACCTCATCTATGCTTTGCTGCCACAGCCATCTCTGATATCATCACACCTTTTCAATCATGCTATGGAGCCTGCCGATGGTCAAATTCACACATTACATGGCATGTAGGCAAACAGAAACAACATTCTAGGGTAAAGAGAGAAGTACCACATTACATCCATTTTAACCATTGTCTATACTCAAAATACATTAGATTGCATATTACATGTGTGAGATTACACGGATCAGATATGTTTGATTGTATATTACATCTCTAAGATTACAGGGATCAGATGTGTTTGATTGTATATTACATGTGTGACATTACAGGCATCAGCAGTCCCTTTAATGCAGTGGCAGGCTGAGATGCTGCAGGGTGCCTGAATGACCACTAGATGGCGGCAGAGTGCTGTTGGGAGGAGCAGGTCATGAACATGGTGCCAGAGCCGTGCCTATTGGGCTTGCTGCTTTCTTTCTTTGGTGTGTTTCGGCAACCTGTGTGCTCTCTGTTGAAGGTGCCAGATAGCTGCCAATTACAGCTCCCTGTCACCAAGCCAGCCTGTTTAAAGAGCTGTGTGCACACAGATTAAAGAGAGCCAGGGGAGTCAACCAGGTAGCAGCCGTTCCCCCCAACCCCACTCTGACACAGGAGTGCCAGTGTCCATTACTCAGGATGTGTCAGCTCAAACGCAGCAGTTGAAAGAGGCCTGATTTCCTTCAAACGAAGATCTCTGACAGCAGGGGCTGTAACCTCGGTTATTTTTATGGAAGCGACAAACTTTCGGCTTTTTTCATCATTCGCCGCGTCTCCTCCTCTCTGTTCGGTGGGAGATGAGTGTTTGCACAGACTTTCTTGTCGCCAGAACAAGGGAAAGACTGCTGCTCCCTTCAACTAACAGGGATACAGTTCATACTACTGCGTGCTGCGTTTGTGTGTGTGTGTGGGGGGGAGACTAAGAGAGGGATAAAAAGAGACAAAGAGAGGGAGGGAGGGAGAGGGGACACAGGGAGAAAGAAACAGACAGAGACAGAAAGGGAGAGAGAGAGAGGGAGAAAGGGGTAGTGAGTTTAGGAAAGCCCGGGGTGATAGGGAGCATAGAGAAGCATTTAGTGGAGGTCTGTATGTGTCTGTGTGTGTGTGTCTGTGTGTGTGTGTGTGTAGGCAGGGGAGGACAGAGATGTGTGTATTTGAACTGGCATAGTTATAAGGTCCTCACTATGATATAGGCAAACTAAAAAAACACTGACTAGTGAGGCCACTTTGAAGGACTTCACTACTCTCAGCAGTGTTTTTTTGATCATTTTGTTGTTATTAAAAAAAAGTAAACGTACAAAAACATTTCTTTACTGACAGGTTATGGTTGTTTTTATTGTTTTGGTCTGGGCACAGTTAAGCATTCTTTAGTTAGATATGAATGGAGTCAATGGGGAGGTGTGTGTGTGTGTGTGTGTGTGCGTGTGTGCGTGTGTGTGAAGGGGGTTATGGGTAGGTGTGTGTGTGTGTGTGTGTGTGTGTGTGTGTGTGTTTGGAGGGAGGAGCAGCACACAGGTTTTCTGGAACAAAAGGAGCCAAGCAAAGCGAAAGGAACCATCTCCACGCTACATCTCCACGCTACATCTTCACGCTACATCTCACGCTACATCTCACGCTACATTTTAATCAGATGCCCTAAATGGGATTAGGCACGGGGGGTCATATAATGGGATTAGGCCTGGGGAGGGGGGGGGGCACATAATCTGGGCTAAAAGCGCTAAGCAGGTCGCAAGGTGTGTGTGCGAGGTGTGTGTGTGTGTGTGTGTGCGAGGTGTATGTGTGTGAGGAGAAGTGGTTTTGCCACAAGCAATCAGGAGAGGAGGAGGAAGATGAGGGGATTTTTATCTTCCTCGATAATCTCCCCTTTTGCCTTGTCTCGCACGCTGTACCAGGCTGCCTCGCCATTGTTGTGTTTGACTTCCTTTGTTTTTATAGGGTTATTTTGTGTGTTTCCCCCCGTCTGGGAAGTGTGTGTGTGTGTGTGTGTGTGTGTGTGTGTGTGTGTGTGTGTGTGTGTGTGTGTGTGTGTGTGTGTTTTGGGGGGGGTGTTCATGCCTGGCTGCCCCCTCCTCTGCTGTCACAGGAAACACGCCGAGAAAGAAGGCGGATGTGAGCACACATCTTAAGGAGCGAGACTAATGTGCCTGAGGATGTCGGTATGCGTCCAGCACCAGTCATCTCTGACTCACAGCGTCTTGGTGTACACACTGATCCACACACTCACAGCGTCTTGGTACTATGCACACTGATCCACACGATGAAGTGAGTCCCATTCCTGTTTGGCATTGTGATCGTACAGCACACAACGAAACTGAAGCTGTGTTTAACCCGTCACACATGTGAGCAGGGGGCAGCCATGATAGGATACAAGGATACAAGGATGGTTTATTGTCACACGCATAGACATACTGGGTAGAGCAGAACATGCAGAGAAACTGGTGAACATACAGTGAAATTGGTGAACGGCAACCCAACACACACACACACACACACACACACACAGGGGCCCCAAACACACTGAAATAGGCCTGAAAGCGTGTGTGTGTGAGAGAAAGAGTGTGTACGTGTGCATGCTTAACGTACTCTTGCTTTTACTTTCCCATAATGCAACTCAACATGTCTGCATAGTGTCCCCATAGCACACGTCTAAATGACTTAGTGCAGCCAGCAGACATGGCACACACTGCCTACTCCACACACACACACACACACACACACCCTAACAGTAATGTGTTCACATGTCTCAGCCTCTACATCTGCTACACACACACACACACACACACATGCACACACACGCACATACACACACACACACACACACACACACACACACACACACACACACACACACAAACACACAAGCACTTACACACACACAGACTCACACACATGCAAGAGCACACGCACATGCACATGCACACACATACACACACGCCCTTACAGGAGCACACACACACACACACACAGACCCCAGTTGGCTGTGGTGTGGTATGGGCCCTGGTGTGTGTAGCCAGGCCACGGGTGAGTCACATACATACAAGAGCATACACATACACACACACACACACACACACACACACACACACACACACACACCCACAGATCCCAGTTGGCTCTGCTATGGTATGGGCCCTGGTGTGTGTAGCCAGGCCACGGGTGAGTGAGGTGCCGTCACACACACTCACACACACTCACACACACACACACACACACACACACACACTCACACACACACACACACACACACACACACACACACACACACAGGCCACGGGTGAGTGAGGTGCCGTCACACTGGAGGTGCGACTGGGCGTCTGTCATTTCCTGTGCGGGGTTAACGAGCGAGCGAGAGAGCGCCGCAGGAAAGGCTCTGGTGACCCCCAGATCACCGCGCCCCCCCAGGTCACCCCGCATGTTCGCTGCCGAGGGGGGGCACTGGCGAGGGGGGGGGCCCTTCACGCTTGATGGATATGGGGGCCACTCGCATACGTGCCACAGACTAAACAGTCTCCCACCACCCCACACACACACACACACACACACACACACACCCCTGCCTCAACCCCTGGCTCTGCTGATTGCATGCCATTAATTTGATTATTAAGGCCAGCACACACACACACACACACACACACACACACACACACACGGCCCCTGAACTAAATAAGGGCCCTATTCTTGCCCAGATGCCCATGAGAAAGGCCAGACTGCCAGAGGCTCTACAACAGCAGTGAACTGGACAAGAAGGCGCAGTCCACCGTATGCAGGGGTAGAAGAGTCTATTGCCCCATATGCAGGGGTAGAAGAGTCTGTTGCCCCGTATGCAGAGGTAGAAGAGTCTATTGCCCCATATGGAGATTCTATTCCCCCATATGTAGATGTAGGAGACTCTATTAGGGCAATAGAGGT
>CM059280.1:2350086-2357586 GCA_030347295.1 Setipinna tenuifilis | reverse complement strand
GCAGGCACACAACAACAAGGAGGAATGTAAATAAATAACCACCTTAACACATGTGGGGCTGCCAAAAGCTGCATTGGTACGTGTGAATCACAAGCATACATGACAGCCATTACATAGAGGAGGAGGTGCTTTTCAAGACTTAGGGGAGAGGAGAACAAAGAAAAAGAGAGAGAAAGAGAGTAAGAGAGAGAGAGAGGAAGACAGAGAGAACTGAGACAGAGAGAGTATGAGAGACAAAGAGAGTAAGACAGAGAGAGCGGCGTCAGTTCAGGAATGTACTGAAGGGGTCAATCCACTTCCTCCCATTGAAACAGTAGCAGCATCCCACCAGTAAACCTCTGACCCCCATCTTCCTGTGGAGAAGTGGGGCAGGGCACAGCTGGGAGGGGGGGGCTTTGTTGACCACTGGCCGCCCCAGTAGCCAGCTGCAGGGACATGGACGTGAGTGGCTGTGGTGTGGACAAGTGCTTGTCTTTTTAAAGCAACACTAAGTAGTTTTTTCAAACCCTAAAATAATGTTTCCAAAATCGTTTCAGTGGTTCCTCAGCTCGTAATAAGGTGAATGGCAGCACTTGTAAATTCAGTCTGCGGCCCTATGGTGTGGGATATAACCACACTGTGCAAGTTTTCAGAAGAGGGCTGTCGATCTGTAGCTGAAATGAGACATCAGAAAGACAATTCCACTCCCAACCTGTAGGGTGACCGAGGAGGGGAAGTGCTGTAGTGTTGCTACAAGAGGACACATAGGGGTAACATTAAGTTACAGGAAGTTAAGCTCTCGGGCAGGGGTGCCCCTAAGGGAGGGGGATGTTAGAGGATAATTCAGGGGTCCCAGAGCTTCACAGGGGTCCACAGAGGACTATGATATGGTTGAGGTGGGGGGCCCAAAATTATCAGAAAGACAATTCCACTCCCAACCTGTACGATGACCGAGGAAGGGAAGTGCTGTAGTGTTGCTACAAGAGGACACATAGGGGTAACATTAACCCTCTGGACAGACCTGCTGGGCTGACTAAATCTAACCCTAACCCTCTGGGCAGACCTGCCTGCACTAACTAACCCAAACCCTAACCCTAACCCTATGGGCAGAGATACTGCACTGACTAACCCAAACCCTAACTCTAACCCTCTGCACAGACCTGCCTGACTATAACCCTAACCCTAACCCTAACCCTAACCCTCTGGGCAGACTTGCCTGACTATAACCCTAACCCTAACCCTATGGGCAGACCTGCTACATTGACCTGCTGCGCTGTGCTGAGTGCAGGACGTTGAACTCTAGAATGAGGAAGGGAAACCTGCCACACAAACACAATTTCATTCACTGGTCAGGAGAGCGGAGAGAGTGTCCTCGCAGACTTCCCTCTTCGCTGGCTCCGTGTGGGGCTGCTGTGCCCCCCCCTTCCCGCTGAAACACTGGATCACAGCGAGGCCTCTGGTTGGTCGGTGTCCAGAGAAGGCACAGGCTGGGAGGAAGTGGGGGCTGACGCAGCGGAAACGGCTGCAGCGGCGTGATTAGGACTGGAGTGGGCTGATGAGATTAGCAGAGGCTCTGATTCCCCGAGAAGACCAGAACTAGGGGGGGGGGCATGTGAGGGAGGCCAGAGGTGGGGGGGGGCATCTGGGAGAGCCAGAGGTGGGGGGGGGGGGGGGGGGGGGGGCGCTCTTTGAAGTTGAAACATGGCTAATTATGGGAGTGGGCAGCCATAACTTACATCACGTCAGCTGGCCTTTGTGAGCCATAATGACATCATCAAGAGGGGACGGAAAGCGTGACTAATGGCGGACATCAGGTGAAATATTTGAAGAGTGAGGCTGTCAGGGAAAAATAAACATTGCATACCTCAAACATTTCGAAAAGGGTTAAATGAAAACAATGACGTATATACAGTGGAGACTCATGAAAAACACAGCCAGATAAATATTGTATTATTATTTTATTATTATTGTTATTGTGGTTGTTATTGTTATTATTATTATCATGAATAATAATAATACAATAATATACAATGATACAATGATATTATTATTATTATTATTATTATTATTATTATTATTATTATTATTCACAATAATAACAACAACAATAATAATACTAAAGCCAAAGAGACCAACCAGTGAAAATGTGCCCATTACTGCCGGCGTGGTAGAGAAATATTTGTGAAATATTCATGCTTTTTTTTCCCCCTGAATCCGACTTGTTTAATCCATGAGGCAATCCCTGGCGTGTGATTACCCAGGGTGCCGTGCGGTGCGGAGCGGTGCGGTGTGCCTTTGCTGTGTTATTGGGGAGGAGGTATGAAGGGCAAGGAGGGGAGCGGAGGGGAGCGGCACCATGATGAAACTCCCTGGCAACTTTAACGCTCTCAAGTCCCCCAAACCTGCAGCGAGAGCAGTGTGCTCTGGGAATTAACTTGTGAGTCTAAGGAAAGCCACATGAAAGCATCGCCAGTATCTATTTTCTCAAATAACTAAGTTGCTTTTTTTCTGAGTGGGGTGGGGGTGGGGGTGGGGGTGGGGGTGTTAGTAGCAGAGGCAGGCGCAGGAGTGTGGCACTGCTTGTTTTGTAAATTTAGCTTTAGGATTTCACACTCACACTCACGTCGCACAGCTCAACATCAAATAACGCAGCCAGAGCTTTATCAGGCCGTGCGTTCCCAGCACTTTCAACCAGTTTGTTTCTTTCAATTTGTGTGTGTGTGTGCGTGTGTGTGTGTGTGTGTGTGTGTGTGTGTGTGTGTGAGTGTGTGTGTGTGTGTGTGTGTGTGTGTGTGTGTGTGTGTGTGCACGCATGTCAGCAGCAAATAGATAGACACACAAGAAGAGAAAAGAAGTGTAGTGTTGTAATCTTCTAGTTTTTGACTCCAACCCCTCTTGCCATACAGGATCCACATATCATAATTATTTTTTGATAGCATTACATTTCTTTTAAGTATTAAGTATTTTTTTGGTGCTGTCTACTGATTGATCAAAGGAGTTCCATCTGTAAGCATCACACTAAAGTACCACACTTATAATGGAGTAGAACCGAGTTCCTTCTCTAAGCATCACACTAGAGTACCGCACTTAAAATCGAGCAGAACCGAGTTCCGTCTGTAAGTATGGGTGCTGACAGCACTTTTTCCCCCACTCCGCATATCTGATACACGGAACTCAGACGGCGCAAACACAAAGTGTGTCATGCGCGCTGCATAATTTAACATTATCTCCCCAAACAACGAACGGCAAGCATCATGAAAGTGCGTCCTTAGGCATGCTGCTATCCCACTCTCCGCTCCCCCCGTCACTTCAGTTCAGCTATCCGAAGAGGGAAATGGAGGAAAACTACATATCAGCAGAGGAATGGGGTTGTCTCACCCTCACCACACCCAGAGCATTACCCAAGGAGCGGGAAATTACAGCCTCCCTGTGAGGTACTGAGCGGCCGTGGCCTGATTATGACAAGCCCGAGTCCTTGGGCCCAGATCTTCTGAAGGGGAAACACACGGATGGGAATTTTACAGCACAGAGAGGAGTGGGGAGCCCCCCCCCCCCTATCCCCCCACCCCCAAGCAACACACACACACACATACACACACACACACACACACACACACACATACACACAAACACACACACACACACACACATACACACACACACACTGTAAGGAAGAGTGGGGAGCCCCCCTATCCCCCTACCCCCAAACAACACACACACACAGCGGTTGGCACCCCACTCCACACACACCCACCCTCCTTCCTTCCAAGACCACTACCACCACACACATACACACACACACATGCACACACACAGGCAGATGGATACAAGTGCAGACACACTTACCCACACACTCACACACACACACACACACACACACACACAGCCACCACACCTCGAGGCTGGACTTTGGGATGATATTAAGTGAGCGCTTATGTCTCCTTAAGAGGCATGAGGGGGCTGTGATGAGCCTAAGACCCCCTGCCCCCCCCCCCACCCCCCCAAGAAGACGTGGGGCAAACACGGCCCTGCTCATGCCCCCCCCAGGCTAACACAGTGTGAAGGGAGCCCTGCTATTTTTGTAGGGAGCACATCACAAAGCATCAGCTACAGCTACAACAACCCCCCCCCACTTCACCACACACACACATACACACACACACACACACACCCAATCCAGTGGCTTTGAAACATTCCCCAAATGGCTTACAACTTGCTTAGCACTTGAAATCACACAGATGTATAGAGCTGTGGTCTGGGGTGGCCCTACCCAGCTAAGAACACCTTACAGTAGCAGGGCCTTTTGTTTTACTGGAGTAACCAGGGAGACATCCTGCTAAATTATGAATGAACAATTCATATTCATAGTCAATGAAATTCAATGAAATCATTATCTTTCAGCTTATTGCAATGTAACTGGCAACAGTATGAAGTCAGTAGTGCTTCCATTTCTTATTCCTCTTTTTCTGTTTGGGGGGGTACTGTAACCCACATCCATGATCAGGGTGTACCCCTAGCTCACAGTAACTCTGGATGCTGGACATGTTGAAGGCCTCGTACTGTATGTGGACATGTGATGCAACATAAAGCAGGTAAAAATAAAGCAGGTAAAAATAAACAGGCAAAGACTGTGATCTGTTTTAATAATTTGTGTGTCTTAGACCTATTGTTGATATATATCACAATTTTTTAATTAATTCATTTATTTTTAAATATATAAGTTGAAAATGAAAAGGCAGCTGCGTTTGGAATTAGTTTGGCACATGAATGTAGAATAGAGCGCCGCCACAGAGATCAGTCAAAACCGCAAAGATTTAGCTAAATTGGAATGTGTGTGTTTGATATACGTGAGTTTATCCAGATCACAGCTGAGCCACACGCTTCACTAGGCTCTCAAAATGGAACAGAATGCACAGCTTGCTTGGGGCAAATTCGTCTGTGTTCAGTTTAATCCATGAATGTGTTTACAGTTGAAACGATAACAATAGCAATATGGAGTAGTGACAGATAGGTGTGGGGAAGTGGAGCAGACACAGATGTGGTGCTCTGTGAAGGCTGATGGAGGAGGAAGAGGATTTGTTTGACATGTGATGGAGACAACATAATCACATCGCTCAGGACCTCATTTCTGCTCTGTAGTGTTACGGTGGCATACAGTACAGTACCGGTTTACTGAAGCCTGGTGGTGTGTTTTTGCATATACATGTGCTGGCCGATAGCATAGGTAGCATTATAATGTGACAGTCATCATTGTGTGATGACAATAATGGTGACAAACCCCATAATGTGGCCTTTGTCACTGTGTTTTTACTGTGTTGTCATGAGAGAGGTTTCACAGGAAGAGTCATGTCATGTCTACAAATAAATGTGCATTAAACCGAAGATCCTTGAATACTTACTGGAAATTCTCTGGGTATTTTGACTTTTTAAGAAATGCAAAGTCTATGCTGAATAGATCATTTGCTATATAAACCATCAACATCATGAATGCAGCTGAACAATGGAACACATCTACGAGACATTGCAGGTTTTTTTTCTTTTTAATGAAATACAAAATGTAATAAATGTGATAATGTAATAAATAATGTAATGATGTAATGAGCTTATTTGCCAACAATATACACACTGAGGAGTTGCGAACGCGCCACCAGTCATCTGATGAAAATAACAACACATTAAATATTTTATAGGTTGTTTAAAATGAAGGAAGCTGTTGTTGTGAGGATGCGAGTAATCTACTCTATTCCTCCTCCTCCCTCCCCTCCTAACTGAGGTGAAGAGAAGATGAGGGCCCCCAGCTTCCCAAAATCCACTTATGTCGCCATAGTATTAGTGATATCCTGACACGGGGGAGGGGGTTTAATCTGATGTGCTAAAACCATCATCATCTAACTGACACGCTAACTTCCTTAGCGCCTACCGCTAGCATCTGGGGTTCTATGGATTTGACACAGCGTTGTGTTTCTCATCAAACATGTTGATCTCCTCAGGCTGCCTCTGCCACTCTGACCTCTCTGGGTGTGGAGTGTTTTCATTCGGCACCATCAAAAGGTGTGTGTGTGTCTCTCCTGCCAGGCACAAACACAGCATGTGACCTCCTGGGAAGACTTTCTTCCGGTGATTCTGTAAAAAAAAAAAAACAGAAAAAATAAACCAAGTTACACATAAGTAGGAAGACATTTAATTAAACAAAAATGTTTTGTTCCTTGTGTTTATTGTGTCCCATTATGGCAGTGACCATAGAATCAGCTGTTTTACTGGTTTCATTTTTTTATGTACGTTTGTAGTTCTCTGCATGTCTGTGGTGGAATGTGGCCTACAGAGGTCTCCCCATGATGCTTCACTTTGATCACGTCAGGTTGGGAGGGTCAGTAGGGACAGAGAGGTGGGGGTGGTGCTGAAATTACAGAGTGCTTCTATCTATCTATCTATCTATCTATCTATCTATCTATCTATCTATCTATCTACAGTAAGGACAGAGTGATTCTGTCCATCTGTCTGGCCTTTCATAAAAGCTCTAGAGACACAGAACACAACAGCAGAAAATAACATACAGACAGACAAATGTCAAACAGCCAGACTCTGTTTGGTCCATTTAATCTCTCTCCTCCCCTGACTCTCACTCTCTTTCTTTCCCTCTTTTTCCCTCTCTCTCTGTCTTTCTCGCTTTTTCCCTTTCCCTCTCTCTGTCTCTCTCTCTTTCTCTCTGTCTCTCTTTCTATCTCTCTGCCCCCCCCCCCCTCTATCCCAGGGTGCCCTGGGGTATTATCTTGGGTTTCCTGTCAAATAAGCTTGGTTGGCCTTTCAGAGTAATCCCACTAAACTGCCCCCCCTCCTCTCCGATCAGCTGGGCGGGGGGCTGAGAGGCTGTGACAGAGGCATGCACAGTGCTTAGACAGACAGAGTCCTCACAGTCACATACGCCCCCATCCACAGTCCCCACAATCACATTTAGAGTCCTCATCTATAGTCCCCACAATCACATCTATAGTCCCCACAATCATATCCATAGTCCCCACAATCATATCCATAGTCCCCACAATCACATTTAGAGTCCCCACAATCACATTTAGAGTCCCCACAATCACATATAGAGTCCTCATCTATAGTCCCCACAATCACATCCATAGTCCTCACAATCACATCCATAGTCCTCACAATCACATCCATAGTCCTCACAAGCACATAGCGCCTCCATCCACAGTCTTATAATCACATGTAGAGTCCTCACAATAACGTCTAGAGTTCTCATCCACAGTCCCCACAATCACATCTGAAGTCCCCATAATCACATTTCCACAGTCCTTACAATCACATAGTGCCCCATCTGAAGTCTCCACAATCGCAGTCCAACTCAGTGTCTTCACAATCATCCAGAATTCCTGCAATCACATTCCCAATCAGAGTCCCCACACTCCCATTCCCAGCCCAGATCCGCCTACTGAGCTGTCTGTGTTACAGACCTGCCTGGAGAAAGGAGGGAATGTAGTCAGAAGGAAAGAGCAAGGAAGACAGAGAGAG
>CM059280.1:2282586-2342586 GCA_030347295.1 Setipinna tenuifilis | reverse complement strand
TCAGCGTTCCTATACAGAGTAGTAGTACATATGGCTATTTTTTTGGCTACTGTGATAACGAAACATAGTGTTATGCTAAGTGGATGATTTAAATTTAATTATCAATTTCCAGATAATTCAAACAAAAATAAATATGAAAACATTAAACTCTGACCCATGAAAATTGTTTGCTTTCTCTCAGTTGCTGATCCGGCATGCCATAATTTATTTATTTTTTCTCATGAAAAGAGTCAGGGCTCTAATGTCCGCTAAGATCAGTAAATAAATAAATAATATCGGTTTTAAAGGAAGAGAAAGAAGATGATGACCTGGGAAAGACCAGCTGTGTGTGTAACTTCTCGAAGACGTGACGGCCGGTGGAAGGCCGGTGTGTGTGTGTGTGTGTGTGTGTGTGTGTGTGTGTGTAACGTCTTGAAGCCGGTGGAAAGGTTCACGTCCGCTGAAATCCCCTGGTCAGGATCGGCCCTATTGTCCTGGGATGCGTCACACAGTGCGGTCATTCTGGGACGGCCCCTGTGCTCCCCCACCCCCTGACTGGATTGTCAGATAGATGCTGCCATGGGGCGGGGAGACACTGGGCCTCGCCCTGACTGGATAGTCAGATAGACACCTCGGACTCCCTCCGTACGTGTCTGGCGTGGGGGGGGGGGGTGCTGGGCCAGGGCCTAATCCCCCCCATCTTAATGCCCAGCGCTAAGTGGCGGCTACTGGAAGCCCAGCCGAGTCTAGTCTGGGCGAAAGCCGTTTATCTGGGTGGGAATAGTCTTGCGACCGCTTTTCTGGAGGCTTATCTCTCAGACCGGAGGGACAATATCATTTCAGCTCAGCGAGGCGAAGGGTTAGAGACGGCCACTGAAGTAAAGTCTGCGTGCTCTGTGAACATAAGCAATCACAAAGCTAATCTGAAATAAAAACAAAAAAACGAATTATTTTGTAATGCAACGTGAGATGTAATCTAGCTAAGGTGACATTAGAGTTTCTTCCCATAATGCTGTGCGAAAAAGCCAAAAATCAGCTTTCTGGATTAAACAAGATGAGGGACACTGGAGATAAATATGCTTATTTTAGTGACCTTGTCTCACATCTGTTGGAAAATTGTTAAATTCTTTTTTTGAATGTCTTAACCTTCTTCAATGTCTCTACACCTTTTACACCTCTACAGCCAAATGTTATACACCAGCTGAGGGCATGTAATGTAAACGGATACATGAGCAACAATAAACAAAAAACTGCCAAGAAACAATCATCCTGACAAAGACAAACACTAGTAATGTTTATCTGACGTTTTGTGGACGTCCAGTGTTTCTCCAATGTTTGGTGGACATATTTCTCCAACGTTTGGTGGATGTACAGTGTTTATCCAACGTTTTGGATGGGTGGACATGTTTATGCAGTGTTAGGTGGACGTACAGTGTTTATCTGACGTTTGGTGGACGTGTTTATGCAGTGTTTGGTGTGGCTGCTGGTGTTGCAGGCTGTGGGCAGGGGGTCTGGGCAGGGGGTCTGGGGTGCGCTGGGCTCTATGGGTGAAGCAGTGGAGCGGTACTGGCCATGCTTATAATCAATTTGGCTAATTCCTCACTTCCTCACAGCGGTGGCCCCCTGGCCCCTAGGCCCAGTGTCACGCTCCAAAAACACACCAGCCAAAATGGCCGCTATCGCCCCGAGCAACCACGCTGATTTCTCTCTCATGCGCTGGAAAATATTTTTCTTTCCTGGCCTCACGGACACTGCAAAGAGATGTGGCCAAGTCTAACACGCCTGATCAAGGGCTTCTACATGTCCCACGCTAACGAGCGTAGAGTCGAAGGGAGTTTAAAAAAAGAGAGAGAGAGAAAATAGTCTTTATGCGTCACTTGAATACATTTGAGCTTTTTGCTTAGAGACATGGGTATTCTTAGGATTCGCTTCGCATAGGAGGAGAGACACAAAAAATGAGTGTTCTGGCAAATGTTTAATGCTATTCATAAGAAACTATATGACTACTGTGCCTAACCTGTCTAACCTGGGTGTAAGGCATGTCTTACACGTTTGCTTTGTTTGAAATTAAGCAAAAACAAGGACAATGCTTACATCTCTGTTGTACCTTACAGGAAGTGAAGTAAATAAAGTATTCATCAAATTGATCTAAATGCTATCTAGGTTACAAAAATATAAGAATGCTAATAACAGGATTAGATTACACTTTATTGGAAGGTGTCTACATAAGGGTGACATGAGGCCTTCATAAACATGGAATGACACATATCATGAACATTAATGACACTTCATTCATATTTATGACTGTTTGCATAAGGTGCCATTTGGTTTTTGCAATGTCTGCATCCAAAAAAATATCAATTTAACATTACAAAAACCGAATGACACACCGAATGAGTATAAGGTAAATTAAAGACATTTAATAAAAGCAAAGAACAAAACATAAAATAAGTGTAAAATAAGTCTAAGGTCAATAAAAGACATATTTCCTCTCTGCCTCTCTTCATTGCTCTCCCCTGTGTGTGTGTGCGTGTGTGTGTGTGTGTGTGTGTTTGCAGAGGATGGGGGCATGTGGAGGGGCGGAGGTTAAAGGTCATGGAGGCCTGGCGGTGCTGCTGCTCCTGTGTGGGGGGCGCTGGTGGGGGTGTACGGGGAGGGAAGCACCTGGCAGTGGAACCGCGTGAAGACCCTCGAGAACTCCGCTCCGCCCAAGGAGCCGGTTTTTCTCACGAAGGTAAGAAAAAAACATGCAGTGTGTGTGTGTGTGTGTGTGTGTGTGTGTGTGTGTGTGTGTGTGCATGTGTGAATGTATGTGTGTGTGTCTGTGTGTATGTATGTGTGTGTGTGTATGTGTGTGTGTGTGTGTGTGTGTGTGTGTGTGTGTGTGTGTGCGTTTGTGTGCACGTGTGCGTGTCTATGTCAAGTTAGAATTAAATTTTATATTAAAATTTTGCAACAAAACGCAGTAATAACAGCAATAATAACAATAGTAATGACAACAGTTATAAGACCGAAAACAGTGTGTGCACATTTAATAGGTCATAGCAATCTTTGCCCAGTGGACACTGTGTTGCCCTTGAAATAAGAAGAGCACAGATGTGTCCTCAGCAACACGTATCCAATACAGAATATATGAGAAACGCAGGCAGAGAGCAGAGCAAAAGGACATAGCTTCTAGTAATTGGGGTAAATGGTTTGAATGCATCCTTTCTTGGCTGAGAGAAATCATAATTACGTGCAAAGAAAGGGCTTAATGTATTGTTAAACAGGGGGGGAAAGTCGTACTTGCAAAAACAGGCGAGACAAAGCGGCTTGAAAGTCATTCATGAAAGCTCTGCCAGGTGCTTCCGGAGATTTCTTGCAGTTGCATCATTGGTCCAAGATTGCAGCAAAATCATGCACCATGGAAAAGCATTGCCGCTCTCTCTTATCAATTAGGAAGACAAAACAGCCAATATCTCGCCACACAGAGGGAGGGGGTAGTGTTTTACCAGAGGTGGTTGTCTTTGCCTGTCTTCCAGTCATGAAATAAGCTACATTCATATGTTACATTCTTTACCGTACATGTTTGTGTTAAAATATGAACAGTACATCCTTTTGAAAGGATATCTCATTAGAAATGGAGCAACAGTTTAGAACCAAAGGCAAAAAAAAGAAAAGTGCATTATTGCTGTTATTATTATTATTATTATTATTATTATTATTATTATTATTATTATTGTGGTTGTTGTTGTTGTTGTTGTTATAATACATGACACTGAACATTTAAAGTTTTGACCATGAACATTATGTCTTTATTCTGCAGTTGGACAATAAAAAGTTCAACAGCGAAGAGCACATGTACAGTATTGTAGGAGAAGGAGCAGACAATAAATTTATTGTCAACGATGAAGGAGAGCTCTTCATCATCGGTCTACTCGACCGTGAAGAAAAAAGCCTCTACCATCTGACGGCCAAACTATTACACAGACGAACAAAAATGCGTGTAGAACCTGACTCAGCATTCGTAATTGAAATCCTGGATGTCAACGATGAAGCTCCAGTCTTCAGTGACCCTTTGAACGGATTCGTACCGGAAATGTCTGTCACAGGTAAGCCTCTTTTGCATCGCCAACGCTCATAAATGGCATCCCTTTTTAAATATGCTCTAGTCATATATGTTGGTTTTATATGTCTGCTTTTAAGGAACCCTCGTGATGACTGTTAACGCCACTGATAAGGATGACCCTACAACGGACAACGGAAGGGTCCAGTACACGTTATTAAATGGAACAGATCTCTTTTCCATCGGATTAAATAACGGTGAGATGGCGTACTCTACATAGTAATCACGGGTTGCACTTTTTAAATGGTCTCTGTTACAGTGCATTTACATCATGAAGTACAGTGCAAGTTGGTAATAATATGCAATGTTATGTGCTTACTGTACCTTAGCCCTTAAGGGTAGGATTAGTTTTAGAGATTTCCAGAGCAAGTATATACTCCTACATGCTGTTGCATGTAGATATACTGCAAACGGGACCATTATAATAAAGTGCTACCTAATCATACTCTAAGCATGGTTACCCCCAATTTAGGAGAAAACTTCAAACATGTTTAAACCTGTTAGATGATTATGTAGGATATATTTGATACAGAAATCAGTGGGATCAGTGGGTTCAATTTTGATATCCCAAATCCAAATCCAAAAAGAAAGAAAATGTGAAGGTTTATAGTATTAAATGTGATTAAATGTGTGATGTTAAATGTTGTAATATTACACTTGTAATATTGTTGTTATACCACGCATGTTACACTGAGAATACAGTAGCACAACACTGCTGATGTCCTAGCATCATATCTACAGTCATGTAATAAAGCAACTATATTAAACTTGTTAAGGTATATACATTACTCATCATTAGACATCAGAGTCAGGAAGCAATGTAATGTTGTGTGTGTGTGTCTGTCTGTATGTAGGTATTATCAGGACAAAGCAATGTGATGTTGTGTGTGTGTGCCTGTCTGTATGTAGGTATTATCAGGACAAAGGTGTCCAATCTAGACCGTGAGACCACGCCAGAGTATAAGATCTTGGTCCAAGCCAAAGACGGTCCTGCCATGCAGAACAACATCGGAAACAAGGCAACAGCTGTGGTCACTATCAAAATCGAAGACATCAACGACAACATGGCGACATTTAAAACAAGTAGGTTTATTAGTCTTATCTTGTGCAGTAGCCATTTTCACATTAAACTCTTTTTGCCACATTTTTCATACTGTCAGCCCAGAACTAACGTGAATGTGTCTGACTTTCAGCCCAATATGCCTTCAGAGTGCGAGAGGATGCAAGAGTAGAGTCTAACATTGGCACGGTTGAAGTAGAGGACAAAGACGAGGAGCAAAATAAGAACCCCATATTCACAATCGATGACCGTCTGATCAACAGCCTGCTTCAAATCAAAACAGACCAGCACAAAAATGGAGTCGTTTCCCTCAAACAGGTAAGCCTTAAAGTCAGCTTTCACCCTCCACATTGACTTGAGGCTTCGGATCACAGGGTAGGTGTAATGTAATGTAGTGTAGTGTAATGTAATGTAATGTAGTGTAATGTAGAGTAGTGTAGTGAAATGTAGTGTAGTGTAATGTAATGTAATGTAGTGTAGTGTAATGTAATGTAATGTAGTGTAATGTAGTGTAATGTAATGTAGTGTAATGTAATGTAATGTATAGCGTGTCCTCCAACCCCACAGCCTTTGGATTACGAGAAGCGGTCCACCTACAGATTCACTGTGTCCGTGACGGAGGACATCAGGAACATCCCACACAGCGCAAAGGGCAACAGCAAGGCAGAGGTCGTGATCAGTGTCATCGATGTGGACGAGCCACCAGTCTTTGACAGGCAGGAGTACAACATCAGTGTGAAGGAGGAGATCTTTCCCTTCGACTTCCCCGTAACCATCAAGGCCAAGGATCCAGACACCGTCAACCTCCCTGTCAGGTGTGTGTGAAGACTCTCATTCATACAGGTCATGTGAAGGTTAAATGAGCTAAGGTGTAAGCAACTGGACTTATTTTAGTGGCTTGAAGTCATTTTACCTTTTAGTCAAAAGGCCTCTTCAGTTCTGGCATGACGGTAGGGAACCAGGAGTTCTGTACTGAAGAGGCCTTTTGGATGAAACCACAAGCCACTAAGACAAGTCCAGTTGCTTACAACTTAGCTCATTTGACTGCCCTGTCAGGTGCACTTCACAATGATGCTTTTAACTCGTGTCTACCCCCTAAGACAGACACGCCATTTCCCCCTAAAACACGCCATTTCCCCCTACACCACTGGCAGCTTGCTGTAACAATGAATGCTATTGCTGCATAATCAAGACTGTAGAGCCTAAGTCAGACGCGGCCAGGCTGTGGCCCAGATGCGGCCGAGGTGATGTTGCGCTTGAAAAATAAAATACCGTTCACTAGTCTCCAGAACTTAACATATGCATTTTAGTGTACCAAGTATCAATCAATAAATAATGTTAGAATATTTATTTTGTATTCCCAGATATTATTAACTTATTACAATGCAGTTAGCAAATATTCCCGTTTTGTTGCCCAACTTAAGTTCTTGGATTCAAAATGTGGCCCAAATGGAAAACTAATTGAATAGCCCTGGCCTAAGTCCTGCACATAGATCCTTTAAGCCCTTTTAGCATGCTGTCCCACTCCTGTCTTTGTGTCTAACAAGAGACGCCTCGTCCACAGGTACTTCATTGAGGAGAGCTGTCCCATAGCAATTGACCCAAATGAAGGGAGTTTGTCTCTGAAGGCGAAACTGGACAGAGAATATAAACCTTTCCATCGATGCCAGGTCACCGCCGAGGAGAGAACTCCAGACGGCCGAGCAGGTAACAAGGCAGTCAGTGCCACAGCCCATCCTTCTTTTCCGGTCTGTCCAAGTTAATAAAGTTATTGAGTGTATTATTTATTATTATTACATACTTGTGTATAAAGTAATTTGACAGCAGTATGGTTTTTAATTTGCTCCTTCAGGACAGAAATCCTATGCGATGATTAACCTGGTGGTTGAGGATGTGAACGACCATGCTCCCACGTTATCCACTGAGGAAATTGATATTTGTGAATCTGACCAACCTGGGACAGTAAGCAGCAATTCATTCATTTTCATATTTTAGGACCTAATGTCTGACAATTTGTGTGTGTGTGTGTGTTGCATCTTTGATAGATTTAGAATGCTCTATTTCTCATTTCCTTACATTTCCTCATCCTTCCTGTCCAATTACTACATGAACACGTCTCTCTCTCTGTCTCTCCCTCTCTCTCTCTCTCTCTATCCCTCTCTCTCTGTCTCTGTCTGTCTGTCTGTCTGTCTGTCTGTCTGTCTGTCTGTCTCTCTCTCTCCCTCTCCCTCTGTCTGTCTGTCTGTCTTTCTCTCTCTCTCTCTTTCTCTCTCTCTCTCTCTCTCTCTCTCTCTCTCTCTCTCTCTCTCTCTCTCTCTCTCTCTCTCTCTCTCTCTCTCTCTCTCTCTCCAGGTCATAGCGACTCTAAGTGCCATTGACAAAGATGAAACAAGTAGCAGTTTCACGTTCAGGCTGGCCAAGCCAAGCTCAAACTTTACCCTCCTGGACAACAACAGTGAGAATCACTTATTATTATTATCATCACTGATTTGCGTCATGTATCAGAGGAGGGCGTTGTGTATTGGGAAGGAGCGTGGTTGGGATACCCAGAGAAAAATATTTGCCTTGACTTTGCCTTTCAGAGAAAATAAATAAGATCTTTTATTGAGTTAATTTGCCTCTTTTTCTCCTGAGAGGTTTTTAGTCAAAGTGAATTATAGTTAGATTTTATATTTATTATATTATATGTATAGTTATATTGATATTCTGCATTATATTGATATTCTGCATACAGAGGTCTGAAATCTGGACTCTCTAAAAACCACAGTGAGGCAAGATAACGCAGATGAAAGATATAAATATAAATATAAAAATATAAAAAATAGAGCGATGGGCCTTAATGAGAGATATAAAACACAGTGTGTGTGATTGATATGAGGCGTTGAGAAGCTGACGGCGTGGGTGTGGGCTGCTGGACCATGAGTCTGTGTATCGCTCCCACGCCTGAAGACCTCCATCTCTCCAGCTCAGGCCTATTGTTAGGCACGGTGAGAACATCAGATTAGTCTCTCCCCCTGCTCGTCTCTCCACAACACAGGCCTAAGATAAAGGATTACTCGTCAAACTATGGGCTGAATTTTCCTCTAATGGGTTTTGTGTAAATCTTCAGTCCCAGGTGGACTGGAGCGAGGCGGCGACTTTCCCACTATTGTCCCTGTTGCTGGGGTATTTTTAGCGGTGAAGTCATTGTCATCGGCTGTCACCGGCAGCTCTCAGATGCACTAAACTCCCATTTCAGCAAAGCGCTCACTTCACACTTGTTGTAGGATGAACATGTAGCCAAGGAAGGGGAATAATGATAATAATAAACATAATAAAACAAAGTCCAGTGCTGGAGTAATGTAATAAATTGGATGATCTTTGCATCTGGAATATACTTAACATTCGTTTGATTACCTGTCATATGGTGTCATTTTAAAGTAAATTCTAGAATGTTCTAAGGCAGAAACAGCCTTTGAAATGGAGCTGGTACACAGTGACCTGTTGAGCTTGTGTTTTTAGTATTATTTTCTAATTATTTATGATAATTTATTACTGGGTTTTGGCGTTGAGGGTTTTGACGCTGTGTGTGTGTGTGTGTGTTTGTGCGGTGTGTTTCAGATGGTACAGCGACTTTGCGGGTTAAACAGGGCGGCTTCACGACGCAGGACTCGAGCGACCACGCGCTGGAGATTGAGGTGGCGGACGGGCGCGGGGGGCCGGGGGTCCTGAAGAGCGTTGAGCGTTTGCGGATCAAGGTGTGCCAGTGTTCCGTCGACCGCACGCCTGAGTACTGTCGGCCCCATCGGCGCCAGGTGGGCGTCAGCGTGCACGTGCTCATCACCATCCTGCTCTGCATCGTCACCATCCTCGGTAAGACACCCGACTTAGAGTCCTGCTTAGAGTCACCATCCTCAGTAAGACACCTGACTTAGAGTCCTGCTTAGAGTCACCATCCTCGGTAAGACACCTGACTTAGAGTCCTGCTTAGAGTCACCATCCTCGGTAAGACACCTGACCGCCGCTTAGAGTCACCATCCTCGGTAAGACACCTGAGAGTCCTGCTTAGAGTCTAGAGTCCTTGGTGATAGTGTCTGCATCGTCACCATCCTCGGTAAGACACCTGACAGTCCTGCACATTCTCGGTAAGACACCTGACTGCTGCTTAGAGTCTAGAGTCCTTGGTGATAGTGTCTGCATCGTCACCATCCTTGGTAAGACACCTGACAGTCCTGCTTAGAGTCACCATCCTCAGTAAGACACCTGACTGCCGCTTAGAGTCCAGAAGCTTTGGGGATAGTGCCTGCTTAGTGGGACTGGCCTAAAATACATAGGTTACTACTATTACCTATTACTTAAACAGCCAGTCACACAAAAGGACGACCTTGATTGGGTGAGCCTGATTTTAAAAAAGTGGGTGGGCACAAATTCTCTTTATTGTGTGACTGGCTGTTTAAGTAATAGGTAATAGTAGTAACCTATGTATTTTAGGCTAGGCCAACTTGTTTTTTCCTCTTTTTCTCTGACATTCTAATGCCATAAATCTAAATGTTGGGCTAGCGTTAAGATGGCAGACGGTGGGAGCAAGGAGGAGAGAATTTGTGCCCACCCACTTTTTTAAAATCAGGCTCACCCAAACAAGGTCGTCCCGACTAGTGAAGGTCTCTGTTCTGGTCATCTACATATCTCCCCCTTTCCCCATCTCCCATTGGCCTTTGGGCTGGGGGGGGCAAGGGGGGGGGGGGGGGGGGGGGGGCGCTCTCCTCTGTCCTTGCTCCCACTGTCTGCCATCTTAACGCTAGCCCAACATTTAGATTTATGGCATTAGAATGTCAGAGAAAAAGGTCATAAAAGATAGATGCAGACTGCATATCAATGAGTCCATCAAACCCCGAGCCTTCAAACAAGTGGTGCTTTCATGAAGATATGCATTGTTGAAGAAAACAAGCCATGAAGAATTTATGGGAGACTGTCTGCAGCGAGGAGGATTCTTTAATGATACATGTGAACAACACAAATCCCCAGCGGCCATAGGCACTCTTCAACACCGACACTTTCTCTTCTGTTATTCTTTTTTTCATGGCCCTCCAAAACAAGGCTGCCTTGCGTTGTTGTTGTCTGTCCTTGGTTAAATCCCAATAGTTTCAGTTCGGCTTTTAAATAAGTCATTTCTGCTACTCTGTCCAAAAGCACATGCCATTCCATGAAATCCATTAGACATACTGAGCTCTCTGTTGTATGTGTATGTTGATGACAATGAAAAGCAGATGAGCGTGGACAGACTACAAAAACCGGCTGTGCAGCTACAGACAGACTCAAATCTCTACTCATGATCAAACAATGGATTTAAAACAATGTTATCGCCGGCAGTTATGTGCAGTTATTTAAAACAATGTTATCAACACCAGTTACTTTAAAAAGCCTGCGATGCAGTTTCCAAGATACAGCTGAGTTTCTTATTCTTAGCATACAGTATATTTAGCATCATATTGTGCACAGCCATTTTGGGCTTTAGATGTCATCATTTCTGCCTTAAAATGCTCTTAATCCTAATGGTGTTAATACGAATCCCCATAAGACCCTCATATCCCCTGCCTGTCACAATCTCAGCCTTCTAATGTTAAAGTTGAAAATCTTACATCCTATACCTCATCACCAGTCTTAAAGCTCAAGACTTGAGGACAAAAAGGCAGCATTTAAAATAGGCAATATATTTTGCCAATTATCTCTATTACACTTTAACTGTAAATATGTTTCCTACTGTTAATGTTGGCTATATACGTCTCTGGTTGTGTCTTGATATCTAATGGCACGTGTCTGTGGTTGTGCCTTGCTATGCAAGTACATGTCTCTGCTTGATATGTAGATACAGCTGTCTATTACTGTGTCTGTGCTTGTGTCTGGTAGTGATTATGATCCTGTCTGTAACTGTAACTCTGTCTGTGGTTGTGTCTGTAACTATAACTGTGTCTGTGGTTGTGTCTGTAACTGTAACTGTAACTCTGTCTGTGATTGTGTCTGTAACTCTAACTGTGTCTGTCTGTGTCTTGTAGTGATTATGATCCTGTCTGTAACTGTGTCTGTGATTGTGTCTGTAACTCTAACTGTCTGTGTCTGTGGTTGTCTTGTGTCCTGAAGTGATCATGATCCTGTCTGTAACTGTGTCTGTGTATGTGTCTGTGTCTCTAACTGTGTCTGTGTTTGTGTCTGTGGTTGTCTTGTGTCTAGTAGTGAATGTGATCCTGTCTGTAACTATAACTCTGTCTGTGGTTGTGTATGTAAGTGTAACTGTGTCTGTGATTGTGTCTGTAACTCTAACTGTGTCTGTCTGTGTCTTGTAGTGATTATGATCCTGTCTGTAACTCTAACTGTGTCTGTGTCTGTGTGTCTTGTGTCCTGTAGTGATCGTGATCCTGCTGGTGTTGCGGCAGCGGTACCGTAAGGAGACGCTGGTGGCGTTGGGCAAGTCGTCGGGCGAGATCCACGAGCAGCTGGTGACGTACGACGAGGAGGGCGGCGGCGAGATGGACACCAACGGCTACGACGTCTCCATCCTCACGTCGGCCCGCCACGACGGCTCGCTGCTCCCGGGACCCGGCGTCTACGCCAGGGTGAACAAGCCGCCGCCACAGGCCTGCAAGGGGGACATGGCGGCCATGATCGAGGTGAAGAAGGACGAGGCGGACCACGACCGCGATGGAATCCCCTACGACACCCTGCACATCTACGGCTACGAGGGGCCCGGCTCCCTCGCCGGCAGCCTCAGCTCGCTCGAGTCCTCCTCGTCCGCCGACAGCCTGGACTACGACTTCCTCAACGAATGGGGACCGCGCTTCCGGACCCTGGCCGAGCTTTACGGAGTGGACTGCTACACGGGCCACTCGCCCTACTAAAGACCTGCCATTGCATGCTACGGGGGCCAGCCACCCTACTAAAGGGCCTGCCGTGCCGTGCTGAAGTTCTGGCTGAAGTCCCTTTTTTAAAGACTGCCATCTCATGTTAAAAGCCGCCCAAGACTTTTAATGACCTTTTAAGGAAGAAGACGTCTCCAGAAACACAGGCCTGGAACTGGAACACCTTCTGAAACCATTCTGAAAATGTGCCAATGCAATTTTGTGTCTTTTTTTTTAAGATGGGACAAACACGGTTTGTCAGCACTGACTTCATTATTGATATCTTTGATCTTTACATTTCTTGGCCCGTTTGGTTGTTGGCCTGTTTTTGTACATTTGTAATGGAATATTTGTGCAAAACTAAAAACAATGGACACACTGACTGTTTCTACTATTTTCCCATAATAATTCAGTAAATGTGCTTTTAATTTACACATCTGTAAAGATCTGAGGCTCTTTTAGTTGAAGTGACTGAGTGCCTAAAATGTTTCCTCAATTGCTCAAACCAGTGGAAAGCATCAAAGGCAGCCAGTTTATGGGTTTGTTTTACAGACTAATAGGATAATATCAGGATAAAACATCACACAAACCAGAATTCTTCCTTGCACAGTTTACATGTGTCCTAGACAGTCCTATAAGGCGGCCATTTTGCTTAGAGGAGTGAGACATTGTTGTGCCAGCTGATGCGCTGGACTTTATTGGCTCGCACGAGACATAGAATACACTATTGTCCAGAGACCACCGCAGGAAACAGCGAGAGCAAGGCTCTGACAGAATTAAGGCCTGCTCGCGGTTTATTTGACAGAAGCCATCATCACATCGATTGTTGTGTGCTGGGCTGGAAACCTCCTGGGTCCACGAATATAAAAATATCATAGGCTACTCAGGAAGCATCGTAGCTGAACAAGGCTTGTAGATGACATCTGAATAAGTCTAACCTTTCATCCCTGTGAGTTGGTGCTAAATACAAGACAGCTGTTGCTTTTATGACTCTAGTGAATGTGAGGCCCCAACACAATAATTACACACAGAACGCCACCAGAATGCACAACTCCTATTGGTATAAGCATAACCATAGCCATAATCTTATTATAGTTATCTTATTCAGTTAGACTAAACAGGTGAAAAGAGTTTGGTCCGGTTCTCCTTAAGGCTTAAGTATTCTGTTTTCTGATGATTTCCTACATACAAACAGAACGTTTGGCTACTTGGGGTGAACTATTCCGTAAACGGTCCGCACAATATGTGGAAGCCACCGGGTGCCCCCTTCCTGTTAGCTTCTGTTCACTAGACGCCACGCTACCGTCCGCTAATGAGCTCTATGCTCCGCCCCCATCCAGAAGCTTCCTCAACATGTGTGCTTCAGGAAACCCACTTCCTGTCCCATTATCTTCTAGGCAGGGACACATTGTGAGCCTCTTCCTGTTTTCACGTCTGGGATCTTGGGAGCCAAGGGCAGCAGGATCACTGGCTATGGCCACCATCTTACTTGCTCTTCTAGGGATACACTCAGCCAAAGATCAAAATAACTCTCAGATTACATTACTTACAGATTACTGCCGTCCCTCATGCGTTTGTTTCTTGACCTCCTAAGCCCCTAAAAACATTAATAAACATTATTATAAACAACAGTATTTATAAACATCTTGAAGAAATTGAATAACATGTTGAAGAAATTGTTGCCTTCCACTGTCATGTCCAATTCAGAGAACACATTGCAAAATTCAGCTCTAAACTGGTAAACTCAGTCTTTTTTTTCTTTTTTTCTTTCTTTTGATTTTTTAAACACAGACACACCGTATTTATGTGTATTGAAGTCAGTATGCATAGTAAGACGCCTGCCAACTGGATTATGACCAAAATGGCAGTTTGTCTTGTGTGTATTTTCTACTATACTTGACAATATCTTCATCTACTGAGATATATGAATTACAGTGGGCCAAAGGGGGAGGGGTTTACTCATCTTTTTATTCATTGTGTGTGTGTGTGTGTGTGTGTGTGTGTGTGTGTGTGTGTGTGTGTGTGTGACAATCAGGGTGTGTGTGTTTTTTTTAAATGTGTGCCATGCTAGGTGTCAGTATTAGTTATCGGAGTGGGGGTGGGGGGGTGGATGAGGGCATGGGGGTTATGGTCACGTGATGGTGTGTGGTGTAGTATTTTTAATGTTGTAGTGAACTCTGGTATAGAAATAATGTGCCTTTCAGAGTATTTGGGGGAACAATGTGTTTTTTTAATATCATGTATAATGACGATGTTTTTCAGAATCTTCTCATTTTGTATACATATAATAAACATTTCCACTCAGGCTATGGGACTTTGGGCTGATTGCTTTATTTCTGAAGTTAGCATAAATCATAAGTCATTGGTTCCAGCACGATACAATCAGTGGGGCAGTGGAGTTGAGGCCCAGTGGGGTTTAATCATAGAACAAGTTTAACCCTCTTTAACAGGGGCAGGGGGTAGGGCTCTGGCATTCCTCTGTGTGTGTGTAGAGGTCTGTTGTGTTCTGATGTGTGTGTAGAGGTCTGTTGTGGGTGTGGAGGTCTGATGTGTTCTCTAAGTGTGTGTAGAGGTCTGTTGTGTTCTGATGTGTGTGTAGAGGTCTGATGTGTGTGTAGATGTCTGATGTGTGTGTAGAGGCCTGATGTGTGTGTAAAGGTCTGTTGTGTTCTGATGTGTGTGTAGAGTTCTGATGTGTGTGTAGATGTCTGATGTGTGTGTAGAGGCCTGATGTGTGTGTAAAGGTCTGTTGTGTTCTGATGTGTGTGTAGAGTTCTGATGTGTTCTCTAAGTGTGTGTAGAGGTCTGTTGTGTTCTGATGTGTGTGTAGGGGTCTGATGTGTGTGTAGAGGTCTGATGTGTGTGTAGGGGTCTGATGTGTGTGTAGAGGTCTGATGTGTTTTGATGTGTGTGTAGGGGTCTGATGTTCCTCTAAGTGTGTGTAGAGTTCTGAGAGAGTAACACCCTGAGGGGCTGTTGTGTGAGAGCGGGGGCATTTCCGTAGGCATCGGAGGACTTCTAGTATGAAATAAACCACTCTGATTGGCCAGATACGCATAGAGAAACGATGCTGATTGGCCAGACACACATGGTGTAATATCCCTTAAACATTCCACAGTGATGTCAGAGCAGAATGCATTCTGTATCCCAGTAGGGATTTCCTGATCACAGGCCCACACCCACCCACACACGCACACACACGCAAACACATACACACACACACACATAAACACACACACACACAAACACACACCACCAACACCACTAACACACATAGATAGATACACAGACACGCATACTCTCTCCTAGTCTCCTGAGGACACCAAATGTCTAAACAACAAATGTCTAAAACACACACACAAGTGTTTGAAGTCCCTAATTCCCAGTAACACAATCATCCCAGTCCTCCATCCAGTGGCGGCCATATTTGGAGTGCTCTATCTGATCTGGACATGAGGACCTCAGGGGGACGTTTGGGCCTCGCTGTGAGGACATGATAGATGCCTTCCCCAGACACACAGACAGGACAGGACACGACATCGCCCAAATTACTCCTGATTGGCCTCTTCTTAAGAACACACTCATCAGAGAGAGAGAGAGAGGGAGAGAGAGAGGGAGAGAGAGAGGGAGAGAGAGGCAGAGAGAGAGGGAGAGAGAGGGAGAGGGAGGGAGGGAGCGACAGAGAGAGAGAGAGAAAGAGAGAGGGAGGGAGAGACAGAGAGAGAGAGGGAGGGAGAGACAGAGAGAGAGAGAGAAAGAGAGAGGGAGAGAGAGAGAGGGGGGGGGAGAGAGAGAAAAAGAGGAATGAAGGCTGTAGAGGTCTTAAGCATTAAGCAAGGGTAGGTCTCTGCTTAGGGACCTGACTCGGTCAAACTCGGTCAAATTTTACAACAATCTTATTTCATGCATGCTGTTTAAAATAGCCAATGTTAGAGTGAATATATCACATTTATAGTTCCACTACTCTGCCCTTGTCATTTATGTTAAAAAGAAATATGTAAAGTTTAGGAGCCGCCTGCTATTGAACCTTGAGCCAATTTGAGCACTAAAATAATTAGCTTAGTGGTAATTTAGGTGAGATTCCATAAGTTATCAAAAATCTAAATCTAATTAAATACCCACAAAAAATAGCCACGAAAAAAATATTCTTTCACAGCTGTTTTTAGTGATCAAAAAATGGCCCTGTACTAATGTTGACTTTCTGAGGAAGGAAATCAGTGTTGAGTTTGATTTTAAAAAGGCTGAAATACAATTAAATGCAACAATCCAGCTTCCGGCACACATGGATTCTGTTATTACTCAGAGAGGAAAATTAAATTGAAGTAATTAAATGAAGCCAAATTGGCATGGTTATTGCGCTAGCTAACAGCAAAAAGGCAGATGTCTAAGTAAAGACAGACGCACAAAGGTGTACTAAAGTGAATCTCAAAATGGATATGAACTCTATTGCTGACAAATATTGCTGACAACACCAAATCTCCACAAATGTTCAGAACTGGTTACAGATAACGAAGGGACTGGCCTGATGTTGACCATGATGTTTGACATCAACATATTTTAAGTCATTAACAATACTGCAAATAACATGTACAACGCTGATTTGCCAAATTAACAAAATGTCAAAAAATACAATATAGATTGAACAAATACGATAAAATTCATATTTTTTTCACCCTGTACTCAGTGATTTTACCACTGTTTGTGGTTGATCAGTGTTTTCCTTCTGTCATTTTTTCCCATGACATACATACCGATGACGAGATGGATTGTTGTGTTTGGCTCTGTGTCAGACCCATAGGTCAGAACTCAGGACACGAGTCTGATTCCCTGATGCACTGACCACATTAACCAGCAGAGGGCGTAAGAGAACACAATCGCTGTACGGAAGCAACCTGCATGTCACACTGCCTAGACTAAATAACATATGCTGTATATTAAAATTATTAAAACATACGAAGCAGTATGTTACAAAGCAGTGCAGTAAACACCTCTATCCAATAATGCATAAGTTAGAAATGTCTTTTAATATACAACTTCCACCTATAAAAGAAAGCACTGTAAGAGAAGACAGTTAGACAGCACAGCTGACCCTGGATCAGTGCCTGTCCTGGTGAGAGGAGTATGACCAATAAATGGGGGCAACACATCATCTTTAATCACACTATGGTCGTGTCTGGCATGTTTACTCGTTCACTATATAGTAGTGCACTGTATAGGGTGAGAGATACAGTATTGTATTCCTTACCTATTGCACTGTAAAGTGAACGAGTGAACATTTTTGATTGAGCCTATGTCACCAGTTATCTCTGAACAGCATGCTTTAGTGCAGCACCGGTGTAGATGGGCAGACCCGAATGCAGTGCTCAAGCAGGTCTGACAGCACAGATGATCCCCGTCTACTTTGTGAGGGCCGTCTGTCACATGCTGCAGTACTCATAACCCACAGCAGAGGGCAGTATTTCAACGCGGTAAGAACAATCAAATCCCCCTGGACCTTTCCTCTGGAACAAAATGTCGAGACACTGACTGCAAAGAAAAAGAGTCTGCTTTTCTGTCTGTCAGTTCTACCTGTTCTTTGCTTTTATTAAACATGTCTTTTATTTTCCTCATACTTATTTTTATGCTTTTACATATTGTTCTTTGCTTTTATTTTTGCCAAGTTCATTAAACTGCCTTTGTGTATGAAATGCGCTATACAAATAAACTTGCTTTGCCTTGTCAGGTAGGCCTATCTGCTGTTTTATGTGACACTATCTCTATGTCGCCAGTATTTTCCATTTTGTAGGAATGAAGCTATAAAACCATAACCCCCTCCAGGGTTGCGTTTACAACACTATCTGGTGAGGTCTATGTGAAATGTATGTGCTTGTAAATGTGTTTGGGTGTATAGTGTGTGTGTGTGTGTGTGTGTGTGTGTGTGTGTGTGCACGTGCGTGTGCATGTGCAAAACCGGTACATTAATTGGCAAACTGTCTAGTATGTCAACTTGCCAGACGAGGCGCGTGCGCACGACAAAAAGGATGAGCCAACTGGTAAACCACTGTTGTGGTCATGTTTTGTGGTCATGTTTTAAATTGTCGGTACGCTCACAGATGACTCAACTCCATCGCAACTTTTCGAAAGGTTTGTGCTTTCATTTACCTTACACGCATTCTTTCTTTTTCTCAAGTGTTTGTGTTTGTCAGAATAACTTCTCATAATTAATCGTAATCTAACATTGCCATTATTTTACCTGTAAATAAATTATTTTACTTCGGATACCTTCAGGGAAGTAACCGGGCGGGGGATTGATTTCAGGCTAGTGTTTGATCACTGCGCACTTGCTAAGCAGCTCACTACACCTTAAGGAATAAATTATTAATATATAATTTATTATTATTATTATTATTGTAAAATCCAGCTCGCAGTGTAAGGACAAAAGTGACTTTATTCACGTAGTTGCTACAACAAAATTCTGCCAAATATCTTATCAAGACAGCAGCAACAAAATAGACGTTTAGAAAAACACAGAGAGGAAACATTAAATCCTGCATAAAATAAATAATAAGTGATTCATAATTAATAACATTAAATAGTGCACAAAGCGCAGTGAGCAGCAGTACACAGATTTGTTCCACATAGCCTACATGTTTGACAGCAGCCTAATTGTGAAAGAGAAGCTGTAATAAATTGCAAATGACATTATTTTTGACACCAAAAGTACAGATACGGTATACCGTTCATATTTTTAGTCAGGGGCGTCTTTAGGGGTGCCCGGCCCCCAGTGCTTATCACACAACACTATTATTATATATAATATATTATTCATTTTGGTCAGAGTTGTGCTTTCCCCGACAACATTCAAGTTTGACCACTTTGGCTTGACAGCATGGGCGTCGCAAGTATCGGAGGGTGTGGGGGTCCTCCCCCAGGAAATTTTTCATAAATTAGATGGCATTTCCTGCATTCTGGTGTATTTTTAAATGCCTAATTTTACCTACAAAAGTGGCTTTTTAATTAAACAAATATTACTTTTCAACAATTCTTCATTCAACTATACACCAGCACAATATAATATTTTAAAATGCACTGAGCCAGGGGGTGCCGAGCAGTTTCACGGGGGTGCCTTGGCACCCCTAAAAATGGTCTAGATTCGCCCCTGTTTTTAGTTTTATGTTTTACTGGAAATAAAATTTAGACATAGCACAGACCCAAAAAACAAAGACAGATTCATGTTTGATGACAGTCAATACAAATGTGTGTGTTTCCCTTGTAATAAAGTTACTGTCATTACAAGGCCTTTACCTGACTTTTATCGTTATGTCGATCATTTTTTAGTTGTTTAGTTAGGCAAAGTCTATTTATTTTAAAACATTAAATGTACTTTAGTTACACACTTCCAGGCAGGTGCTATCCACCTGCTGCTTTAAGGTCCTAATCACAACCATGTTGTGCAGATTAACCGCACAATGTGATTCTACCACATTCCACCAACTGGCACTCCTTGCGTGGATCTGAACAAATAAATGTAGCTAATCCTCGATGTTTTTATTGGTGCAGAAACAACACGACTGACGTTTCGACGGCACTGCGTCTTCTTCAGAGTCAAACAGTCAAATGTCAATGGTGTACAGATTTTATCATGCTTGACGAGGTCATGCTTGACGTGCCGTCGAAATGTCAGTCGTGTTGTTTCTGCACCATTAAAAACATTGTAAACGGAGTGCTCCGGTCTTGCTCCTTAATCCAGAATATTGAACATTGTGTCCTGGACTGTGAGCACCAATCGAGGTGGAACATACATAGAATATACGGACATACATGGAATATACATAATAATGAATATTACTAGTAACAATCATGAATCTAATGTAATCGGTATGACTGTAAATATGTGTAAAGGTGTTTTTCATGAAAATATTAACCATAGTAATAATGATAGGAATGATAATAATAATAATAATAATAATAATAATAATAATAATAATAATAATAACAATAAGATAATATGTGGTCATGTGTGTGTTGCAGTTGTGTGCTGATTTGGAAACCCCCAGTGAACGACATGAAGCAGAGGTACCTTGGGCTGCTGGCTGGCGTCTGCACCTTCACTGCCTGGCTGCTTGTGTGGTGGCAGTGGGGGATAATCCCGCAAGATCGACCCAGACCATCAATGCGGCCTCAACAAGCAGAGACTGCAGACGTCACACGTATCACACGTATCCCCAACTCCAAGCACCTCATGGTGTCTGCCTTTAAGGACTACCGGAGAGACGGGGCCATACTGGTGATTAGCATCATCAAGAGGCAGGAGCTCCAGAAGCTGTACTGTGTGCTCTGTGATGATGCTAGCGTTAGCTCTAAGGGGAAATGGGCTGTGAGCCAGTGTGTGTCTTCAGAGGCACAAGTTGAAATACACAGCGATCACTTTGGCTTTCCTTATGGCACATCAGACATATTGTGCACCAGTCCGTCATCCATCGAGGCCTCACATGTCAGCATATCAACCGACCCAAATGCCAGAGTCCAGAGTTTAAAATATTTACCAATCCAAAACAAGAAAATGAAGGACTCGTTTAAATACAGCTTTACCGTGTGCATATCCAACCTCTTTGGGGAGTTCAATAATGCCCTCCAGTTTGTGCAGACCATGGAGGTGTACAAGCTGATTGGGATTCAGCGAGTGGTCATCTACAATACCAGCTGTGGGCCAGACGTGGAGAAAGTTCTCAAGCATTACAGCAGAGAGGGCATACTGGAGGTTGTACCTTGGCCAATAGACAAGTTCCTAGAGCCCTCTCCGGGGTGGACAGCACGGTTATTCCCTGGGGACCTACATTATTATGGCCAGCTCACCACTCTGAACGACTGCATGTACAGATACATGTATCAGTCACGATACCTTCTTCTGAATGACATGGATGAGATCATTATGCCTTACAAACACGCCAGCCTGGGGGAGTTAATGGACACCCTGCAGAAGCAGCATTCTGACGCAGGTGTCTTCAAAATTGAGAACCACGTTTTCCCCAAAACCCAGTGGGACGACAGTGGCCACTTTAGTCGGCCCGAGTGGAAGAGTGTGCCTGGTTTAAATATCCTGGAGCACATTTACCGTGAGCCCGACCGAAAGGACTTCTTTAACCCCACCAAGATGATCATCAACCCCCGCCTTGTGGAACAGACGTCCGCACATGCCGCACTGAAGATTTTTGCGCCCATGGTCCATGTTCCGCCCGACGTCTGCCGCCTTATGCATATCAGGTCCGCAGAGCAGCCTTACCTCCGCAAGGAGCAGCTGTACGAGGACAGGAAGCTTTGGCAGTTTGAGGAGAAGCTGATTCCCAACATCAATCGTGCGCTTCATGAGTCAGGCCTGTTAGCCATATAGTCTTAGTCTGAGGTTTTTCTTTTCCACCGATTTTGTTCAAGATTCTCAGAACACTGGAGGATCGGGGAACACAAAAGTTGTTGGGGATGTAGCCCCATCTGGATGATGATGGCGACCTGCCTTTATGCCATGGCATTCTGTCACGCCCTTTTCTGTTGGCCTCATTTTACGCAATTCGGGTAAAATCTAAAAAGTGAAAGTAAACTAACTAGTCCGAGGGCGTTCATCTGTCAATTTGCTGAAGGGTGAAATCAGGTAAATTGGGGCAAATTTTGGGCTATTTGGATGAAAATGAAAGCAAAAATTGAATTTGTTTTTATAAAATCACTTGTATTCTACTATTCTTTGGTATCAAGAATGTGTTCTATCTAGTATATATAAATATTGTGTAAATATAACTGTTTTAATGTCAGGTGCTCTTTGCCGGGAGAAAAAGTTTGTGATCAGGTAATACGGGCCACCTGTTCAGGTAAAGTGGGCCAGCAAATAGGCTCTAAAAAAACTTCTTTTGTGATCCAAGACATATTCTTTATTTGAAGGACAAGGAACAGAAATTCATGAGAGCACAGGGAATCTTTTTATATTCTCATCTTTATTTTAACATTTTAACAATGTATTGCTTTTAACAAGGCTTATAATAATTATTACCCCCAGTTCTGGTGATTTTTGTCTGTGTAAGCACTGATGGCTTCATCATGTATCAGTCATGTCATGATGTTAACAGCTCAAAATAACCTTTCGTGGTGCACTGACACTTTAAGAGCAGCCCTATTTGTCTATATAACAGTTGTTGTCTTGGGTTAGGGTTAGTTACAAACTAAGTTCCATATACAGATCAATTCACCTTGATTGAGGATGTTGTGGGCGACTGACAAAAAAAAAACTTTCAGTCGCCGAGCAGCTGAGTGGGGGAAACTAACGTGCCCGACGCGCTGGCTTCCCAAAGCTCCAGACGATTCCAGTTAGTTTGAGTTTGCTTTTATTTATTACAAAATCTTCACATGTTCAAGCATTAAAACCTGTGTGAGCACACTTAATCCAGACAGCAGTAATATCCACACAGCAGCAATATCCACAGGTAACGATAATCCATCAATGAGACTTCAAGTGTAGCATATAAAGTGCAAGTGCAGATTCCCAGCAAGGTAAAGTGCAGAGTGCCAAACTAGAAGCAACGTTCATGCAGCAGGTATTAGCGTTATCGTTAGCGGTCAGCAAAAAGTAGGCTTCCCCCATCACCTACTCACTAACTCTCACCTAGCGAGTGAACAGGTAATATTACAAATCACCACTGCCACTAACACCACGTGACCGATTAGCGCACGTCATCACGTAGACGCAGCCAAACAGAAGACCCAAGCACAAATCTGTCCGTAACATTCCGGCCCCTAATTATTACATCACACAGTAATAATTACACAACCACATCATAACTATACTGTATAGGCCAATTGACCATCACCACACACATTGCATCAAACATTTTCCATAAGGTAATACAACACAAAGGTCCATCAAATTTTCTTCCCCTTTTTTTTTTGTGTCTGTGAGTGTGTGTGTGCGTGTGAAGGTCATGGGTCAGTCATAGGCCAGAGGTTACTAGCACTTAGCCTTAATCAAGTCAGTCTGACGTACTAGTCTGTACATCGGAGGTCTAGCAACGTCATAGATGGCAAGTCAAGGTCGAGGTCAAAAGTCAAGGGTCAGAGGCCTCCTGCAGAAGGCATATCTTCGTAACAGGCCTGCACACGAGGCTAGTCGGGGTCTTAATCCGGACCTGACGCACGAGCCCTTTCTTGTCAGGCAGAGCTGCGGTAATTCTGCCAATGATCCATGAACCACGAGGTGCAGAGTCGTCCACTATAAGGACCATATCTCCAGGGGTGAAGTTTCGCCTTGTCCTTGACCATTTCTGGCGTTGTTGAAGCTGGGGCAGATACTCTTTAATCCATCTTTTCCAGAACAGATCAGATATGTATTGGACCTGTCTCCATCTTTTCCGTGCATAGAGATCATTCTTTTGGAACAGACCAGATGGCAAGCATGGATTGGACTTAAGAAGAAGAAGGTGGTTCGGTGTTAAAGCTTCCAAATCATTCGCATCACTGGATTCCTGTGTAATGGGCCTACTATTAAGGATTGACTCCACTTCACAAAGGGCAGTTTGCAGTCCCTCCTCGTCCAAATGCTGTGTCTGAAAGGTGGAGTTGAGGACCTTTCGGATGGAGCGAATCAACCGCTCCCATGCTCCGCCATGGTGCGATCCAGTTGGAGGGTTAAAAATCCATCTCACTCCCTTTAAAGACATCGCATCAGAGATCTTTTCTTGATTCCACTCTTCAATGGCTCGCCTGAGCTCACGCTCTGCGCCCACAAAGTTGGTACCATTGTCGGAGCGTAGTTCTTGAGCCTGGCCTCGTCTTGCAATGAAACGACGCAAGGCGTTAATGAAAGAGTCAGTGTCAAGAGATATAGCGACCTCAATATGCACAGCTCTAATCACCAAACACGTGAAGATAACTCCGTATCGCTTCACAAGACTCCTCCCACGCTTAACCTCAAACGGGCCAAAATAGTCCACTCCAACAAAGCTGAAGGGAGGTTTCTCAGGGGTCACTCTGCTCTCAGGCAAGTCAGCCATTTGCTGCTGGCCTACTGTGCCGCGAAGCCGTCTGCAGACCACACACCTTGACATGAGGCTCCTTATCAAAGCACCAGCACCAGGGATCCAGTATTTCTGGTGCAACCTTGACAGAATGTGGTTCCTACCACCGTGACCCACTTCCTTGTGGACATGCTGTAGAATAAGATTAGAAATGTGAAGGTCCTTTGCAATTATGATGGGATGTTTGGAATCTTCGGACATAGCAGTCCTACTGAGATGTCCACCAACTCGCAGTACATCTTCCTGCAAGACAGGATTCAACTTGTAAACATGGCTACTTCGTTTGATGCTCTCTCCCCTTCGTAGACAGGAGATCTCTTCGGCATACCTTTTATGCTGACAGAACTTTATTATTCGCATCTCTGCAACCTCAATCTCTCCCAGTGAGAGAAAGCTATTTCGGAACTCAACCTTGCGATGAGCGACAGACGTAGACTGAAGATGCACCTTGCCATTTCTGCACTGCAAAAGTAATGACTTGAACCTCAGGATCCAACCCATCACCCTGACCAGGCGAGTCCAAGATGAGGTTTTACTAATGAGATGAGTTAATGGATGATCATCACCACCGGCTTGTGTAGCATCAATAGCAGCAGAGATTTTGACTTCAGGGTCTTTGGGTTGGAGTTCCTGCAAGGTGTCGGGATTTACAGGCCACTCGCTCTCTGGCTGCTTAAGAAATGCAGGACCAGACAGCCATTCAGTATTAGTCAAAAAAGACTCTGCTCTTATGCCTCTGGAGGCAAGATCTGCGGGGTTGTCTCCTGTGTTCACATATCTCCATTGGGAGGCTCTTGAAGCCTTGAGAATCTCTGACACACGGTTTGCTACAAAAACACGGAACCTGGATGTCTCATTATTTATGTATTTCAGTACCGAGGTACTGTCTGTCCAGAACACTGAGTCCAGGAGGGGTAGCCTTAGCTCCTTCCTCCAGAGCCCATCCATGCGGGTCGCCACCACAGCTGCTGTCAACTCCATGCGGGGGATAGTGACTGGTTTTAAAGGAGCCACCCTGGACTTCCCCATTATGAAGGAACTCTGTACTTGTAAGCAACTGTTGTGCAGCAGCAGGTAGGTAACAGTACCATACCCCTTCTCACTCGCATCTGCGAAGTGATGCAACTGAGCTGCCGTTGCCTCCCCAAAGTTGGGGGGTTTTAAGCATCGTCTAATGCTGATGTTGTCCAGCAGACGCAGTTCTTCCACCCAGTCTTTCCACTCTTGAGCAACCGCTGATGGTATAGCGTCATCCCATCCTATGCCCCTCTGGCACAGATCTTGAAGAATCCTCTTAGCTGTGAAGATGACTGGAGCAAGGAACCCGAGAGGGTCATAGAAGGAGCTTACTGTGGAAAGAATCCCCCTACGGGTCAATGGTCTGTTTGGAATGGCTATGCAGAACTTAAACGCATCTGACTGCACACACCACCGCACTCCCAATGCTCGCTCGATAGGCAAGAGGTCACAGTCCAAATCCAGGTTTTTAACTTCCTTTGCCCGTTCCTCCTCAGGTATCACAGACAGGACACTACGGCTATTGCTGATCCACTTTGTCAGGCGGAAGCCGCCCTTAGCACAGACGGCCCCAAGGTCTGTGTACAGAGAGATGGCTTCCTGTTCTGAGGATACTGAAGCCAGGCAGTCATCCACATAAAAACTGTACAAGATGGTGTCAATCACCTGCTGGCTGAAGTGTGCCTTGTTGTCTTCTGCACATTTTCGTAGCGCATAGTTAGCACAGCTTGGTGAAGACGTAGCTCCAAATAGATGGACACACATCCTGTACTCTTGCATGCTCTGACTAAAGTCACCACCAGGCCACCAGAGAAATCTCAACAGATCAGCATCTTCTTTCGGCACACGCACCTGATGGAACATGGCTTCTATGTCAGACATCAAAACAACCGGCTCTTTTCTGAATCTTGTCAACACACCCACTAATGCATTAGTCAAGTCAGGACCACTGAGGAGCTGCGCATTAAGAGAAACACCCTGAAAGGATGCTGCACAGTCGAAAACGACACGGATCTTGCCCTTAGTGGGATGGTAAACCCCGTGGTGGGGTATGTACCAAACCTTGCCGTCGCTGCGTTCAAGATCGGTTGAGGTCACTTTCTGCGCATAGCCTTTGGATACGAGATCCTTCATGAAAGCAGTATAGTCTTTGTGAAAGTCTTTATCTCTGATGAATCTTCTCTTCAAGCCTAAGGCACGCTGTTCCGCTATTGCACGATTGTCAGGCATTCTTACGCCTCTGTCTTTCAAAGGCAGGGCAACGCTGTAGTGCCCATCTCTCAGGGTCACCGACTCACTGGCTAACTCCAGGAACTTAGAATCTTCTCTCGATGGCCCCAACTGCTCAGCATGGCTGTTCTCAGGGAAGTCCATCTTGAACTGCTGTTTCCATAACTCATCCAGCGTAACAGCAGAAATTCTGTTGGCGGTGACTGTGGATTGACATCCTGGCCTTCCACAGCATTCTCTGCTAAGTGGTCCATTTACCGTCCAACCAAGAACAGTCTTAATGGCAAAGGGTCCATCGTCTACGCTCCGAACAACTTCCAAAGGCTCCAAGGCTCTGGGCATGTTCATGCCAATCAAAAGTTCCACTGGTGCCTCGATTTCTGGCAGATGAACGCACCTCAAGTGCGGCCAATTGTCCAAGTCCTGTTGCCTTGGGATATTACATGCGTTAACAGGCATGCTTTGTTGCGTGAAGAGGTCAGGCATTTCGCAGAAGACATCACTCCCCAGTCCAGCGACTTCCAGGTCAGACACAATGGAACTCTCCACCACTTTCTCTTGTCCCATGGTGCGCAAGAGAATCTTAGTCTTCCTCCCAGCGAGATTCAGCTTGTCAAGGAGACCCACTGTACAAAACGATGCTGAGCTCCCCTGGTCCAGGAAGGCATACGTTTCCACAGCTCTCTGGCCCTTTCTTGATTTTACTTTAACTGGTATGATAGCAAGCTTACACTCTTGTCCACCGGCCCCAGTAAGACCACTGGTCTGGACTGTAACGGGAGCGCCATCTGCCTTGGTGTCAGATTTTCTCTCATTCTCCTCTTTATTATAAATATGGAGCAGACTAGGGTGTCTGAGGCCACAGATCTCACAAGAAAGACGTTTCCTACAGTTTTTGCTGATATGCCCAGCACGTAAACAGCCAAAACAGATGCCATCCCTTTTAAGGAAAGAAATCTTCTCATTGTGAGGTTCCTTAACAAGCAGTGGACATGACTCTAGCGTATGTTTGTCCTTGCAGAACAGACAAGTCTCCACAACAGTGTGATCTTGAGGCCCTGTTTGATCCGCTCTCTCAACAGCAGTGACTGTCGTTCCAAAGCTACTTCCTTTAGCCCTTGAATGAGGGCCACGTTTTTCTCCATCACTGCCCTTGATGGTTACATAATTGGACGGAGGGTCACATAAGCTTCCAAAGACAGGATCTGTGACGATTCTAACCTGGCGTTCCAGATAGAAAACAATGTCAATAAAAGTCGCTCTACGGTGCTGCCTCTCCTGAATGTCACAAGCTACTGTTCGCCATTTATCTTTCAATTTGTATGGCAGCCTTTTAATCACAGTGAGCATATTTGCAGGTGTATTCAGCTCAGACAGACCATGAACCTCCTCCATAGCATTGCAGCACCCACGTAAAAACAGAGCGTATGCCTGGAGAGCCTTTCCATCTTCTGAGCGAATTAACGGCCACGAGTGGATTTTATTTAGGTAAGCAGATGCTATTACATGTTCGTTTCCGAAGTGTTCACACAGCAGAGTCTTTGCCTTGACGTATCCAGCTCCATCAGGCATATGTTGACAACTCTTTACAAGCTCACTAGGTTGTCCCCTAGTGTACTGTGCAAGGTAATGCAAGCAGTCGTCAGCATTGCCGGTCTTTGCTTCTATGACCTGTCTGAAGGAACGCATAAAGGCATGAAAGTGCAGAGGGTCACCGTCAAAAACTGGAATTTCTCTTTTAGGCAGTGATGAGAGACTTTGTTGGTGGACTAACATATGAGTCAATTCATTCTGTTTTTCCATAATGGACAACAAATTTCCACTGGTGACTGAGCGAGTAGCTTGCTCTGGCAAACATGGAATTGTGTTACATAGTTCTATGGGATCAGAGGGGCACAGGTTTATCGCTCGTCACACTTTGCACAGTTTTTACATCGACTCTCTGTGGAACAAAGGTTTCAGCATTAACGTTAAGAACATCCTTTGTTTTAAAGTAGGACTCCATCCCATTGGATTTCCTTGAAGCGGCACTCCGCACGATGGATCCAGATCTCAGCACGTTTATTTTTGCCACAGATGCAGCTATGTCTGCTTCAAGCTGCAGTTGTTCTTTCTTTCTTTTCAACTGTTCCTCCTGTTCTTCCAGGGCATGTTTTTCTTTGAGCATTCGTTGACGGGCAAGCAAGGCGGCCATTTCAGCTTCCGCTCTCAGGCGCGTAGACGCAGTTGATGATGCTTTTGAGCTTGACCTACTGCCTTGATTTGACACACTATCAGAAGGCAACACATCGTCATGAATGTCCAGCTGAACAAGAGATAATTGTAGTTCCTTTTCTAGCTCCTGTATGAGTACTTCTCCCTCTAGTGGAGTCCTTTGGAATGACACAGCTTCAGCAGACGGTCTACTTGAGTGCTTGGAGAGTTCAGAAATCCATATTTTAACATCCTCCATAAACTCTTGATTATATTTGGAGATGCTTGAAAACCATGCATTTTGTTTATCCTTTTCCTCTCCTGGAATTAGAGGCAGCAGGGACTCATGCAATTCACTGGCATTCTTAAAAAGACATGATAGTTCCTCAAGCTGTGATTTGACCTGGGAATCATTTTTATCATCTTTCATTAGCTCTTTAAGTGACGTGATGACGCATTTCATTTTGTTTACATGCCTTTTCCGTTCCTTTTGAATGGTTTCAATTTTGTTTGCAAGGGCTTTCTCAGTGAGAACAATTGGTCTTTTTTCCTGTTCAGGTTTCTCAGCAACAGTTGCAGCTTGTGATTCACTCATTTTAGAACATTCAAGACGGCAGACATACAGAATCTATCATGAAGGCAAATTCAACAGCGACAGCGATTCTCCAGGTTCGCTGCAGACGCACAGAGCCACGGCAGCGTTACACACACACGTCAAACTCGCCAAACCCAATGAACTTCAGGCCTAACACAACACGAACAGCGGTAGCTACAGTCCAATAATGAAACGTTAAGAGAGGCAACGACAACAACATCTTCTTGTGGAAGTAACCAAACTGCTTTCAGACCAGCAATAAACAGCAGCACAAAACACAGGTTACATACCACTGTCGTCTTCTTTGTTTCGTCTGGCAGGCCGCTTTCGTAGGCGTAGTGGCGGTGGTGTGTAGGCTCGCGTCAAACTTTGCAACGTTACAGAATGCCAAGCTCCGTTGCCATTTTTTGCTGACAAATGTGGGCGACTGACAAAAAAAAAACTTTCAGTCGCCGAGCAGCTGAGTGGGGGAAACTAACGTGCCCGACGCGCTGGCTTCCCAAAGCTCCAGACGATTCCAGTTAGTTTGAGTTTGCTTTTATTTATTACAAAATCTTCACATGTTCAAGCATTAAAACCTGTGTGAGCACACTTAATCCAGACAGCAGTAATATCCACACAGCAGCAATATCCACAGGTAACGATAATCCATCAATGAGACTTCAAGTGTAGCATATAAAGTGCAAGTGCAGATTCCCAGCAAGGTAAAGTGCAGAGTGCCAAACTAGAAGCAACGTTCATGCAGCAGGTATTAGCGTTATCGTTAGCGGTCAGCAAAAAGTAGGCTTCCCCCATCACCTACTCACTAACTCTCACCTAGCGAGTGAACAGGTAATATTACAAATCACCACTGCCACTAACACCACGTGACCGATTAGCGCACGTCATCACGTAGACGCAGCCAAACAGAAGACCCAAGCACAAATCTGTCCGTAACAGATGTTATTGTCACTCACACCATTGTATAGGTTGGCATTGTTATGCACGTCTCACATAGATAGTGGTACCATAAAGTGTATATTATGAATGGAGGACCAGCTAATGGTCAAACATGAAGCCCTGGATGGAGCCCTGTATAACAGACGCTTTAAGGGTTCACTTCTAAATAAATATTGTAAATATTGTATTACATATCTGAATTGCTGGTTTTGTATTAAGGTGGTTGTGCTGGAAATGGGGTCCTGTTCTCAATTCCCTTTCATGTACCATTACTAACAATTTCATGGCTGAAGATCTACACTCCAGGTTGCACCACTGCTGCTTTCGCCACCAACTTAACAGCTGAGGTACCACCTTCCAGCCTGCATCATGTGCCACCATCAACTTCAGAGCTGAGGGTCTAGTCCCCCCTAAACCATGGCCATTGTCTTCGCATACCGTAACTTATCACTTTTACACAGCTGCCAATTATGTTATGAAACAGAAACTTAATAAACTGAAAAGAATAAAAGATGGCAAAGCTCGTGTTTTTCTCTGAGTTAAAAAATTATATGCATACTGTATGATATTTATAACTGAAAAGTGTTATTCTAGTATAAGCATAACACATCTTAATCAGGAAGGTAAACAAATAACAAAATAGAATGTGGCCATGTGAACATGATTATGATCAGGGGCGTGACTACGGGGGGGCTGGGGGGGGGGCACTGCCCCCCCAGGGACAAGCCCTGCCCCCCCTGAGAAATGCCCTTTCCATCCAAAGAAAACTGGCCAGAAAAAAACGCCACTATTTATCTCTGTTTGTCTTGTATTCATAAAACAAAACATCTATTTATAGCTATAATTATTATTTGCTATCATCCCGTAATCGTAAGGGCCAAAACAATCGTCAAAACTTCACTTCTGTGTCCACCCCTATCACTGCGCAAACTTCTGACTCCGCTGTTGAGATTAGCGTCGCTGCTCGACAGGGAGCAGCCTACTAAACTAGCTTATTTGCCACCTTGTGTTAGCATTTGCCACCTTACGCGTGTGTTTGCAAAACTCTGACCAGGGGCGTTGTTAGACCTGGGCATTCGAGGCTATAGCCCTCAGTGGCGGCTGTACGCACAAGGCGTCTTGGGGAGAGTTTTTTTTGTTTTTCATTATTATTATTGTTACCGCTATAGATGCTTTGGCAATGCAACAAATGCTGTCATGCAAATAATTTAAATTGAATTTGAGAGAGACAGAGACGTCTGTGTAAGAGAACTGAACGCGATTTAATGCACAGAGTTTATACAAACACTTGGCTACCCCTCCCCCACTCTCACGAAAAAATGATACATCAGTCAAGAATTACATAGCAGGCTACCTCCAGTCAGCTACTTACTCCTAGACATGCACAACAGGGTGAATCCCGACTCCGAGTTATAGTTGCTCAAATAGTGAGGGTTGCTCGCATACAGAATATACCAAGTTGCTTGGCCTACAATAAAAGAACTGTTGATGTAAAAACAAGTGCACTTGCAATCGTGAAATTAAACTAAGTAAGATGTCAGGATGGGTTAGCAAGAGCACAAATGGATCATAACTGCATCAACTAAAGGTAGGACAGGGTTTCCTTTATCACATGCCTGCCGTGGCACTAGTTACCAAGACAGTCACAAGTAATATTTTTTTCATTGCGTCTGAAATCATTTGACGTAGGATTTAGCGTCTACTTATTGTGACTTCTACTAGCCTCAAATTCATAGCATGACAGGTTAGTCACTGTCTGACAGCTAGCACCACCTTAACAAACTTTTTACAGCGCGCGTAAACCTATTTAGCTAGTAATAATCTGTTGAATATGGCAGGGGGGTTGTAGTCTTTTTGAGTGCTGTTAACTTACAACTTAATTCTGTAGGCGTCCATAAATTTACTTTGTTGTTTGCCATGTGTGTAGCTGACATTTTAAGTGTGGTACCCGTGTGTTTGCGGGCGTGTGGCAGTGTTGTTGAAGTTCACTAGATTTGTTCACTAGTGTTTATTGTTCATGTGTAGTTCACGTATCACGTATGCTCATATTATTCATCTTCAAGTTCAGGTTAATCGTTGTGTTGTAAATATAGATTGACCCTTCATAGAAAAACTAGCAAAAGTAGCATAGCCTGCAGCACAGCACGCGTGCATTGTTTTTTTTTTGGGGGGGGGGGGGCAGTCGCAAGAAAATCTGACCTGACCATAGGCTATATGGGCAGATTTAGATTTTTATTTAGCGTCGGTATTCTTTCTTGTCTATGTGTAGTATGACAGTGTTTAATAAGCTATAGGCTATTTTAATGACACATTTTCGCTGCTGATGTGTGTGGTGCACTTTGGCAGAAGAGACGTTCACAGGCTATCCTATCTTTAATTCAAGATTCAAAGATTCAAAGATTCAAAAAGCTTTATTGTCTAATATGTTGCCATATTAGAAAATCTTCTTTTGATTGAAGGCTTGGATATGTATATTTGTGTGTGTGTGTGTGTGTGTGTGTGTGTGTGTGTGTGTGTTATTTGTGTGAGTCATTTGAGGAATGAGTGTTCTGTGTGTGTATAGCTATGGGGATGAATGATTTTTTGTAGATAGCTTTCCTGGCCAAAGGCATTCTGAATCTTCTGCCAGAAGGAAGGAGGTCAAAACAAGGATGGAGTGGATGGGAGGGATCTAAGAGGATTGAGTTGGTCTTTCTTTCCACTGTCTGGATAAATAGATGGTTCAGCTCTTTCTGGGGAATTCCTATTAGCTTGCTTGCTTGCTTGGTTATTCTATTAAGTTTGTTTTTGCTTTTGTTTGAGAGGAAGCCATACCAGGACGTAATGTTGCAGGTGATGATGGATTCCACCAGAGATTGATAGGCAGTTGACAAAATGTATTTACTGACATTGAAGGTGTTAAGTTTCCTCAGGAGACACATGCGTTGTTGTCCTTTCTTGTAAACCCCATCTGCATGCTGGCTAAAGGACAGGCGTTGGTCGATCTCTGTGCCGAGGTATTTGAACTTCTCCACCTGTTCAACTACTTGCCCTTCCAGGATCAAAGTTGAGGAAAGTGGATGAGGGGTGTCAGGTGCCCTCCTCCTATGGCAACACAGTTCTTTAGTTTTGCTGATGTTTAAATGCAGTGAGCTTTCTTTGAACCACAGGGCCATTTCATTTATGTATTGTGTGTACTTGGAGAGGGTGCTTTGATCCGTCAGTTTGGCCACCAAGGCCAGATCATCTGCATATTTAAATAGCTTGAAACCATTGATGTTGCACGTAATCTCATTGGTGTATATTGAGAACAAGATGGGAGACAAGACACAACCCTGTGGGACCCCAGTGTTAAGGATGATGTTGGAAGATGTTACACCCTGGACCTTTACATGCTGGGGTCTGTCCTTTAAAAACTCCTTGATCCATAGTGTCAGTGCTGGGTTGACCTGAAGCTGCTGAAGGCGATGCAGGAGTGTGTTGGTGTTAACCGTATTAAATGCTGATGAGAAGTCCATGAATAGGATCCTGACCAAGGAGTTCTGGGAGTCCAGGTGCTTTGTGACGGTATCTAGTAGATGAAGTGTAGCGTCCTCCACACCTCGTTTTGGTTTGTAGGCAAACTGCAGTGGATCCAGACTCTCACCGATGTTGGTGGTGAGCTCTCCTGCAACAACTCTCTCCATGCATTTGCAGAGGATAGAGGTGAGTGCCACTGGTCTGAAGTCATTCAGGGCTTTAGCCCGGGGCTTTTTGGGAACAGGGATGATGGTAGTCTCCTTCCACGCCCTGGGAACAAAACTGGCATCCAGGAAAAGCTGAAAGATCTTTGTCATCACACCACCCAGCTGACTCGCACACTCCTTCAGTATCCTACCCTTCAGCCCATCAGGTCCAGGAGCTTTGGAGGAATGGAGATGGGAAAGGATGGAAATAACCCGGTTCTCTTCTATGCAGATAGATTCTGGGGGGTATAGGAGAGTGTCCATTTCCTCCACAGTATTCGTGTTGTTGAATCTGGCATAGAAGATGTTGAGTTCTTCAGCAAAGGCAGCAGGGTCTGGGCATTGTACTGCGGCAGTGTTCTTATTTCTGCCCATCATGGTGTTTAGGCTCCTCCATGCATGCCTTATATCTCCACTGATGAAATTCTCCTCCATTTTGTTTTTGTAGTTGAGCTTGGCCAACTTGGTCTTCTGCTTTAGCTCCTTCTTCAGCTCTTTAACTTTCTGCTGGTCACCTTGGATGAATGCAATCTTCTTCAGATTGAGACAGGTCTTAACGTCTTTGGTTATCCATGGCTTGTTGTTTGCAAAGATCTTAATTTGTTTGGTGGAAATGACACTATCAGCACAGAATGTGATGTAAGAGCATATGGTATCATACAGCAGGTTAAGGTCACCATTGCATTCCCTGAAGAATACTTCCCAATCTGTAAGCTCAAAACATCCTTGAAGTCTTTGAATGGAATCTGCATTCCACGCCATGATGGTTTGGGCATGTACTTTTTGTGTCTTCAATTTTTGTCTATACTTAGGCAGTAGTAATATTACATTATGATCAGAGGACCCAAGGGCAGGGCAGGGCTTGGATACATATGCACCCGGGATGTTTCCAAAACATAAATCCAGCGTTCTATTCAGTCGTGTTGGAGTTGTTACATACTGGAGATTTTAACTTTCATGTTGATAACTTAGAAAATACATATGCTAAAGAATTCCTGTCGCTTATTGATATGTTCAACCTTACTCAGCATGTACAGCAGGCCACCCATGAGAAAGGGCACATCTTAGACCTTGTCATTACAAAGGGTGTTGAAGCTATAATTACTGTCAAGGATTTTGGTTTTTCAGATCATTCCTGTGTGTTTGCCAATGTTAGTTTATCCCCCCATGTGCAAAATAAGCTAGTTACTGTAAGAAAAAGAATCATAAACAATAGTACAGCATCTCTCTTTGAACAAGCACTCCTGGAAACCCATACTGAAACTTCTCAGTGTGCTAATGATCTATTGGATAATTTTAATTATAAGATGTCCCATATTATGGATGCTATTGCTCCCTTAAAAACCAAAACACTTAGCCATCAAAAAGCACCTTGGAAATTGAGTCCTTCAGTCAAACAATCAAAGCGAAATTGTAGAAAGGCCGAGAGGCAGTGGCGTAAAACTAAACTTCAAGTTCACCACCTAATCTACAAAGACATGCTCCGTAAACATAACCAGGAAACATCTAAAGCTAGACAATCATTCTTTTCTGACCTAATCAATAGAAACATCAATAATGCTCGTGTACTATTTAGTACTGTGGAAAAGCTGACTAATCCCCAGCAAAAACTGCCTCCTGAGTTTCTTTCAATAAGTAAATGCAACGACTTTGCTCATTTTTTCAAAGGAAAGGTTGATAACATACGTACAAACATAGTCACACAGGCAAAATCAAACCACAACTTGGATGGTTTTCCCTCAGTTAAGACAAACGTCAACCAAATGGAATCATTTAGTCTAATTGATGTCGAAATTCTCAAGAAAACTGTACTAAGTCTTAGCTCCTCTACATCTGACCTAGACGTTCTGCCTACAGCCTTTTTTAAATCCACTCTACACCTGATATCACATGATGTGATTCAGATTATTAACACTTCTCTGTCGACTGGACTTTTTCCCTCTTCTCTAAAGAAAGCAGTGGTTAAACCCCTGTTAAAGAAAAATAACCTTGACCCTCTGGTGTTAAACAACTATAGGCCTATATCTAATTTACCATTCATTAGTAAAATAATGGAGAGAATAGTTTTTAATCAATTGAATACATTTCTGACATCAAATGGTTGCCTTGATGATTTTCAATCAGGCTTTCGTTCCAATCACAGCACAGAAACAGCTCTTACCAAAGTAATGAATGACATACGACTGAACTCTGATGCTGGCAAATCCTCACTTTTGGTGCTCCTTGACCTTAGTGCGGCATTTGACACTGTTGACCATGACATCTTACTGCATAGACTTGAGCATTGGGTTGGTCTTACTGGTATAGCTATCAAATGGTTTGAATCATACCTAAAACAAAGAAGTTTTTATGTTTCCATTGGATGTTACACCTCATCAGCTATGCCTCTGAACTGTGGAGTCCCCCAAGGTTCCATTTTAGGGCCACTACTCTTTAACATTTATATGCTGCCACTTGCACAGATTATTAGAAATAACTCAATTAAGTACCATAGTTATGCTGATGACACACAGTTATATCTAGCCTTGTCACCTAACGATTTTGATCCTCTTAAATCCCTCTACAACTGCATTGACCAAATTAACAGCTGGATGTCTCAAAACTTTTTACAGCTCAACACAGATAAAACTGAGATAATTATATTTGGGAATAATCAGCAAAGGTATAAGATTGACACAATACTTAAAACTAAAGGACTCAAAGCAAAGGACACAGTCAAAAATCTTGGTGTCCTTATTGATTGTGATCTCACATTTAACAGTCATATGAAAGCCATCACAAAGTCCGCATTCTACCATCTCAAAAACATCTCCAAGCTTAGGGGTCTAATGTCTAAGCAAGATCTTGAAAAGCTGGTACATGCCTTCATCTCAAGTAGAGTCGATTACTGCAATAGCCTCTTCACTGGCCTTCCCAAAAAGAATATCAAACAGCTCCAATTAATACAAAATGCAGCTGCAAGAGTTCTTACAAGAACAAAAAAAATTGATCACATCACCCCAATTTTAAGGTCTCTGCACTGGCTCCCAGTGAGATACAGGATTGACTTTAAGGCCTTACTACTACTGTTCAAGTCACTTAATGGGAAGGGTCCCAGTTACATACTTGATATGTTTCAGCCATATACCCCATCTAGGTCTCTGAGATCCATGGATAGAAATCTATTGACCATACCTACTGTACAAACAAAGTGTGGTGAGGCAGCCTTTAGCTATTATACAGCAAAGCTCTGGAACCAGCTTCCAGAGGATGTAAAGAATGCCCCTACTGTAGAGAGTTTTAAAAGCAGACTCAAGACAAAACTTTTTTCTGATGCCTTTTCCTAATTTTTATTTTTATTTTATTTTCATTCTTCTTCTCATTATTATTATTTTAATGGTTTTGCTTTATTTTAAATTGTATTTTACTTTTTAAATCTTTAATTGTATTCTATTTTAAAATTTGTGTAAAGCGCATTGAAGTGCATTTATGTATGAAATGCGCTATACAAATGTTTTTGACTTGACTTGACTTGACTTGACTTGTTCTAACTGTGGGAGAAGTGCGGTGACGTCACATGTGTTGAAATCTCCCATTAGAAACACGGGCTGGTCAGATGCCCTGGAGACGGCATTATTATAACATTCTAAAATGCGCTCAGCCGCTAGCGCGTTGTCAGTGCCAGGGACATAAACAAGAATTACTGTTATTAGTTGAAATTCACGGGGAAGATAGTGGGGACGAAATGACACAACCAAGATTTCGTAGTGTCGTGAGCAGTGCATCTCACGAATTGTGAAGTTAGTTGCCCATCTGTCATTTACAGCCATACAAAGACCACCTCCCACTGATTTCCCTGTTACTTCCTTGTCCCGGTCAAAGCGTATGAACGTGAAGCCATCTAAGCACACTGTAATGTCTTCAGTTAACCACGTTTCCGTGAAACAGAATAAACTTGTACTTCGATAATCTGAATCAAACTTAACAAGTGCCGCAAGTTCATCCATCTTGTTACGTAGCGATCGCACATTTGACAGAGTGAAAGCAGGTAGTGGTAGCTTACTTCCCCGTCTCCTGATCCTGTTCCTGATCCCTCCTCTCGATCCTCTTTTCCTCCTTCTCTTTTTTATTTGCCGGCGTGTTGGTATGAGATCCAGCTGTTCTGGTGACAAATCAGCTGTTTGGCAAGCATAACGCAGCTTCAGAAGGTCCGCTCTGGTATAGGTACGTCTCGGTGGAATTTGATGCGCGGTGACCGCAACAGAGAAATTATCTTTATATGTTGGCGTACACGGATGTTCTAAAACAAACGATGCTGAATTCTGAGTATCCATAGTTCATAAACGTATTCCAACAGTTTAACTGGACAAAACTTGAAAAAAAGTCGCTATATAATGTTTAAAAACGCCTTCAATCACGAGTCGCTCAACAGAGGAGCGCCCCGCGTCTCGTAATGCAAACATCGAACTACTTGTGCATGGCCCGTGAGTCATGGAGTTGGCCTTTCCTTTTATTCTTAAACTATGTTAAAATTGCATGTTTATCATCCCAATTTTCAAAATTTTACAACTAGACGGTCCCTGTTGGCAAACTAATTTAGCAAAGTCTGTTTCTCAGCTTTAGCAGCCTAACGTTACTCACCGAAATCATAACAAAAATGCACCTTGCAAAACACAACTATTGCATGCATAGTCCAATAAAGATTCTTTTCAAAGTCAATATTTACTAATTCCATAGAAAACAATAAAATGAATGCACAGCTGCACTAGTCCTTTGATTTCACTAGCATTTGTTTGCATAGAAACAAAGTTAGAACATAACTTTTTTTACGTTAGGATCACAAGGAGAAATTTAAAGTGACAGGGCCCTAATTAGACCCTAGCCTACAAACACCAAATGCAACGTAATTGCATTGGTGGAGCACACTTGTTTATTTTTAAAGGATATCCTAAATAACAATTTATTATAAATGTGTATTTGTCTATTTGCCATCATTTTACTTACAAGGCTCATGTTCCTGAAAAATCCTATTTCTTTAGATAACATTAAGATATATCTAACAACCTGTTTAAATGAACCAGAATGCAAAAAAAAACTGTAATGCCCACAAAAGGTAGGCTGCGTTTGGGCATGAAACTCCAGGGCTGAAAAAGGAGCCCACTGCTGGCCCTGCACCTCACAGCCTAGAGATCTATACCATACTTATCTTGTACGTCATTATATATATAGCATTGTGCAGAAGATTGACAGATTCTCAAGTTCATGCCTTGCATTGACCTTACTGAGGAATGCATTAGGCCAAATAATATATTTTTAAATTAGGCCTATCTGTGGTTGTTGTGATGATGATGATAATAATAATAATATAATTAAAGTCAGTCCCCTTGGTCATTGTGATCAGAGGGCATGTTACAGCATACGGTGCACACAACGAAGTTCAACCTCTGCATTTAACCCATCACACACGAGCATGTTGTTGTTATTATTATTATTGCTATTATTATTAGGCCTAGTTGTAGTAGTGGTGGTTTTCCACCTATTTTGCAGGTATTTTTTTCTGCCCCCCCAAATAAGCTCACTGCCCACCCATGCATGACATTCTGGTCACACCTCTGATGTGCATGCCCACATCTATGCAGGCAGAGAAGAGAAGAGAAGAGAAGAGAAGAGAAGAGAAGAGAAGAGAAGAGAAGAGAAGTCAATCCACCATGACTTGCTTCCTAAGCCCTTTACCTATCTGGGGTCTCCCTTCTCCTTAAAGAGACTAGCAGCCTAAATTACCATCCTAATCGGCCTGGGGACTCCCTTCTCTAGTGGCGTGAATGACCATGATATTGAATTCTAATGAATTCTATTAGGTCTGTGTTCTCCCTTCTCCTTAAAGAGACTAGCAGCATAAGTGACCAGTTAGTGTTTAGATGTACACAGAAATGCTCTTTATCGCAGATAGGTTTATCAGACTTGTTTAGCTAAAAATAAAGCAATTGTCTGATTGTCTGCATAGCTAAAAATACAGTAATGGTCTGCAAAGCATGCAACTGTGCTTGTCCTTGTGATGTATTGACACAGTAACTTATAAGATGTGTACAGGAGCATGTGTGTAAATCCGTGTGATGTATTGACACAGTAACTTATAAGATGTGCACAGGAGTCTGTGTGATGTATTGGTACAGTGAGTGATTAGATGTACACAGGAGTAAGTCCTGAATAGGTTTATCTGGGCCTCTGCCCCAAAAATAGACTACTGATGGCGGCCTGGCCATAGCCATGGGACTGGCCTGAATAGACTGTCTGTCTGTGTAGTTGAATAGGGGTGTGTGTGTGCGTGTGTGTGTGTGTGTGTGTGTGTGTGTGTGTGTGTGTGTGTGTGTGTGCGTGTGTGTGTGTGTGTGCTAAACCAACAGACCCCCTCAGACTCACCGGCCTGATATCTCACACCAGACCTGTCAATCAAACTGTCCCGAGCCCATTGTGCCTGACTATCAGACCCACACATCTGTTTCCGCCTTTCCAGAGAATCCCTGTGTGTGTGTGTGTGTGTGTGTGTGTGTGTGTGTGTGTCTGTGAGTGTGTGTGTCTGAAAGACAGAAAAAGAGAGATAAATATTTCTTTACTCTTAAGTATGTGTGAGTTTTCCTACGTGTAGTCTCGCAGCTGAGTGTGTGAGTGTGTAACTCAGGCAAAAACAGACATATCCTGTCATAGATAACTCTCCCCACAGCTGGCATCTCGTCAACACAAGAACAACAACATTTATTGTTATTTACACCATTTTCCCCCTCCTCCCTTTACAAGATGTTTCGGCTGAGAGGCCAAAGGAAGACCACACTCACTATCATAAACATTTAACGGGATATTGTTCAGACTCAGACAAGCTATTGTTGTAGCATGCATTCAAATGTGGCAGTGGCTGTTGCTAGTGGTTATTATCACAGAAATAGAAGAACAAGAAAACACAGAAAAGCAAGTGCTAGTGCTATCAACATTATGTGTCCATACATGCTAACTGTAAGCGATTGCTATGGTCCATTTTGGAGCAAATTGCTGACCCTTTTGTTCTTACAATCTTACTTTGAAATAACCAGAAATAACTAGTTCATCTTGGCTGGGAGAGAATTATCAACAAAAACAACTAAAGGAATACAAATTCAAAATGGTGGCATGTTGTTGAGATGAGGAATGATAATGGTGGACCTGCTTCTGCAGTTCTCTCCTCTCCTGCGATTGCTTGTCAGATTAAAACAAATCGCAAACGTTTCTGCCCTCAGGACAACTTCAAGCGAAGAGAATTCCCACCTGCGCGTATGAAGCATCACACATCATGATTTGTAACGGCCCCCTGTGACTCACAGTGCTTAGGAAAAGCCATTATACGTGCTGACACCTGGAGCACGTTTGCAGTAAATGATTTGATGCTGTTACACATTTATACAGAACAGACAGGAGGGAAACATGGCTATCTCTACAGTCAGGGCCTAGACAAAGGACATCTCACTACTCAGATGGATAGATGCATAGATAGATAGATGGCCAGACAGGTAGGAGGGGTATACATACACACACACACACACACACACACACACACACACATACACACACACACACACACACACACACACACAGACACACACACACACACACACACACGCACACACACACACACACACACACACACACACACACACACACACACACACCCTATGTATGGTCTAGCCTAGAGGTGAAGCTGGGGGGTTCACCTCCCATAACCCCGACTTGTCTTCCTCTTCCTTTACTTCTTCATCTTTTATCCCACCCTCCCCTACCCCACTCACTCTCCTCTCTCCATCCCCCCTTTTCATCTCTTCCCCTTTCATCCCTTCTTCCCTCTCTCTTCCTCTGTTACATTGCTGTGGAGTTCACCTCCCGTAACCTTGACTTCTCTTCCTCCTCCTTTACTCCTTCATCTTTTATCTCTCTCTTTCTCTCCTTCCCCTCTTTTCATCTCTTCCAACTTCATCCCTTCTTCCCTCTCTCTTCCTCTGATACATTACTTCTCTTTCTCTTCCTTTACTCCTTCATCTTTCATCCCACCCTCCACTACCCCACTCTCTCTCCTCCTACCTCCCCCCTTTTCATCTCTTCCCACCTTCATCCCTTCTTCCCTCTCTCTTCCTCTGATACATTACTTCTCTTTCTCTTCCTTTACTCCTTCATCTTTCATCCCACTCCCCCCAACCTTTCATCTTTTCCACTTCATCCCTTCTTCCCTCTCTCTTCCTCTGATACATTGCTGTGTTCACCTCCCATAACCCTGACTTCTCTTCCTTTCCTTTACACTTTCATCCTTTTATCTCTACCCCACTCACTCTCCTTCTCTCCCTCCTCTTTTTCATCCTTTTTTCCTTGATCCCTTCTTCCCTTTCTCTTCCTCACGTTGTTTGTACCTTTCCTTTCCAAATGCTGGATGCGTTACTTGAATTGCCATATGAATCTTTCAGGGCTTGGGACTTGGACAGAGAGGAGTCTTACATAAACATAACAATACCTCTTCTCCTTCTCTTCCTGTGCCTCTCTCTCTCCCTCTATCTCTCCCTCTCTCTCTCTGTCTCTCTCTCCCTCTTTCTCCGTAGACCAGAATATCCTGCCTCTTCCACTCCATGGAGTCCCAATGCTGAGTGCGATCAGATGGCCTTTTGCCATTCTGGGGCTGTGCGCTCACAGAGACACACAGAGAGACACACATGTGTTTCATAACCCGCCTCTCTAAGACTGACCCTACAGTAAGGCTGATTCAGGAATATCAGGGGGCTGTGTTTACCTTTAAGGCTCTCACAATAGAGAAAACAATAGAAATGCTCTTTATCGCAAATGGGTTTATCAGACTCGCTTAGCTAAAATAAAGTAGTTGTCTGATTGTCTGCATAACTACAAATGCAGTAATGGTCTGCAAAGTGTCCTTGTGATGTATTGATACAGTAAATTAATATCAGGGGGTTGTGTCTTGGCTTCAGTTGGTGAAAATAGTTTGTAAATGACTTGGCATGCTGTTGCTGATGAGCTGCTGAGCAGTCCACATGGGGGTGCTGTGACTGTGATTTCTACACATTTCTACACATTTCTACACAGGTGATGTGACTGGAAGTAAACATACTGTAATTCATATGGACTGGTGAAAAATGTGGGCCAACTGTCCACCTGTATTTATGTGCTGTAGTGCACAGTCTCACAGTGAAAACTACACAGCTTTAAATACACACACACACACACACAGTGAAAACTACACTGCTTTAGATACACGCCTATGCATCTGCTGAGCTGGCCAAACCAACACTCCCTAAGGTGTGCTAATCCAGTGTGTGTGTGTGTGTGTGTGTGTGCTTGTGAGTGGGTGGGTGGATATAGGGGGAGCTGAAAGGAGGGGGGGGGGGGGGGGGGGGGGCATGCAGGTGAAAGAGTGTGTGTGTGTGTGTGTGTGTGTGTGTGTGTGTGTGTGTGTGTGTGTGTGTGTGTGTGTGTGTGAGAGAGAGAGAGAGAGAGACACTTCCCACACTGCTGAGGTTTTGCTGACCCAACACAAACCAGCCTGAAATGTGCAGGGATTTCACACATGGCAGAAGATGAATGGAGGTGAGCTGTAGCACCTGAGTGGAGAGGTGTGAGGACGAGGATCTCCAGTACCGCTGCCCAGGTGTGGACACACTCTTTCCCCCTCATCAGCACACAGCAGCTGCACATGACAGCACACACACACGGGGAGCGTACCTATGCTCCCCGGTCATCACATGACAGCACACACACATGGGGAGCGTACCTACTGTATGTTCCCCGGTCATCACATGACTGCAGCACACATACTGTACATGGATACTAGTTAGCCTGGGTTGCCATGCAGTATACCCATGCCAGTATACCCATACCAGTACACCCATGCCACACCCATGCCAGTTTAACCATTCCAGTATACCCATGCCAGTATACTTATACCAGTTTAACCATCCTAGTATACCCATTCTAGTATACCCATCCCAGTATATCGATACCAGTATAACTATTCTAGTATACCTATTCCAGTATACCCATACCAGTTTACCTATTCCAGTATACCCATTCCAGTATTACCATACCAGTATAACCATGCTATTATACCCATGCACTTTCACCATACCAGTTTTACAATGCCAGTGCACCAGTGCACTGTAGCCATGCTTAGTTGTACTGAACAATACTTACACATCTTTATAGTTCATGCTTTTTTATTTAATATTTGTTTTGTTACGCAAACATTGTAAAAATGTGAAATAAATGTGCTTTTAAAAATGCATAGCTTTAAAAGCATCCAACTTTGGAATAATAAAACTCTCTCCAAATAAAAACCCTAACAAAGACATGATGAATGGGTATGCTTTTGTAGCTTGATTTGTGTCCTGCATTGGACACAATGCGTCCGCTTCCACAAAGATTTGGCCACCAAAGATGCATTTCCGTTTACATGGAATCCTTTTTTTCTTTTGTGCTATGACAACCCCCATATTTCAGGTGCAAACATAAAAGTGTTATTTTTTTCATTCCCAAGACCAAATACATCTCTTTGTCAAGTGAAATGATTAAACATGTGCTGCCTGTAAGGTATTGAGAAAATCTACAATGGGCTGAAGAGTTTGGACTTTTGTTGAGCTTCTTTTTTTATTTTTAGTTTTTTTTTGGCCATATTTCAACCTGGTGTGACACTACAATTTTGGCTTCAAATCATTCTCATGGTGTTTAAAATGGATGTAAAACAGTTAAATATTGCTTAGTGTTAAATGCCATGGAATTACACCATGATAGCCTTTATGTGCATGTCAGCTAAACCAACAGCCTGAGATACATTGAGGTGAGATTAAGCATCACAGCCTTCTAACACCTACCTGCTGTTGGAGGTGCAAGCTAAGCAGTATGCAAGAGCATCTTTGGAGCAGAGTGTTTTGCAAACAGGAGTCTGCCTTTCCTCTAATTCCTGCACAGTCAGCTTGTTAAACACCTCTATATTTAGCCCGTCAGTGCTGTGATGGATGTGCACACGGGTGTGATGGATTAGCTCTGCCTAAACCAGGCGCACTAACATAATCAATGCTGCTATGCCACCTATTTATAACTTTGGTATTTTAAATGCAGTGCATCAAAAAGTTGAGCTACAGTACGAGTCCCTTGAGGTTTTCCTTTAGTCCTTTTCGCAGTCGCCCTGCTGCATGTCCTGGCAGCGCTGAGATGGCACTGAGATGGTGTGGGACACAGAGGGACATGGCAGGGCCAGCAGCCAGCAGCTTCACAGGATGAAATATTTACAGACCTGCACGCGCATCTCCGCATCTCCTGCTCGTAGCCGCTCGGCGATCTGGGTGGGTCCCGACTCTCTGCTCTCGCATGCGCTCCCCTTATCGGACCCGACCGTTCCGCAGCTGGGGCACCCCCACACACACACACTACATCCCCGCAAGGCGACACACCCCCTTACACACCCTCACCCCCTCACACACCCTCAATCCCTTAGACACACACCGCACCCCCACACACACCGCATCCCCACACACCCCCACACACACCCTCACCCCCACACACACCGCACCCCCACACACACCGCACCCCCTCACACACCGCACCCCCTCACACACCGCATCCCCTCACACACCCTCACCCCCTTAGACACACCCCTCACCCCCACCCTCACCCCCTCACACACTGCATCCCCACACACACCGCACCCCCTCACACACCCTCACCCCCTTACACACCGCACCCCCTCACACACCGCACCCCCTCACACACCCTCACCCCCTTAGACACACCCCTCACCCCCTCACACACCCTCACCCCCTTACACACCGCACCCCCTCACACACCCTCACCCCCTTACACACCCTCACCCCCTCACACACCCTCACCCCCACACACACCGCATCCCCACACACACTGCACCCCCACACACACTGCACCCCCACACACACTGCACCCCCACAAGGTGACACATGAGATGCAGGCCCTGACGAGATAAACAGGGGATCGCTGCCCCCACACACACACACACACCCCCATCGATCCTATCTCAAAGCGGCATTTGTCAGCGTTAATTAAAAAGCCACTCGTGTGATAGGCTGCACCATGGCGAGCACACCCTGCCCTGACAACCTCACAGCTCAAGGAGAAACCTCGGTGGCAGAGGTGTGTGTGTGTGTGTGTCTGTGTGTGTGTGTGTGCGCGGGGGGGTGAGCCTGCCTGTGGCCCCCCTGATGCTGGTGCTGCCCTCAGAAGTCTACCTACTGTAGTCAAGCTAGCCAAAGGGCAACTTCTCTCAGTGTACTCAGAGGCCGAAACTGGCCAAGGGGACAACCTTTAAAGTACACTGGTGAAGGCCATGCTGTCAGACCCTTTAATCTGGTGGGTATGCTGTCACAACCATTAAACTACAGTGGTAAAGACAATTCTGTCACACCCTTTAAACTACAGTGGTGACCATACTGTCACAACCTTTAAACTATGAAGGCAATGCTGTTTTCAATGAAGGTGGTGGGTCTTTAAACCTTTAAACTGCTGGACAATGCTGTTACAACCATTAAATTACACTAGTGGCCATACTGCTACCCCCCTTAAACTACACTGGTGAAGGCCATGCTGTTCTCAATAAAGGTGGTGGGTTTTTGCTTGGGAGCCCCAACTGAGCCTGGAATCACCTCTGAGTGCCTTAAAATGTGGGGCTACACTTTAGTTAAAGGTGTCTACATAACAGTGACATTAGCATGTTATAAACATGACATGACACACAGTGGCGTGGCGTGGGGGAATTTTGTGGGGAAGCCACAGTTGAAAGAACTATGCTTATCACTACTGTTTTGAGGGGGGGCGGCATGTCTTATTGTTTTGGTTTTTTTTTTTCTTTTTAAAAGAACATATGGAGTAGCCTATAAAACAACGGGAGCAAGCGATACAAGTGAGCGCGCGATGGCCACACACAGGCGCTGTCTGTCTCCCTACCCAAACCGAACAAACTGCAAAACTGTATTCTACGGAAGCCGAGAGCGGCCTTCATACTCTTTTTTTTTTTTAATTCACCGTTATCTTGACATAACGGCATAATTAATTCATGATCTCGAGAAAACAAGAAAACTAATTCGAGATCTCGAGAAATCAAAACAATTATTCCGTGATCTCGAGAAAGCTCTGCTAGAAATCTCAGTTGTTTTTTCGTGATCTCAAATTAATTGTTTTGTTTTCTCGAGATCTCTAATTAATTATGCCGTTATCTCGGTATAATGATGAGCTCTGCTAAGTTGTTTTTTCGTGATCTCAAATTAAATGTTTTGTTTTCTCGAGATCTCTAATTAATTATGCCGTTATCTCGGTATAATGATGAGTTTTAAAAAAGATTATATGAGGGCCGCTCTCGGCTTCCGTAGTATTCCATATTAAACTGTTACACATTTTAAAGGCTGTCCCATCAACCTCTGTGTAACTTCTAGACTGCCTTAGAAACATCTGCAGAAAACTAACAGTTAAATACAGACTATATTGTAGAACACAGCAATTGCGCATATATGGGCAAGCACAAACTTCTTACATTACACTTAGCAGACGCTTTTATCCAAAGCGACGTTCAAAGGACATAAGCTAACAGAGCTGTAGAGGAACACATAGTAAACAGACTCCACACATGCACACAAGGAGATACATGTGCCTTAGTAAGTTTTCCGGAGCAGGGACACACACACCAGATTAACTAGAAACACTCACGTTAGGCTATGAAAAAAAAGGTTAGAACGTCTTCTGTCTAGCCTACTAGCAAGCTATGGCTATGTCAAGCTATGGTTATCGTCTTCTAAAGATATATACATATACTTGTTTTAAGTCTTCTCACGCAGACCACTACAACATTAAACAACAAAATTGCACAGCTTAACAAAGTGCTCCTGCACAAGGTTTAGTGAACATTATCTGTATATGTAGTAGCCACACAGCGAAACTTCGATACATCAGAAATAACTTCAGCAGAACCATACTTCATTACATATTTGTAAAACTCGTCAAAACACTGGTAGTTGAAAACAGGACTTTAATACTATTTGTCACCATGTACTCCAAATCTCCATCGTCTTGATCTAATCTTAAATGTGTACGTTGTGTGTATGGATGTTTGTAGCAGAGCCTGTCTTCTGTCTAACAACTTTCCCCGTTAGTAGTGGGTGGGCATAGGTCGGTTGTGTGTAGAGGAGGTAAAGGCTCGCTGGCTTCCCTTCATACCATGCTGGCCAATCACAGATTGGTAGTATCACTAATTTGATTGGTTGATCGCTCGTTTTTTTTCACCATTCCTTAGTGAAAGGGATGCCAATTCAGGCTGGCTTCCCTTGGATACGACAGGAGTGTAATACCGTGTTTCACCACATAACATAATGGGCTACATTGGGGAGTGGGGAAGCGCCATTTCGCTCATAGCAAAATACTGAGTAAGAAAAGTAGAGATCGGTGACTTAAGCACAGTAGAAGGAGCAAAACCGCTAAGTTAATAGTCCAAATGTTTTAATCAAAATTGCCGCTATTGTCGGACAAAATAGGGGAAGCATGGCTTCCCTTAGCCTCCGGGAGAAAACGCCACTGATGACACATCATGATCATCAATGAGCCTTTATTCGTGCTTATGACTGTTTTCATTGAATGTCAGTTGGTTTTTGGGATGCAGACATTGCAAAAACAGAATAACACTTAATGACAACAGTCATAAACATGAATGAAGTGTCATAAGGTTCATGACAGGTGTGATGTGATGTTTGTAAAGGGATCATGTCGCCCTTATGACATATGACCCTTCAAATAAAGTGTTACCAAATGTGGTTTCTTGTTATGGTCTACAAGTTTGATAACATGGTAAGCTGATATGTTTTTTCCTTAATCATGTTTCTCACAGACAGAGTATGATCTTCTTATGAAATATGTACATGTCGGGTTATACACAGAGACCTTTGTTATACACCGACCGATAGGCCGACTGCAACAATGAATGACTCATTACTTTACGTGAGAAATCCGGCAGGAGTCGCCAGGAATCATGTATGGTTGTTCATGCCCACCATTGATTTTTCAGAGGCGGTGAGATTATGAAATAGCCATGCTGTGCTGCCTTTAGCAACATCTTCTGTAGTGATTGGTTTTGTGCAAATGGTTGTAAAGATGACAGATACCTTTGCCCTTTCGCTTTGGCTGCGTTAAGCGCCTGTGTGATTTTAGGCAGCCTCAACCACATTGATTGTTAATCATAATCACAAAACATCTGATTGTAAAATATTACCTAGATATTTTATGTCGATTTTACATTAGGAGTAAGCAGTTTGGATAGATAGATAGATAGATCGATAGATCGATAGATCGATAGATAGATAGATAGATAGATAGATAGATAGATAGATAGATAGATAGACTTGTTTGTGCTTACAATAATTGTAAAGGTAAACAAAGACCGAATTTCAGTAAAATAGTTAACTAACTACTATTGATTAAATGCTTTTATTTATATTTGTTGTCATGGAGTCTATCATTATTATCGTATCCCCATAATCTCCGCAAAGCGCATGACAATGACAAGAAAACGAGGAGACCTGGTAGGAATCCTTCTTTGTTTGCTAACATACGCCTGCGCCGCACCTGACCGCCCGCCATCTGAATCAAATGCGATGGCAATATCGCTGCCAACCAGCTGACTGCATGCCTGCGAACTATGTCTGAGATATCCGCAGTGAAGCGAATGTTATGTCTCTCTCTCCCCTGGCTACTCCGCTAGCTGCCTATTGCCTTTATTGACGGCGGTCCATGGTGAATACCAAGGCGAAGGTAACTCCTCGAGTATGGGGAGATGCGCTTTAATTTAGGCGAGCGTGTTATCCCTTTGCTCTGCTACTAAATCAAGGCAAGAGATTTTGGACTTCAGGAGCACGACGACTTCAGAAGCGGGCAGGAATTCATCAGTGCGTTTAACCTGGAATGCTCGATCATTCAGCGTACTGTACACCGGGAGGTGCAATTTCCCATGTAGGGGATGCTGGATGCTTCTCTTTGCGGGACTTTGGCAGTGAAACCTGAAGGACAAAAACACTTACAAATCGCATGGGGACAATCTCAAACGGGCTACTGCCGGGTAAGTAGGAGACTTCGCTTCCCCACTCCCAATAGCCCACCAGTCAACAATTCAAGCAGTTTATGTAGCCTTGGTAAGACACACCGAACTGTTGCTCCGTCTCCTTCTCCGAGATCTGAAAGTGCATATTTGGCTTTCTCCAGGAGCCTGAGTTTATCATGTGTCACCCCTTTTCACAGAGAGGATATATATTCTGATGAAAGATGCCCCCATTACATTCTAAAAACGGCGCCGTGTTGTTAAGCCATCGGCAGATTGCGGCTAGCTTCCCATTAATAACAGTCATTAGCGCGCAAATGTTATTAATTCGTTCATAATGGAGGGCATGCGATTAATGACAGGGGTAAAGAGACAAAATCATACTCTGTCACTCGCACACACACACACACACAGGCACGCAACCCAGCTAATTGAGGAGGGGAGTGGATGCTGCTGGCGCCAAAAAGTGACAACACCTGCCTCAATGAGCGCCTAGATAATCCTACCGGTACATCAGATTTGCTCTGAACTACAGTTTGAAATATCTCTGCGCCTGAGGCCGTTTTTGGATTTTATAGGACAATGCGATTCTTTCTTCCGCATAATGTCAAGGCAGACAGTAATGTCCCCAGTGTGTGACAGAGGGGGAAGGTGAAGGGAGGGAGGGATGTACCGAATCAAACACCCTTCTGTTGCGGTTTACATGCTCAGGCAGCGAGTGCTTTTCACTGCCTGTTCTGACCTTCAGCCGAGCATCTCTAAAACTTGCCCCAAATATGTTACGTAACTGACCAGCTGCATCTCCGCGTTGTCCCCGCAAGGGAATGTCCTGTCCTACCCACACAGTACATCAAACTCAGTAGTGCTGCTGCTTCGTCAGACACAGCAACAATAATGCGCTACTAGGAGATAGGTGTTGCTTTGTTAAAATCGGTAGCAGACGCAGAATGAGCAGAGGGATTTAAAATCAGTTCCCCTCTTTCACATCTCTGTGGCAGCAGGTTCAGTAGAGCATTCAGAGTGGATGTGGTGGTAACCCCAATAGGCTACACTGCCCTACAAAGACAAAAGGCAGCAACTACATATTTTGCCAAACTGAATTTAGACAACCTTCTGTCTCTGTGCCTCTCTCTCTCTCTGTCTAAAATGTAATTTTATTTATTTATTTATTAAAGCTGTGTTGTTAGCACAATTGTGCTCTTGTATTTATTTTAAAAACTGTAATAAAGTTTTTTCTGGAATTGAAAATTATTTCTCTCTCTGTCTCTCTCTCTCTCACACACACATTCTCTGTTGTATGTCTCTCTCTCTCTCTCTGTCTCTATCTAAACTCAACTCCTCATGGTTTTGTTTTGGCATGACAAAAAGAGCATGCACATTGCCAGTGCATTCCCAAAAAGAATATGGACCAGGAAACCAACTTCATAATCTTGTATACTATAAACAAAGACTGTAGCATAACAAGGCCATATGACATAGTGTGTGTCTCTATGTCTTTGTCTCTTCTCTCTCCACCAGCGTTGTCTGTTCTGAGTCTCCAGCAGGTCTGTGGCACCTCGGACTCCATAGAGGGGGCCAGGAACTACTCCAAAGCATGTGAGTACACTCAGTGCTTTTTTACATCGGCACATACACAGTGTATGTATGTGGGTGGGCGTGCATATCTGTACGTGTGTATGTGAGAGAGAGATAGTGATAATTGAATTGAATTGAATTGAATTGAATTGAATTGAATTGATAGTGTTCCAATGATAAAATACTCATTCTGTAATGTTAGTTTAGAGGGAACAAATGTTTAAGCGTGATTCATTATATTCATTATTCATTTTCATTCAGAATTTAAATAGCCACATTCACCAACCAACTTACCTAACCATTTTAAGTATTTAAGACACATGTACAAGCCAAGGCCTCATTAAACTTCATCCTCCAGTGTTAAACTGACAGAGACATGCTAGCATACTTATTCTAGTGTTCAACTGACAGAGACATGCTAGCATACTTACCCCAGTGTTAAACTGACAGAGACATGCTAGCATACTTACCCCAGTGTTAAACTGTCAGAAGCACACTAGCATACTTACTCCAGTGTTAAACTGACAGAGACATGCTAACATACAGTATCTACTCCAGTGTGTCGTTGGGCTTGAGACTAGACTGGGTTTCTGTGTGGACGTAGTAGTGAGGCTGAGAGCATCAGGTGTGCGCAGGTCTGTTGAGTTAGCAGTTAGCAGCGTAGCCACACAGCAGAGAGTACAGGATGCCCATTGGGCATAGCACGCTAACACTGCTGACATCATCACACATCCTGCACCGATAACTATCACTTCTCAGGGCTGTCAACACGCTGTTTATTTATTTTTCTTCCTCATGTGGCTGTTTCTCATTTTATTGGGTTAATATTTTGTCAGTGAGTGAGTGAGTGTGTGTGTGTGTGTGTATGAGAGAGAGAGAGAGAGAGAGAGTGTGTGTGTGTGTGTGTGTGTGTGAGGATGTGTACTCACTATGCGGGCAGTTTGCCTTCCCCTTGTCAGTCATGTTTGATATTGCTGCTGGTTTGTCCATCTTCCTGTCTGTCATACTGTCAGCTCCTCACAGCATATTAACTTCCTTGTTGTCGGTTTATCTTAGCTTCCTCTGTGGTCAGACATACTTTTTTACAGTGTAATACAGCAAAGAATAAATAAAAACAAGAAAAAGCAGCAACAAAAACAACATTTGCAACTTTCTTGTCAGTTTATCAGTGGTCAGACACATATTGGCCCTATGCTATTTTACAGTTTAACACAGCAAACAAAACAAGAAAAAGCAGAAAAAGCAGCAACAAAAACAACACAAAAATATCCAAAACATCCACTGAGTTAGAAGAAGGTGACGCTGCAGGCAGCGGGAGACGGTGGCAGGTGACGCAGTGACAATATGCTGCTCTGTGTGCGGAGCAGCAGCCCTAACGTGTGGCGGCCACCAGGGCAGGCCAGTCTCTCTAGGCTGGCACCGCGCCAACGCAGGACTGGACCCGCTATCGATCGCCACACTCACCACCTCAGGCCAGGGACTACAGGGATTCACAGAGAGAGAGGGAGGAGAGGAGAGGTAGAGGGGGGAAAGAAAGAAAAAAGAGAGTGATAGACAGAGAGATAGAGATATATATAAACAGAGGCGGAGGGAGATAGAGGAGAAAAAAAGAAAGAGAGTGATAGAGAGAGAGGAAGAGACTGAGAGAAAGACAGAGAGAGAGCGAGAGAGGGAGAGACAGAGAAAGAGAGGGACAGAGAGAGGGAGACAGACGGTGTGGGAGAGAAGGAGAGATGGAGAGAGGGACAGAGATAGAGAGGGAGATAGAGAGGCAGAGTGAGAGAGGAGAGATGGAGCGCGAGAGAGCGAGAGATGGAGCGAGGGACAGAGAGAGAGGGACGTGAGTCAGTGTGGGTGCCCCCTAAGCTGTGGTGCACACACAGGGACATCCACTGCAGTTGAAAAAAAAGAAAAGAAAACACCAGGCCAGCTGTCACTCCCCACTCATACACCCAGGGGCTCTGCAGCAGCCACACTCACTCACTTCTCTTTCTCTCCTCATCCCTCTCTCTCTGCCTTTGCTCCCCCGCTCCCTCTCTCTCCCTTGCTCTCTCTATCTGTCCCTCTCTCTCTCTTACTCTCTCTATCTGTCCCTCTCCTTCTCTCTCTCTCCCTCTCTCTCTCTCTTGCTCTCTCTCTCCCTGTTCCTCTCTCTCTCACTCTCTATCTGCCCCTCTCCTCTATCTCTCCCTGTCTCTTGCTCTCTTATCTGTCCCTCTCCCCTCCTCTCTCTTGCTCTATTTGCCCCTCCCTCTCTCTCGCTCTGTCTATCTGCCCCTCCTTCTCTCTCTCTTTCTCGCTCTCTCTCTCTACCTTCCCCTCTCCTTCCCTCTCTATCTGCCCCTCCTTCTCTCCCCCCCTCTCTCCCTCTCTCCCTCTCCCTCCCTCCGTCTCTGCCCCTGCGTGTCCCTGGCTGCTGTAGATGAGGACATTGCCCCTCTGTGCCAGCGAGAGGAGCTGCGCTTCAGTGGCTGCCTGGCAGAGCGGCTGAGATGCTACTATAGGAGGGACTGCGGCCGAGAGTACATGTTGATGAAACTCATCTGCTCAGGTGAGTGTGTGTGTGTGTGTGTGTGTGTTTGTGTGTGTGTGTGTGTGTGTGAGTACATGTTGATGAAACTCATCTGCTCAGGTGAGTCCGCTACTTGTGTGTGTGTGTGTGTGTGTGTGTGTGTGTGTGTGTGTGTGTGTGTGTGTGTGTGTGTGTGTGTGTGTGTGTGTGCTGCCTGGCAGAGCGTGTGTGAGTACATGTTGATGAAACTCATCTGCTCAGGTGAGTCGCCTACCTGCCGACGCTAGTGTGTGTGTGTGTGTGTGAGAGTACATGTTGATGAAACTCATCTGCTCAGGTGAGTCGCATACCTGCTGTTAGTGTGTGTGTGTGTGTGAGTATATGTTGATGAAACTCATCTGCTCAGGTGAGTTGCCTACCTGTCGCTAGTCTCTTACTTTCTGTGTGTGTGTATGTGTGTGTGTGTGTGTGTGTGTGTATGTGTGTGTGTGTGTGTGTGTGTGTGTGTGTGTGTGTGTGTGTGTGTAGTTGGCGTTAAGGCACTGGAGTAGATAAACATAGACAGCAGAGACATTAGCAAAATGTAAAAAAAGTCATGAGGCAAATCCACATGTTCAGGTGCATCAGATTGGAGATATCTCAGTATTGCAGTTATGCAACAACTATGATATGAAAAGAAAAAGCGCTCATGTCAAACACAGGATGTATCTTTCTCATGATGTTACTCCAGCTGTGTTATGTGCAGGTCTCCTGTAGGAAGGGTGACTGGTATGTACAGTATGAATGGTGTGGAATATAGACATGGCCAGTGGGAGAGATTTAGAATATATTGGCATATCGCGTTATGGTGTGGTTATGGTGTGAAGTTATCCATTGCGCGATAACATCGCTACAGGTTTTCTACATTTTTTCCTACAACTGCTGTAACAGTCGTTGTAAATGTCGTAACAGTTTAGAAAAACTACTTCCTGTTGCAATGATTCTGCTGTAATGACTAATGGCTATATCTAAACTGGTATATTATACATGTACACACCAACGTGTAAATCACAATATACCCCAATATACTGCAATATCCATTTTTTGCCATATTGCCCAGCCCTGTCATATATTACTGTCCTGAGTGTAAAAGACTGCAGAGGCATGCTGTGTGTGTGTGTGTGTGTGTGTGTGTGTGTGTGTGTGTGTGTGTGTGTGTGTGTGTGGTCTCTGTCTGGAGGGTGATGCAGTCTGGGCTGTCACTGCACAGGATGGTTGGTTGATAAAGTGTGTGTGTGTGTGTGTGTCTGTGTCTGTGTAGTGGTCATGGTTGGGTGATGAAGTGTGTGTGCAGGGCCGCCCCTAAGGTTTTGGAGGCCCTAAGCATAACTGTTCAGGGAGGCCCCCCCACCACCTCACCATACACACACACACACGCACATGCCACACACACACACACACACACACACACACACAAAATTGTACTGAAACCGTTATTTATTAAAATTCACATTTTAAAACTGAACATTTACAATATTATAATAAATAAGGCTAATAACAGTAAAAGTAAAGAAGGGCAGCACCATTAATAATGTATAAATAATAAATACGTGTTAGAACATTCTTAAGAGCTCCTCAGTTTGTTGCTCCTCAGTTTGCTGCTGCTCAATTTGCTGCTGCTCATGTTGCTGGCTACTTGTAGATGGTTGATAATCTGACTCATCTTGCTGGCTTGGTTCTCATTGGACATATTTAAACATTGACCCTGTGAAAAATATTTTAAATCATATCATAAGTAATGCTACAAAAATACCAAAACATGGAAAAAAAAATCACATGCCTCAGTTTGGAATTTATGTTTAACTTTTAAACACTTCATTATTTAATGCCATCTAGTTGCCAGTGTAGCCTATTCCACAATGATGGGAAAACAATATGAAATGCAATTTATAAAAGTATGTTATATAAAATGAGGGAAACATAGAAGCATGCTGTAAAACTACACATTAAGCACAGTTTTGCTGGTTTGCAGGTTTACTTGCCACTTTGACCCATTTTAGTGTGTGTGTTTGGCTAGTAAAGATCTACTTGCCATTTTGGCTGAAAAGTTAATGCCTTGGCTGATGTCTGATCATGTCTGATCATCAGGCAGAATAGCCTATATTTGGACTGAAGTAGTGAACTGACGCACAACAAGGACTTTGTTGACTAATTAGGCACTCAAAAACTACAAACTACACCTGTCAACTATTTCCAATGATGCCACATGCATTGTACAATATTCGTTTTTATAATTTAGAGTTTACAACTATATCAAATCAGCAAAGCCAACACGCAACCTAGCCTGGAAATGCATTGCCTAATAGCAGGCATCAGCCACTAAAGTAGTGTACACTGACGGATAACAAGGACTTTTGGTGACTTATAAGACAGTCAAAATCTACAAACTATACTGTCAGCTTTCAGCTATTTGCAAATGTGCCACGTGCACTGTAAAATCTAATTAGTTTCTATAAGTTAGTATTTACCTCAATTCAGCAAAGCCAACGCAACCTAGCCTGAAGTAAGCATTGGTTATTAAACAAGCATTAATGCTGAACAATTTAAATCTTTAACAAGCACTTACCAGCGAGGGATGAACGGGAATCATCCTTTTGTTTCTTTTTCTTCCTTTTTCCAGCTCCAGACTCAAACTGCCGTTTCATTCTTGGATTTTTGGCTACTTGAACTTGGGGTCCGATGTAGCAAATTTGGGCGCTAGCACTAGCCAGCTGCAGTGACAGAAAGACGCAAACTGGGCTGTACCATTTCAGGGAGGAGGGGGAGGGGGTGGCTTTGTATTAGGCACAAACGAGAGCGTGAAACTCCGCTCCGCGCACGCTTTACTTCTCCCTCTTGGACGTGCATGGTTCTGAAAGCACTTTGCCAAACCCCGATCGATGACTGTCTGAGGCCCTACGCACGCTGCGTACTCTGCGTATGTGAAGGGGCGGCCCTGTGTGTGTGTGTGTGTGTGTGTGTGTGTGTGTAGTGGTCATGGTTGGTTGATGAAGTGATGTCGTGTGGACCATCGCTCAGCGTGGACAGTCCCCCTTCTCTGGACGCTGTGAGCCCGCTGTGCATGCGTCATGTCGGCCGTCAGGACCTGAAGGGTTTCCTGTATTTGTGCCAGGGTTTGGTAAAATGTCTGCTTTATGACATGTCGAGATAAAAGAGTTTCCTGTATTCATGTGCAGATTTGGTAAAGTGTGTACTTTATGACATGTTGAGCTAAAAGAGTTTCCTGTATTCGTGCGAGGGTTTGGTAAAATGTCTACTTTATGACATGTCGAGCTAAAAGGGTTTCCGGTATTTATGCCTTTATGACGTCATGAGCTAAACGAGTCCTGGGATTCATATCAGGGTTTGCGATCTAGTCGGTGTCTGAGTTTCGTTGGTGTCTGACTGGAATGGCATGATGCGGTGTGTCCAAATAGACACACAGGCAGACAGGGTCATGTGACCGGATGGAAATGGAACTAAGAGGACATTAAGCACATCCCCCAGAACATGACTAGGAGGACATTACATGTAAGTGTGTCCCCTAAGCATGACTAAGAGGACATTACATGTAAGTGTGTCCCCAGAACATGACTGAGAGGACATTAAGCATGTCCCCCCAACATGACTAGGAGGACATTAGGTGTGTCCCCAGAACATGACTAGAAGGACATTAGGCGTGTGCCTTGGAACATGACGCACGAGTCGTCTGACCCTTAATGTGAGGCTAGGAGGTGGACACGGCCATGGCCGCGTAACCAGTGTATGTGTGTGAGTGTGTGTGTGTGTGTGTGTGTGTGTGTGTGTGTGTGTGTGTGTGTGTGTGTGTGTGTGTGTGTGTGTGTGTGTGTGTAAGTGTGTGTGTGTGTGTGTGTGAGTGTGTGTGTGTGTGTGTGTGTGCATGGTGGAAGCATTCGTGGCCGCTTAACCAGTGTGTGCCTCAATGGCTGGTCGATTTTTAATCAAAATCTCATTTTCAGCTGTTTGTCCCCTTAGCATTGTTATTAGTTTTGGAGAGTGTAGGCTGTGTGTGTGTGTGGTGTGTGTGTATGTGTGTGTGTGTGTGTGTGTGTGTGTGTGTGTGTGTGTGCTGCAGTGCCGTAGCCTCGGGGGGGTGGGGGAGGGGGGGCAGAGGGGGGGTCGTTGACGGCAGGAGGATGGAGGGCTGGCGGCTGAGCGTGGCGTTTATGTAACGTTTCCATCTCGGAAATGTGATCTTAGCGGCTAAGTGGCCCGCCGCTCCACAGCGCCCTGGTGACAAACAGGTTGCCCCCCCCCCAGCCCCCCCCCCCCCCCCACAGACACACACACACACACACACACACACACACCGCTTCCCCACTTAAGGTGGCACTAATGCAGCCTGACCTTTTGCTAAAGTGGAGGAGCAGAGAGAGATTGTGCCTGACAGAAGGACTGTGGCTGCCAACAGCAGACGGTGTCTTGGAGCTGGTAATTTAGGGAAATATAACACTGGCAGCTGGTAATGTAGGTTATTATAATGCATATATGCATGTCCTATGAGTCAGTAATGTAGGAGATTATAACACATATATGCATGTCCTTTGAGCTGGTAATGTAGAGGATTATAACACATATATGCATGTGGTTTTAGCTGGTAATATAGGAGATTATAACACATATATGCATGTCCTCTGAGCTGGTAATGTAGGGCATTATAACACATATATGCATGTCCTTTAATTCAGTAATGTAGGAGGTTATAACACATATATGCATGTCCTATGAGTCAGTAATGTAGGGGATTATAACACATATATGCATGTCCTTTAAGATGGTAATGTAGGAGATTATAACAGATATATGGTCAGAGGTGTTTGTTGGGGCTTCATTTAGGAATAAGTTTGTTACTATTTGAAGAGGCACATTCTTTCTTTTTTTAACAGGGAGAGGCTTTTTTGAGTTAAGAGAGTGTGTGTGTGTGTGTATGTGTGTGTGTGTGCATGCGTGTCATCCTTTGAGCTGTGTCTACCAGTAAGCAGACCCATCTATTTTCTAGCTTGCCCCCCCCTCCCCACACACACACACACACACCCCACCTCCCTCTCTGGGCACCTCCCTGTGTCTGAGCCATGGATTCTCTCTGATCTATAATTCAGAGCTCGGCTTGCTCTCACACCTGAAATGTCACCGTTGCCCCAGGGTAGGTGCGCACCACCTTTCACCATCCTCTTCCTCACCCTCACCCCTTCCTCACCGTCCTCATCCTCCCTCCCCTTCCTCCCGCGACTGCCACAGACAGACAGACAGAGTCAGGACACCTCAGACAGGCTGACGAGGGGATCTCTTCATACAGGAGATCTCTTCACACACGCTAGATCTCTTCACACAGCACAGGGGAAGATTTATTCACACAGGGGAGATCTACTCACAAGGGGAGATCTACAGCACACTACAGACTAAACTTGCTAAGCATTATGGGTAATAGAGCCCTTCCTGCGGGTTGTTTTGTTTTATGACGCTTTGTGATTGTTTAACATTATCCTGTCTGAATGCCATTTGGCCCACGCGTGTGTGAGTGTGTGTGTGTGTGTGTGTGTGTGTGTGTGTGTGTGTGTGTGTGTGTGTGTGAAAGCGCACAGCAGAAGTGATGTAAACAAGAGGGGATGTCGAGACAGCCCACGTCAGTCGGGAACCATGTGACTGTGTGTGTGTGTGTGTGTGTGTGTGTGTGTGTGTGTGTGTGTGTGTGTGTGTGTGTGTGTGTGTGCGCAGCAGAAGTGAGGAACTGCAGTGCACGTGTGTGTGTGTGTGTGTTTGCAGAGGCAAAGAACTACGGCACACATGAACAACCCTGTGCCTGTTACCTCTGGTGTGTGTGTGTGTGTATGTGTGTGTGTGTGTGTGTGTGTGTGTGTGTGTGTGTGTGTGTGAGTGTGTGTGAGTGTGTGTCATGTCACATGGCATAACCCCGCACGAGCCGTCACCCTGACAGGTTGCCACATCATGTTAGCGTCACACTCCCGTCACACTCCCGCGGGCTGCTTCTTCCAGAGGAGTGTGTCAGCGGGCTCCTTTTTCCAGAAGATTCTGTCAGCGGTAATGA
>CM059280.1:2267586-2277586 GCA_030347295.1 Setipinna tenuifilis | reverse complement strand
TGTGGGGGAGAGACGGCCCTGACATGAGCTCCAGATGAGCGCTGAGTATGAGGGGACATCTCTCTGAGGGGAATGAGCAGGTCAGTGTTGCTGCGTCAGGAAGAGGCAGGACAAATGTGACGGTATACTGTACGGCAAAACCGTGCTGTAGCACCCTAAAATATTCATCACATAATGATTTAACCAATATAGTAGGATTCCTTTATCCTGGCAGATAAAGCCAGTATGTGAGATATGTGATATGTCAATGTTTTCAGAGACTTCAACTCAGAGGCTCTCAAACCGTCAGTATCAGGGGGAAAATATATCATGATATTATTTTTGCTGTATCACCCAACCCTACTTCAAAGGCAGATTCCTTCATTCCTTTCTTGGTGAGCCAGGAGTGAATTGACTACTTGATTGTTTACATCCATGTAGATGTTATTTTATGATAAATTAATTAATTAATGTAAATGTTCTTTTATGATAAATTAATTAAATTAAATTACCTTTTGTTTTGAAAAATGAACTTAATTTTTAGGAATTCCAATGAGAGATTTCCGTGTCACAATTCCATTTTTTAAGAATAAAACAGGTGACAAGCATTTGCTAATCACAGAACAGTTCCAGTGGCAGAGCTGAAATTAGCAATCAGAGACGATGGCAACTTTGGCCCATGATGATGACTGCAAATGCTACGAATGGTCCTTTGTTAAACATTAAAGCGCAATTAGCAGTGAGGGCCATTTAGCTGAGTGCAATTGCAGCCATGACCTGCAGAAAAATGAGCACATTGTCACAGGGAGAGTATTTGACTTTGCTAATTGAAAGCGTTCCCATTCCATCAACAAGTGAATTGTCTGTGAGGTAGCAATGCTACCAACTAATACGGCAACAGGATAACCTGCATGAACTCATGAATAATTGTTGCTGAGGTAATAGGGAGCAGAATGGGGGCCTTTTTTTTGGGACGCAGCTAATTTGATGCTGGATTAGTTTTTAATTTGTGTCTGCTGCTAAATACCCAAAGATGAGGCCGTCACTCCCCTCGCTAGCTCCCAGGCTAACCAGGTATTGTTTGTCATTAGCTTCCACGCTAACCAGGTATTCCATGCTATTTTCTGATTGGCTGGCATCAGTATGCATTATGGGTATGCCTTAAATCCATCGGCTGCAGACTTTTAGTCCATCTATGTAGGCAAAAACTCACTTTTTTGAGATTTTAGAGGCCACAAAATCACACACACACACACACACACACACACACACATGGTTAGTACAACTATGTAGGCAACAACTCACTGGTAAATTGGCAGGTTTTAGAGGCCACAAAATGCCTCATAGATCATCATTGGATCCCCCTCCAGAGCTCCACCAGTCTCACTATCAGACAGCAGCAGTTCACACACACACACACACACACACACACACACACACAGACACACACACACACACACACACACACACACACACACACACACACATACACACACACACACATAGTTATGCACTCTATCTGTCTAATAAAATACTTTATGTGGTTTTGTAAGAGCACCATTAAACCCCCTCAGTAAGTGACTGAAGGAGACTCTGAGCGGGAGTGTGGGGACAGTGCCCTTGAGAGACCCCAGTGCCAGCGCGTCTAAGCGATCGAACAACTCCCTGTGGGGATAAACTTCTGCTCTGGTGCGGAAACAACAGCTTTGACCTCGGAGGGAAGAGCTGTTTGTTTGACCTTTTCATGGCTGTCCTTGTACGCTTACCATGACAAGCAACAGGCTGTGGACTCCTTATATGGTCAATCTGGGCTAAGACAGGAAGTGACTGGTTTCCTCTCTCGGTTGTGATTGGTTCCCCGCGGTATCCGCAGTGACGAGTGACGAGAGCGCTCCCTCTAAGCTGTGGGAGCGGCCGGTCACAGCGGGCTGGTCACACCTAGGCTGCGGTGGCCCATGACTAATCACGGCTCCTTCTCTGGAGGTTTCGTCCCTTAATGCCCCTCAGAGAGAGGTCAGCTGCTCCTTTTCCACCCCGTTAGTGCTGGGAGCAGCCATGCGTCTCCTGCAGCACCGCAAAGCCTCCCCTCCCCACACCACCCGCAACACCACACAGGCAACGCAAAGCCTCCCCTCCCCACCCGCAACACCACACAGGCAACGCAAAGCCTCCCCACCCACAACACCTCACAGGCAGAACGGCGGCGGCCCAGCCCCAGTCAAAGGCAGGCAGAGACGCTGCAGCACAGATCGAAGGAGAGTGGTGCCCAAGCAGAACAGAGGAGGATTAGCTCTAGGAGCCTGGTGCCCAGTTAGAACCAGCCCCTGTCAAAGGAGAGTGGTATCCAGGCCGAACTAGCCCCGATCGAAGGAGAGTGGTGTCCAAGCAGAACAGAGGTGGCCCTGCCCCCATTAAAGGAGCCTGGTGTCCAGGCGGAGCGGAGGTGGATCAGCCCCCATCACAGGAGCCTGGTATCCAGGCAGAACGGAGGCAGAACCAGCCCCGTTAAAGGAGCCTGGTATACAGGCAGACAGAGACGGATCAGTCCCTATCAAAGGAGCCTGGTGCCCAGGTAGACAGAGACGGATCAGCCCCCATCAAAGGAGAGTGGTGCCCAGGCAGATAGAGGCGGTGCAGCCCCCATCAAAGGAGAGTGGTGCCCAGGCAGATAGAGGCGGTGCAGCTCTCATCAGAGGAGAGTGGTGCTCAGGTAGGCAGAGACGGATCAGTCCCCATCAAAGAGCATGGAGCCCAGGTAGAACGGAGGCGGATCAGTCCCCATCAAAGAGCATGGAGCCCAGGTAGAACGGAGGCGGATCAGTCCCCATCAAAGAGCATGGAGCCCAGGTAGAACGGAGGCGGATCAGTCCCTATCAAAGGAGCCTGGTCCTAATAGAGAAGCTGACAGACTTGAAACAGAAGCACTTTTATTATGATGACTTTCTCACTGACACAGGCAGGGGGTCAGGCCTTTTACTGTATGCCCTACACTAACAGACACACACACACACTCACACACACACAGACACATACACACACACACACACAGAAACAAATAGCAACAAAACTATTTGAGAGAAACAAGCACCCTCTTAAGAAAGCAAAGCCCAGAATCTCATCTCACTGTGTTTTTGAGCATTCCATAAAGGGAATAAGCAATTCCCATCTGTCTTCTACACAAACAGTACACAAAGTTGTGTGAGTCTCACTGTGAATGTGTAAATGTATTCATTGACAAACGCGCTGTGTCTGTCTGTCTCTTTGTCGCGGAGCGTTTTGTGTGATTTCGGGAAGGTGCAGGCGTGTGGTTAAAATGGTGTCGCGCCGCATAATGTTTGACTACACCACCCATGGGACGCTCTCCATCTCAGCACCACACTCAATGTGTGTGTGTGTGTGTGTGTGTGTGTTTGACTACACCACCCATGGGAGGCTCTCCATCTCAGCACCACACTCAATGTGTGTGTGTGTGTGTGTGTGTGTGTGTGAGTGTGTGTGTTTGACTACACCACCCAGGGGACGCTCTCCATCTCAGCACCACACTCAATATATGTGTGTGTGTGTGTGTGTGTGTGTGTGTGTGTTTGACTACACCACCCAGGGGACGCTCTCCATCTCAGCACCACACTCAATTATAAAACACTGCTAAACACTCGCTTTAGATGTGGGAGGCACACACAGCTGGCAAACACACACACACACACACATTCTCTCTTCTTTTCTTTGCCTTTCTCTTTCACTTATTTTGTTCCCCTAACTTATGTTTTCATTTTCACTCTTCCTCTCACCCTCTCTCTCTCTCTTTTTCTCTCTTTCTCTCTTGCCTATTCCCACTGTTTCTATCTCCCTGCTTTGCACTCTCATTGTCTCGCTTTCTATTATCAATTTCTTTCTCCCCCCTCCCTCTGCTTTTCGTTTTTTCTCTCTCCTTTCACCCATTCCTCCACCTTTCGTGTGTGTGAGTGAGAGAGAGAGAGAAAGCGAGTGTGTGTGTGTGTGTGTGTGTGTGTGTGTTTGTGTGTGTGTGTGAGTGGGTGACAGAGAGAGAGAGAGAGAGAGAGAGAGTGAGTGTGTGTGTGTGTGTGTGTGAGAGAGAGAGAGAGAGAGAGAGAGAGAGAGAGTGTGTGTGCCGGGGCTGATGGTGCTGAAGGAGCTTAAGCTCTGCTGCCATCCAGTGTGACCCAGATATGTTCTGTTACCCTGACCCACATTCCTCTCAGCTTCTCTCTCCCCTCCTCTCCTCTCCTCTCCTCTCCTCTCCTCTTTCCTCCTTGCCTGACCCACATCCAGCTCTTCTCCTCTCCTTTCCTCTCTGCTTCTCTCCTCTCCACTCCTCTTCTCTCCTCCCCCCTCTTTTCCTCTTCTCTCCTCTGCTATTCTCTCCTCTCCTCTTCTTCTCCTCTCCCCTCCTCCCCTCCTCCCCTCTCCTCCCCTCACCTCCTCTGCTCTCCCCTCCTCTCCTTTTCGCTCCTCTCCTTCTTGCCTGACCCACATCCCTCTCCTCTCCTTCTCTCCTCTCTTCCTCCTCTCTCCGCTCCTCCTCTCCTCCCCTCTCCTCCCCTGAGCCTTGCATCTAACTGCGGGCATGTTCCTGTGCCTTCTCTCATCCTCTCTCCTCTCCTCACCTCCCCTTCTCTCCTCCTCTCCTCCCCTCTCCTCCTCTCCTCCTCTCCTCTCTTTCCCGCCTGAGCCTTGTGTCTAATTGTTCCTGTGCCTTCTCTCATCCTCTCTCCTCTCCTCCCCTCTCCTCTCCTCTCTTCTCCTCTCCTTCTCTTCTCTCCTCCCCTCTCTCTTCTCCTCTCTTCTTTTCTCCTCTCTCCTTCTCTCCTCTCCTTCTCTTCTCTCCTCTCCTCTCCTCCTCTCCTCTCCTTCTCTTCTCTCCTCCTCTCCTCTCCTCTTCTCTCCTCTCCTCTTCTCTCCTCTCTTCTCCTCTCCTCTCCTCTCCTCTCCTTCTCTTCTCTCCTCTCCTCTCCTTCTCTTCTCTTCTCTCCTCTCCTCCTCTCCTCCTCTCCTCTCCTTCTCTCCTCTCCTCTCTCCTTCTCTTCTCTCCTCTCCTCCCCTCTCCTCTCCTCTCCTCCCCTCTCCTCACTGCCTGAGCCTTGTGTCTAATTGTCCCAGTGCCTTCTCTCCTCCTCTCTCCTCTCCTCTCTTCTTTTCTCCTCTCTCCTCTCCTCTCTCCTTCTCTTCTCTCCTCTCCTCCCCTCTCCTCACTGCCTGAGCCTTGTGTCTAATTGTTCCAGTGCCTTCTCTCCTTTCCTCTTTTCTCCTCTCCTCTCTTCTCTCCTCTCCTCTCCTCTCTTCTCTCCTCCTCTCTCCTGACTGTCATGGCTGTCTGTGGTGGTGCTGTAGGACTGGCTCTGACTTGCAGTCCGTGGCCAACGATTGCATCACATAACTCATAACTCATTGGCAGTCTAACCTCACTTGGGTAATTGATAGAGGAAATGTTGACAAACAGAATGAGGTGGTATTGCAGGAAACAGCCATTTTGTTTGCACACATGAAATTGCACTTCTATTCTTAGTGGCTATTATCAGTGTTGGGGACATTAATTTAAGATGTGGCAGGTGCTGTGTGCGTGGTGTTTGTTTGTGTGTGTGTGTGCGCGTGTGTGTGTGTGTGTGTGCGTGTGCATTTGAGCGCATGCTTTGTGCATGTGGTTTGTGTACCTTTATATTTGCACCTGTCATGCATGAAATACTAATGTGTGTGTGTGTGTGTGTGTGTGTGTGTGTGTTTAATGTGTGTGTTGATACCTATGTCCTTTAGCGTGTGTGTATGTGTGTGTGTGTGTGTGTGTTTGATGTGTGTGTTAAAAGCGATGTGCTTTGGCGTGCATAACTGAAAGTGACAGAGATGGATGAACTCATAGAAGAAAAGTAACAACATGAAAAATGGAGAGAGGTGAGAGTGGTGAGATTGATGGAGAGATGGATGGAGACGGAGAGGTAGATGAAGAGATGGATGGAGAGATGGAGAGATAGAGACATGGATGGAGAGATAGAGACATGGATAGAGAGATGGATGGAGACAGAGAGATGGAGAGATGGATAGAGAGATGGATAGATGGATGGAGAGGTGGTCGGACTGAAAGACGTGTACATGGAGATCTCACTGCACGCTGCACCTATCTGGGCTGCTCAGTTTTTCCTCCTCTCCTCCTTTCCTCTTCTCCTCCTCTCCTCTCCTCCTCCTCTCCTCCTTTCCTCTTCTCCCTTCTCCTCCTTCTCTCCTTTTTCCTTGACGTCATCCTCTTCCTGTTTCTTCCCTCCTCTTCCATGCACAAATCCAAAATGTCCACTTCAGTCCAGTATGTAGTGACTCAGCCCCTGTAGCTGCCACACTATATTAGTGCAGCACATAGTAAACCAGTGACCCAGAGCCCCAGTCCTCCCGTCCTTCCCTTTTTCTCTTCCTCCTCCTTATCCTCCTCTTCCTCCTCCCCCTCCTTCTCCTCTTCCTCCTCCTCTTGCTCTCCTCCTCCTCCTCTCCTCCTCCTCCTCTTCCTCCTCCTCCTCCTCCTCTTCATGCTGCCTGCTCTACCTCTTCCTCCTCCTCCTCCTCTCCTCTTCCTCTCCTCCTCCTCCTCCTCCTCTTCCTTTCCCTCTTCCTCTCCTCCTCCTCCTCTTCCTCCTCCTCCTCTCCTCCTCTTCCTCCTCTTCCTCCTCCTCCTCTCCTCCTCCTCTTCCTCCTCCTCATGCTGTCTGCTCCACTGCTGGGGAATCCTGGACAGCTAGTGTGGCCTGCATCCCTAAGTGGCCACAGGAGATTTTGTACAGCCTGTGTGTGTGTGTGTGTGTGTGTGTGTGTGTGTGTGTATTTGTGTGTATGTGTATGCCCTAAGTGTGTGTGCGTATGTGTGTGTGTGTATGTGTGTGTGTATATATGCCCATGTGTGAGTGTGTGTTCTTGTGTTTGCCCATATGTTAGTGTGTGTGCATGTGTGTATGTGTGTATGCCCATATGTAAGTGTGCAGGTGTGGTGTGTGTTTGTGTGTGTGTGTGTGTGTATGCCCATATGTAAGTGTGTGTGTGTGTGTGTGTGTGTGTATGCCCATATGTGACTTTGTGTGCTTCTGTATGCCCATATGTAAGTGTGTGTGTGTGTGTGTATGCCCTAAATGTGTGTGTGTGTGTATGTGTGTGTGTGTGCCCATATGTGAGTGTGTAGTGACCCCTGTAGGTGTGTTGCTGTGGTCAGCAGCTGTGGTCAGCCAGGCTCCTGTGGCTCAGAGTGTGTGTGTGGGCCGACCTTGACTGACCTTGAGCTCCTTGCTCACACTACAGTAACTGTGAACTCATGTTGTGCAAGTGGCTTCTGTGACAGGCAGCACTTAGTAGTGTGTGTATGTGTGTGTGTGTGTGCTTGTGTGTGTGTGTTGTGGGCTGTGCTTGCTTACATACGTGTGTGTGTGCATGTGGGTGTGTGTTTCATACACAGACGTAGCCCCATGCCCTTTAGATGTGTGTGTGTGCTGCACTACTCGTGTGTGTGGCCATGATGCCATAATGTCCTCTGCAGTGACGGCTGGCCTACCAGACGGCTGCCCTACACCCCCCCCCCCCCCCCCCCCCCCCCTTCCTTATTGCACCAGCCCCCGACCTATACCAGTGTGTACCACACACACACTCACACACACACACACACACACACAACCTATACGCCTGCACACACTAGCCCTTCTATAGGAGCTGACTGCAGAACAGTGTACCATGATCAGACTGGAAATGAGAAGGAGGGGCAAAGCTTAATACACAGCACTAGGGTCAGGGTCAGGGTTAGGGTCAGGGTTAAAGTTAGGGTCAGGGTTACTACTTGGCAATTTTTACTACTTGGAATTCCTGAAATGTCCCTTAGGATATATGAAATCGACATTGCCTGTGCGTTGGTCCAGCTGGTTATTACATAATGCACAGTGTTATTACGTTTCCATCCCAAAAAATATCTGCTCCCAAATTTTCGCAATATGTAAATATGTATTACAAAATGCAGAGAACTAACCCTAACCATAGAAACAGGAAGTGCAGTGGCGTTGAGTGCAGCGGAGGAGGATCGATGGCTCAGCCTCACATCTCAACAACGGACCGCTCAGCGAAAGGTGTGTGTGAGGGTGGGCAAAGATGGATGAAAGGGTCTGTGTGTGTGTGTGTGTGTGTGTGTGTGTGTAGAGGTGTGTGTGTGTGTGTGTGTGTAGAGGTGTGTGTGTGTGTGTGTGTGTGTGTGTGTGTGTAATGGGGGCCTATCTCCTCTGGGTCTGTCTTCATCACACCCCCACCAGCTCTCTCTGCAGACAGACAGAGAGAGAGGGAGGGAGAGAGAGAGAGAGAGAGAAAGACAGAGAGAGAGAGGGAGAGAGAGAGATGTTTAGGGAGAGGCAAAGGGGGGAGAGACAGAGAGAGATAGAGGGAGGGGAAGGAGAGAGAGAGAAGTAGGAGGGGAAGGGAGGGAGAGGGAGAGGGGGGAGAGACAGAGAGAGATAGAGGGAGGGGAAGGAGAGAGAGAGAGAGATGGGAGGAGTATGCTGTCACCATCATTTCTCTGTTGCTGTTTTTCTGTCTCTCCCTCAGATTCTCTCTGTCATTATCTGTCTGGCTGTCACCCAATCTGCCCATGGCTTTCTCTCTTTCATTTTATCATCTGCATCTCATCTATTTCTCTCTCTCTCCCTCTCTGCGAAAGAAGAGGGGAGGCGTGGGAGAGGAGAGGTGTAGGGAGGTCAGTGTGCTGTAGAGTTGTGGACAGACCTGTCCCTAACCCTGTTCCCTAACCCCTAATCCCTGACCCCTAACCCCTAACCCTGACATCACACCTAGTGTCTGTCCCCTCACAACCCTAACCCTGTGCCCTAACCTCTAACCCCTAATCCTTGACCCCTAACACCATATCTAGAGTCTATCCCCTCCTTAACCCTGATCTGTAACCCCTAATCCTTAACCCTGTTCCCTCATCCCTAACCCCTACACCACACCTAGAGTCTGTCCCCTCACAACCTTAACCCCTAACCCTGACCCCTAAGCCCTAAGCCCTCACCGTAACACCACACCGAGAGTCTGTCCCCTCACAACCCTGACCCTTAACCTCTAACCAACATCACTCTGTTTCCTCCGTCACCTCAGAATGCGAGTCTGCCCTGACTCCTTCGTCTGTGTCCTCACACCAGGTTGTGGGACGCCACGCATGTTCCCAGTGTGTGTGTCCGCATGTTCCCAGTGCGTGTGTCCACACGTTCGCAGTGTGTGTGTCTGCCCGTTCGTCTGTCCCCTTTGACTCACCAAACACAGAGAGAGAGAGTGTAGCCATGCGTGCGTCTGATAACCTCCTACCAGCCTTTGACTGTGTGTGTGTGTGTGTGTGTGTGTGTGTGTGTGTGTGTGTGTGTGTGTGTGTGTGTGTGTGTGCGTGTGACCACGTCTGACACCACATTCCCCCTCACCGGCCGTTGACGCACCCAACACCGTGAGTCCACCATGCCAATCAGCTCACACCGCTGCTGTGTGTGTGTGTGTGTGTGTGTGTGTGTATGTGTGTGCCTACACTGCGTTGTGCCTCTGTGACAGGAAGCAGTGCTCTCGGGATGCACACACATACACACCCAGACACACACACACACACACACACACACTGCTGTGTCAGGAGCCAGGCCTTAGTGTCCTGTAAGTCATGTGACTGGTGACAGTGTCCTGAGAAGCGTGTGTCAGTAGAGCAGAATACAGCATTGGTGTGTGTGTGTGTGTGTGTGTGTGTGTGTGTGTGTGTGTGTGTGTGTGTGTGTAAGAGTAAAGAGAGGGGGTTGGGGGGGCAGGTGATGGTGTGTGGATGTGTGTGGTGGGGCGGGCAGGGGTGTGTGTGTGTGTGTGTGTGTGTAAGAATAAAGAGAAGGGGTGGGCAGGTGGTGGTGTGTGTGTGTAAGGATAAAGACAGGGGGTTGGGGGGGCAGGTGATGGTTTGTGTGTGGTGAGGTGGCAGGTGGTAGTGGTGTGTGTGTTTGTGTGTGTGTGTGTGTACGTAAGAATAAAGAGC
>CM059280.1:2230086-2242586 GCA_030347295.1 Setipinna tenuifilis | reverse complement strand
TAATCCAAAATCAGTCAATATGCTGAAGTGTTTGCTTGTTGCATGGTTGCATGTTGAAAACCATTTTTTCAAAGAACCATATTCACAGCAAACATAGTAAAACACAGTGTTGTTGGAGACAAAAAGTTACTCTAAGTATCATGTCTGGCTAATTTGGTGGCAAGTCTCAACATAGCGTTTTCAAGGTAGTCAACCAATGTCATTCCAATGTGATCAATTTAGTCCTTGTCTTTTCTGTCTGCTCTCCTCCCATTGTACCTTGCAGTGATAGTATTTACCTCTTCACTCTAATCTTTACTTTACTTTATTTACTAAGCCTTAGATTCATATTCAAGTCAAAGTAATGCCCCTGCTTTCTATTTTACAGTGTTTAAGTATGATTACTGTGTTTTGCATTTTTTCCCTTAGTGTTTTGGCACATGACAATTGTGTTTAACCAGTTGGTTGCAAGTGTGTGGTCATTTGGTAGCTAGTGTTTTGAAATGGAAAAAAGGTGACATTACAAAAGCATCATGTGTGTATGGCATTTAAATGTGTGTAATGTTTTGCAAATCGCTGTGTGTAGTGTTTTGCAAAATGTGTGAAGCTGAAAATGTGCTTAGAGTGGTGCCTACCTGAGACGATGTTTTGGTATTTGAGTATTGGGTTTCATTAATTGTGGAAAACTTTAGATTTTAGCGTGTAAGCAAACATAAAAAACTGTAATGTAAAATGTGTGAATATGTGTGGGAGGCCTGTCTGTGTATGCCTGTTCCATATAATTCTGTTTTGTGTGTGTATGTGTGTTTGCATACAGTATCTGTGTGTGTTTGCATTTGTGTGTGTGTGTGTCAGTTTACATACTGCATTTGTGTGTGTCTCTATATGTGTGTGTTTGTGTGTGTATGTGTGTTTGCATACTGCATACTGCATCTGTGTATGTGTGTGTGTGTGTGTTTACATACTGCTTCTGTGTGTGTCTGTGTTGGGCTGGCAGTAGAGGTGGGGGTGAGGCATGGGAGTGGGAGGGGGCGCAGTGTGTAGGGGAACAGTAGCAGTGAGGTGTGGGAATGTGGGGGGGGCAGTGAGTGAGGGGGGGGGGGGCAGTGTGTGGGGGTCAGTAGGGGAAGGGGGGGTGAAGGCGGGCAGAGAATATGAGGAGGGGGTAGGGGGCCAGAGAATATCAGGGGGGTGAAGGGGATATGAGGGGGGCAGAGAATATGATGGGGGGGGGGGGGGTCTTCCATATGGTTAACGCCAGCAGCAACCAACACTTGATGAATATGTGGCATTTTCACTGGAGAGCAGTGTCTGAGAAATGTTTGTGTGTGTGTGTGTGTGTGTGTGTGTGTGTGTGTGTGTGTGTGAGGAATGAGATCACGGGGAATGGCAGCAACATTAGTCCAAACCACACGCCGGGGACAGTGCCTGGTGTGTGTGTGTGTGTGTGTGTGTGTGTGTGTGTGTGTGTGCATGTGTGTGTGGGGGTGGTTAGATGGAGTGGGGACTACAGTAAAGAACTAGGCTAGCTGCACATTTAGAGGAATCGGGAGAGATGTGGAATGGGGAGAGATGGGGAATGGGGAGGGATGGGGAATGGGGAGGGATGGGGAGGGATGGGGAGAGATGGGGGAAAAAGGGGATGGGAGGGATAGGATGTGTTGGAATGGAGAGGCATGGGGAGGGATGCAGAGGGAATGGATGGGCAGGGATGGAGAATGGGGTGCTGGCCTCAGAGATGGCAGCAAAGAGCAGTCGTGTGTGTGTGTGTGGATAACTCAGTACTGGTCAACAGCAGCACAAACTAACGTCGCCAATACTTTTTTATGATGACAGCATCTAATAGTATAGTGTTCTCTTTTACCCTCCTGTAAAACTGACAACCTGATCAGGTCTTTCCCCACATTATTACATCTTGAGGCCTTTGGAATTCTGTGTTGGGACTGTGTTTATTACATTGACTGAAGCCTGGACTGATCAAATGCCTCTGTGTTTGAGTGAAGAAATGTCCATGTGTTTGAGTTAAGAAATGTCCATGTGTTTGAGTGAAGAAATGTCCATGTGTTTGAGTTAAGAAATGCCCCTGTGTTTGAGTTAAGAAATGTCCATGTGTTTGAGTGAAGAAATGTCCATGTGTTTGAGTTAAGAAATGCCCCTGTGTTTGAGTTAAGAAATGTCCATGTGTTTGAGTGAAGAAATGTCCATGTGTTTGAGTGAAGAAATGTCCATGTGTTTAAGTGAAGTCTAGACTGATCAAATGTGTGTTTGACTAAAGTCTGGACTGAGCAAATGCCCCTGTGTTTGACTGATGTAATATCCTTGTGTTTGAGTGAAGTCTGCACTGATGTAATATCCTTGTGTTTGACGGTCAGCTCAGAGTTGCTGTGTTCTTGCATTGTCATTCTCTGGATGTTCTGGGATACGGCACTGCGATCCTGCTGGAACTGTTCCAAATAATAGCGCCACTCCCTGCCTCGTCATTGTGTGTGTGTCTGTGTGTGTGTGTGTGTGTGTCTGTGTGTGTGTGTGTGTGTGTGTGTGTGTGTGTATGTGTGTGTGTGTGTGTGTCTTTGATGTCAGAGACAGCTGAAACAGTGCAGTGCAGTTTTAATAATGCAGTCAAGTAGTGCAGGCAATGTCATGGAGGATATTGTGCAACTGTGTGTGTCAGAGAGAGTACTGCCACACAGGCTGATTTCAGCTGTATAATTTCATTTTGATAAATAAAAGGATGTGGTGAACTGATAGTGTGTGTGTGTGTGTGTGTGGGTGTGTGGGTGTCTGTGTGTCGGTCTGTATGACTAAGCTCTGGCCTCAGGTTAAGAGAGCACAGTCATTACTATGGATTGGAGGAGGATATATTGGTTTAGTGGGTTGGAGGGGAATATATTGGTAGAGTGAGTTGGAGGAGGATATATTGATATATTGTTGTAGCGGGTTTGGGGGAGGATATATTGGTGTAGTGGGTTGGAGGGGGATATATTGGTGTAGTGGGTTGGAGGGGGATATATTGGTAGAGTGGGTTGGAGGAGGATATATTGATATATTGGTGTAGTGGGTTTGGGGGAGGATATATTGGTGTAGTGTGTTTGGGGAGGATATATTGATAGAGTGGTTTGGGGGAGGATATATTGGTGTAGTGGGTTTGGGGGGGATATATTGGTGTAGTGGGTTTGGGGGAGGATATATTGGTGTAGTGGGTTTGGGGGAGGATATATTGGTGTAGTGGGTTTGGGGGGGATATATTGGTGTAGTGGGATATATTGGTGTAGTGGGTTTGGGGGGGATATATTGGTGTAGTGGGTTGGAGGGGGATATATTGGTGTAGTGGGATATATTGGTTTAGCAGGTTTGGGGGAGGATATATTGGTGTAGTGGGTTTGGGGGGGATATATTGGTGTAGTGGGTTAGAGGATGGTATATTGGTAAGCCTTCCTGCTTCATTTCATCAGACAGCTCAGCAGTGAGTGCTAAGCAAGGCTTACTGGTGGCATATCACTGTGTGTGTGTGTGTGTGTGTCTTTGTGGCAGAACTTGTTTACATTTATGTGTGCTTTTATGTATGTGTGTGTGTGTGTTTGCGTAAGTTAATGGCTTGTGTGTGTGTGTGTGTGTGTGTACATAAGTTAATGGCATGTGTGTGTCTGTGTGTAAATTAATGGCTTGTGTGTGTGTGTAAGTTAATGGCGTGTGTGTGTGTGTGTAAGTTAATGGCTTGTTTGTGTGTGTGTGTGTGTGTGTGTGTGTGTGTGTGTGTGTGTGTGTGTGTGTGTGTAAGTTAATGGCGTGTGAAAGGTCTTGCTGACGTTGCTCCACCAACCGTAATGTTAGCATCCCCATTAATTAGCCTTTGCATCATTTCTGATCGCTCTCTCTCTCCCTCTCTCTCTCTCTCTTCCTTTCTCTCTCTCCCTCTCTCTCTCTCTCTCTCTGTCTCTCTCTCCCTCTCTCTCTCTCTGTCTCTCTCCCTCTCTCTCTCTCTCTCCCTCGCTCTCTTTCTCTTTCTCTCTCTCTTTCTCTCTGTCTCTGTCTCTGTCTGTCTGTCTCTCCCTCTGCCACGGAGCATCCTTGTGCGTAACACCTCACTGTCTTATTTTCCATCATCTTTTGCATCATATAGCTGCCTTTCTTTTCTCCCCCTTCTGCCTTCTTGTTTTATTCGTTTATTGCCTACTTAGTTTTACTAGTGTTGGTCTGTTTGCTTGTTTGTCTGATTATTTACTTGTTTGTGTATAACTACATTGCTTGACCACAGTCTCTGTCTGAAATCTGATATTGTTCTATGTTCCATTGCCATCAAAGTGTTGACTCAGTTGTAGTGCCTTAGTGTGTGTGTGCGTGTGTGTGCATGTGAGCAAGTGTGTGTGTGTGCATGTTTGTGTATGCATTTGTGTGTGGGCGTTTGTGTGTGTGTGTGCGCACGTCTGTGTGTGCATGTGTGTGTGTGTGTACGTGTGTGTGCACGAGTGTATGTGTGTGTGTGTATGTGTGTGTGCGAGTGTGCGTGTCTGTGTGTCTGCATGTGTGTGTGTGTGTGTGTGTGTGTGTGTGCCTGCATAGGGCATGGCTTAGCTCTGTGAAGCATACAGTACTGATCCCATGCAGAGCCCAGTTAGCCAAGAGCCAATCAGATTACAGCATCCAGCTCCCCTCTGCCAAGAGCCAATCAGATTACAGCATCCAGCTCCCCTTTGCCAGGTCTGCACAGGAAGCTGGCCCCCATCTCTCTGGCCAATCACAGGCTCCGATTGGATCATGTCAGCCTGGGACACGCCACAGGAAGCCATTAGCTCAGTGTGCCCATCTATCCATCCGTTGCCACGGCAGCAGATTCAGGAGGCAGGCTCACAGTCGTGTAATGCGGTTTGTCAAAGTGTGATGCCACAGGCATAACCATGGGTGGGCTGGGCCAGGCCTGTGCCCACCCACTTGTTAATCAGACCCACCCAATCAGATCAGGTAGTCATAATTGTCTGTGTGGTAGTTGTAATAGTGTGTGGTGTAGTCACATTCGTGTGTGTGGTAGTCGCAATGCTGCATGTGGTAGTCGTAACCCGGTGTGTGTATTGCTGTGTGTGGTAGTCACATTGGTGTGTGACGTAGTCATAATGGTGTGTGTAGTAGTCACATTAGTGTGTGTGTGGTAGTCGCGATCCTGTGTGAATATGCTAGGAATGAGCACCCCCCACCCCCCACCCCCCATGTCCATCCAGAGAGTCATCATGCCAAGTCGGAGTGGCGTTATGGTCCAGCAGGGCTGGTCTGGGGCACACTGGAGGCACAGTGCAGATGCATGATGGGAAAAGGGGAGGGGGTTATAGGAGGCCTGGTCAGCAGAGAGGAGCCACAGATGGCCCATGGCTACACACACACATACACACACACACACACACACACACACACACACACACACGCACACACACGCACACACACACACACACACAGACTAACACACTCACACACACACTGGGCACAGCAGAGAAAGCAGCTGAGCGGGAAAGAGAGGTGGGGGCGGGGGAATGAGGGGGGGGTCATCCACGGTCAGCACGGTCAGCCTCTGATGGAGGAGACTTGCCATTGCTAATAGCATCCCATCCTGCATCCACACACTCATGCACACACACACACACACACTTGTACACGCACACCCCGACACAAACACACGCACACACACCCCTCTGGCTTACCCCCTTCTCGCTTCTCTTCGCATCCCAGTAGCCCTGTGTGTGTGTGTGTGTCTGTGTGCGTGTGCTTGTGCGTGTGTGTGTGTGTGTGTGTGTGTGTGTGTGTGTTTGTGTGTGTGTGTGTCGTCCATCTACAGCGAGATGACTGAGCCAGTGGTCGTTTCCTCAGGGGTCTGTCTGACTGCAAAATCACACTGAGAAAAGGGGCTTACACACACACACACACACACACACACCCCTTAAAGAGGCTATCACACTGAGAGAAGGGGCTTGTCAAGTGTCACACTCAATTACGCTTACACACATCCACACACGCACCCACAGACATACACACACACCTCAATTACGCTCATCTCCCCTCTACAGATCCACACACACACACACACACACACACACACACACACACCAATCACGCTCATCTTCCCTCTGCAGATCCCCAGAAACACACACACACACACACTCCCATCACGCTCATCTTCCCTCTGCAGATCCCCAGAAACACAGATGCACACGTGCCCACACACACACCTCAGTTACAACCATCTCCTCACTGCAGATCCCCACAAACACACACACACACACACACACACACCCTTCAATAATGCTCATCTTCTCTCTGCAGATTCCAACCCCACACACACACACCCTTCAATCACGCCCCCCCCCCCACCCATGCACACACACACCCTCCAATCATGCCCCCCCCCCCCACACACACACACACCCACACACACACACACACACACACCCTCCAATCATGCTCATCTTCCCTCTGCAGACCCCATCCCAGCCCCTGTAGGCCAGCTCATGCCATATTCCATGATGAGATTAACTCCCTAAACTATGGTGTGCTCCAGTCGTATGTGTGTGTTGTCCTGGTGATCGTGTGATCGCATTAGCTGCTGTACAGAGTGTGCCTACTGGTTGTACACGTGAGTGAGGGTGTGTGTGTGTGTTTGGTCTCTTCTCTCTGCAGTGGTAGATGTGAATGAGGGTGTGTGTGTGGGCTCTTCTCTCTGCAGTGGTAGATGTGAATGAGGGTGTGTGTGTGTGTATGTGTGTGTGTGGGCTTTTCTCTCTGCTAATGGTGGTTGAGGAGAGGAGTGGTTGGTTGTATAATGGGGGGGCGGGGTGTAATGGTGGTTGAGGCGAGGAGACTTTGGTGTGGTGTAATGGTGGTTGAGGAGAGGAGCGGTTGGCTCTCCATGTGCCGTGACAGATTGTGCTTTCTCGGCCATCCGGCGGTAGTGACTGCCTCACACACACACACACACACACACACACACACAGGACACACACACACACACAGGACATGCCACAGTGGCTACCAGATTCATGGCTCAGCTTTTTCACCACACTGCCACACAAGTGTCTTTGCTTCTAATGTTTATTAGCTACAGGTGTGTGTGTGTGTGTGTGTGTGTGTGTGTGTGTGTGTGTGTGTGTGTGTGTGTGTGTGTGTGTGTGTGTGTGTGTGTGTGCATGCATGTGCGAGTGTGTGAAATTTGGGTTTGCTACAGGTGTTTTTGCTCATAAGGTTTGCTTTAGCTACAGGTGTGTGTGTGTGTGTGTGCGTGTGTGTGTGTGTGTGTGTGTGTGTATGCGTGTGTGTGTAGTTTGGGTTTGCTACAGGTGTGTGTGTTCATTAGCTTGGCTTTAGCTATAGGTGGGTAGTCTCAGAGAGAATGTGCAATGTGTATTTGTATAGTATTTCCACATGCTCATAACTGCATTATAATGCTATGTTAGTGACATAGTGCATTATAAAGCTATTGTGACCTCTTTACAATGACTGGGATGAGGTGAAAAAGATCAAGGAACTATTATAATGCCCTGTGTCGCTTAAAGCTGTAGGGCTTATAACATAGCATTATAATGCCTTATGAGTGCAGTTATGAGTATGTAGAAATAGTTTTAAATACTTATGTCAATCATTATAAAGCTTTATGAATGCATTATAACCCTTTATGATTTTGTTTATAGGGTGTTATGAAGACTGGCTTTATAGGAGGTGTTACTGAGCATTTTGTCAGTGTTGAGTAAAAACAAGTGAAACTAATAACCAAGTGAAGTTACGTTTGTTTGTGTTGGTGTTTGTGTATGTGTGTGTGTGTGTGTGTGTATGTGTGTTTGTGTGTGTGTGTTTGTGTTTGCCTTTGTGTTTGTGTTTGTGTTTGTGCTGGTCCTTGCTGATCCTAACCCAGATGCCTGTTGTTGTTCCTCCTGCAGTTACGACGAGTGTGTGGGACCAGGTGCGACACAGATCTACATCCCCACCGACGACCCCCCCCCATACTCGCTCACGGACCCCTGCCAGGGCCAAGAGGATCAGTACGACCCCCACGCCTACCTGGACATGGGGGCGGAGTCATCTGGGGGAGGGGGAGGGGCTTCTTGGGTGGCGGCGGGCGGGGCTTCCCACTACCCAATCGGACTGTACGAGCTGCACCGGCAGCCGATCGCGTCCATCTCCCTGTCGGCGCTGCCAATGGAGGAGGCCCCGCCCTATGAGGTGGTGGTGGGGGGCGGGACCAACCAGAACCAGCCAATCCCTCTCATCCCCATGGATCTGCTCAAGCATGCGGGGGAGGAGAGCAGAAGCAGTCCACAGCACACAGTGGCCCACAGAATCCTCTAGAACACCTCAACAGCATCTCTACAGCACATCCTCTCCGCCACTGTAGAACCCCACTTGCTCCACGTGTTGGATTTCCTGTCTAGATTCACTCTCGCTATCTCTAGTTGAAACAGCACCCACTAGTGTTTGTAGGGAGTACTGCGGGACAATTGCGAGGAGCAGTACACTGTAGCAGAGGGGAACTGAGCCTTCAGCCCTCACACAGGGACCCCTGGCCGTCCACTGCCCCCCAGCCAGACTCCTGGGTTCCCCTAAGCACAACAGCAGACTGCTAGTGCTGCACATCCCCTCCCTGCCACTGGGGGCACTGCAGCACAGCACCCCTGTGTGCCATTCAAGGGGGGGAGGTGGACAAGGGCCCTTGAGACTTCACTGGACGTCCCCTCACTAACCTCTGTCGTCTTTTGTGTACGCTTGTCTGTGTTTTTGCATGCCTGTGCGTGCATGTGTGTTAGGGTGTGTGTGAGTGTGTGTGTGTGTGTGTGTGTGTGTGTGTGTGTGTGTGTGTTAAATCTACTGTCATGTCCAGCTGTGATTGTTTAAGATAGGCTCACAGTGACGTGATGTGATGTGTGTGATCCACACTAGTCTTGACAGGCTCAGTAGATGCCCAGAGGCACACAGCCACATGTAGACTACTCTGCTAGCTGGGGATTATATCAAGCCCACATAGACCTGGATCCGCTATAGATATGAATATGGGGGGGTATGATTACATCATAATAGGGGATTCCACAAAACTACACTAGTTAGAAATTAACTCCTTACATTGTTCTGTTTTGTAAACGTTTTTACGTGTTGTTTTTGTCTGCCTTTTGTCAGCCTGCCATATCGGTATAGATAGCAAGGTTTATTTTTTAAGATGACACGTTTATAGAGGTACTTTTGGATTTCTTTGATCAGTGTTTTTCTTCTTTAAATGACTTTTATATATATATATAATCTATATTTATATTTTATATATTTTCCCTTGTAACACTTTTTAAAGAAACTACCATTACTTTAAAATACAATAATTTTCAATGATGCTTTAATCTTAGTTTCAGCTCAGGCTGTCTGTATATGTGGGTTCTGTGCCAGTCATGTCATGAACACGATCATTGTGAGGGTTTGTGTTGCTAATGTTTGGGGGGGCATCACTGCAATATCATTTTCCTTCTTCCTGTTCCTCTGCCACCAGTGAAAGACACTGAGAGCGGCAGCTGCCAGTCATCTGTTGCCTCAACGAAAGCAATTAAATGTCGATTCATTAAATATTAAGAAGGCGTGGATGACGGACGTGTAATGACCTTTATCGTAATTGGTGCTAAGGGCTTCAGCCATGACATCTCATATCTCTCGACCAAAGGATGATTAAATAATTACATTAATATCAGTTTGCGTTGAATGATCTTCACGGCCAGACACAAATGTCATGTATGCTCGCTTGAAGGCCGATGGCTTTGCTATGAAGTCTTGTGTGTTTAATGTTTTTTTTTTTTTTTTCTAGCAGTGTGTGTTTTCTTGAAGCCACATACACAAGGTGTGTGTTATTTTAATGTATGTTATTTTTAGTCTCATGGACAGACTAATCTGTATGCTGGAACCCTTTTTGTTAAACTAAGATTCCCAAACTTGCTTTAGTTTCCTAAAAGCACACAGTGTTGCCACGCAGTAGAGCACAAGCGTACCCAGCAACCCAAACCCAGTACCCTAACCCTAACCCTAACCCAGTACCCAGCAACCCAAACCCTAACCCAGTACCCAGCAACCCAAACCCTAACCCAGTACCCAGCAACCCAGTACCCAGCAACCCAAACCCTAACCCAGTACCCAGCAACCCAAACCCTAACCCAGTACCCTAACCCTAGCCGCAAACTCTAACCCTAACCCAGTACCCTAACCCTAGCCGCAAACTCTAACCCTAACCCAGTACCCTAACCCCAAACCCTAACCCTAACCCTAACCCAGTACCCAGCAACCCAAACCCTAACCAGTACCCAGCAACCCTAACCCTAGCCGCAAACTCTAACCCTAACCCAGTACCCTAACCCTATCCCAGCAACCCCAACCCAGTACCCTAACCCCAAACCCTAACCCAGTACCCTTACCCTAATCCTAGCCCCAAACCCTAACCCTAACCCAGTACCCTAATCCTAGCCCCAAACCCTAACCCTAACCCAAAAACCTAACCTGAACCCTAACCCAAAACCCTAGTCCTAACCCAAAACCCCCAGTACCCACCAATGTGATGAACGCCAGTGATTCCACAGAGACTGGACATAGTGCCTGTCCAAAGCATTATGACTGTTAGACTTGTCAACACTATAGTGGTACTCTTAATGAATGCAATGTGTGTGTGTATGTGTGTGTGTGTGTGTGTGTGTGTTTTAATACATTATTTATTTTCATCCTGGTGTGTTTTCATGTCTTTGTATATGGGCTTGTTCTGCCAGAGAGCTCTGTAATGGCTCCTTCCCATCCCTTCCTATCGGAAATGAAACCCACGAAAGTGTTAATGTTTCATATGGACACACAAGCTGTTCGCCACCAGTATCACCCTCGTGTGTGTGTGTGCCACCCGCTTGCTCAGGCCCAGGCTGACACACTCACACACTCACACACTCACACACACATTAGCAGTATTACCCCTGTGTGTGTGTGTGTGCTGCCTGCTAACCCGGGGCTGTTGCGCTCACAGCGAGCACTAATCCTCCGAGGATTTCTCTTAAACAAATTTGACGCCTGATTGCACCGCCGTGGTATAGAGAGAGCAACAACAACAAGAGGGAAAAAAAAGAAAAAGGCTAAAGGCTGTAAACAGAGATGAATATTAAATTAACCCTTTGACGAGTACCATCACATATTTGTGATGAGCCGCGGCTGGTCCCCTGGGAGTACGATCACATATTTGTGATTAGAATTTTCACTGAGCGCCGAGTTCTCACTATGACGTAACAGAGACTCCTGCAGCAGATTCTCAGCACTGTAGAACGTTAGTGTGGAATTCTAGAGGTTACGCAGAAAATACTTCACTCCAGGGGGCACAGCATTGTTGAAAAGAGCGTACTCATCAAAGGGTTAAATGGGGCTAGGGTTATTTATTTAGTCTAGCTTGAGTAATGTGCGCTGCCTTTTGCAGACTTGTTTTTGTTTGTTTGTTTGTTTGTTTGTTCAAAGAAAAGCGCCGTGGTTTTCTGTGTGTGTTAGCAGTGCAGTAGGCAAAGTGTATCACTGGTTCTTCCCTGTAGCACTTGAAAATATCCTGTTAATGACGCCTTTGACAAACTATGTCATCCATGTTATCTATGTGTATGTGAATATTGGCACCCACCAGTCCACGGCCGGTCAGTGCATCACCCGCTGTTGAGAAATACGTTTGAATTGGACTGAAATTCTGCCCTCAAAAGTGGCTTCACAATGGCTTTGCGTGGGAGGATATACGAGCATGGATAGTGTGTTTTACTGTGTCCCGTTTCCAGCCTATACCATCACTGACATCCCTCTTCGAGTCCACTCCGCAACCCAATAAGGCATTCATAGCTCACCACCACACACACGTCTGGCCAAGATAAGGCTGCTACACTTGCTCACACATGACAGCACAGTATGTCCAGATAGGTGAAGTCACTCGCAATAAACACACCACCTGCGTTGAGTCCTCACACCCATGACAAGGCAAGGCAAGTTTATTTGTATAGCACATTTCATACACAAAGAAAGTTCAATGTGCTTAACAACAATAAAAGCAAAACAAAAATAAAAGCAAGCACCCATGATGAAAAGTAGAAGCTGAACCTGCAAGGATATTTACGCCCACTATTATCCTGTTTAAATGTCTAGCTGTTAGCTAGCATGCTCAAAAAAAGTCAGCTGCAGGTTGGCGCTAAAGACAATAGTTTGCTAATACGCAGTTAGCATCACACACAGGGCCACCTCAGTGATAACATAGTATAGACAACAGTTTGCTAATACGCAGTTAGCATCACACAGAGCCAACTTAGTGATAACATAATACAGACAATAGCTTGCTAATAGGCAGTTAGCACCATACACAGAGCCACCTCAGTGATAACATTACACAGACAATAGTTTGCTAATAGCCTACACAGGTAGCATCACCCACAGAGCCACCTCAGTAATAACATAGTGCAGACAATAGCTTGCTAATACAGAGTTAGCATCACACAGACCCACCTCAGTGATGAGATAAAGGGACT
>CM059280.1:2210086-2225086 GCA_030347295.1 Setipinna tenuifilis | reverse complement strand
CGGGGGCCGACCCCACCCAGGCCCAGGCCAAGGCCACGGGCTTCGAGCTCTTCCTGGCCAGGGTGGAGTGTGAGTACCTGCTGGAGGCCATGGGCCAGAGGGCCCACGCCGAGTGCCTGGACATCCTACGCAGGAGGGCGGCCCCCCAGCAGGGCCAGAGAGACAGACACAGCAGTGGGGGGGCCACGGAGGGGGAGGAGGAGGAGGAGGAGCCCAGGAGTGAGACTGCAAGGGCGGAGAAGGACAGGGACAAGGACCAGGACAAGGACAGCGAGGGCCTCAGGGTAGACCAGGGAGACCAGCCTCCTCTTCCTGATGTCCTCTCATTGGCCGAGCCAGTAGTGGGTGGGGCCCAGACAGCACAGGGGCCATCGGAGGAGTCACTGGGGGCCACAGCGGAGCAGGAGAAGAGCAAGCCGCTGAGGCTGGAGGCGGAGGGGGGGGCAGGAGGGGCAGTAAGGGGGTCAGGGAGGTCAGGGGGGGCAGACGCTCCCCCACCCCCAGAGCCCTCGGAGAGACAGCGGGCCGGCTCGTTGCTAAGCGAAGACCGCTCCATCCTGGAGATGCGTCACAACTACCCCGACCTGGCCATCCGCCAGAAGCCCATCTTCCGCAAGCAGCGTGGCGGCTCCTACCCCACCCCCGGCACCAAGGCCCGCAGCCGGCTGGGGGACGACGGGGACGTGGGGGTCACCTCCAGGGGTCACACCGCCATCACCGCCCACGCCAGCGACCTCAGCGGCCCACAGTCCATCTCCGTCCACCCCGACCCCCTGGTCCCGCAGCGGCCTGGCTCCGACGCGCCCGTCGACCCCCTGCCCAAACCCGGCCCGCCCGCCCCCGATGAGGTCCTGGAGCCCCAGCCCCTGGTGGCCAGCTCAGGTCCGGCCTCCGTCATCCAGTACCGCGAAGTGGCCATGCAGAGCGCCACGCACCGGCCCTCCCAGCAGGGGGCAGCGAAGGGCCCGGACCTGCTGCTGGAGCTGACCAACAGACTGGGCCAGCTGCGCGTGAGTGAGATGAGTGTGGACGAGCCTCTGAAGTACCCGATTGAGGAGACCCAGGCCGAGGCCCAGCCTCCCTGCTCCACCTGCCACGACCACCACCGGCCTGCTGGAGTTGCCCCTGGAGCTGCCCCTGCTGCAGCGGTAGTGGCGCCCCCTACAGGCTCGCCGCGAGATGGCAGCCACCAGCCCATCCTGTGCAGCCCCTCCCCCCTCCCCGTCTGCAGCATCTCCGGCTGTAGCAACTGCACTGGCCCAGACGTGCTCCACCCCCACCCCCACCACCACCACCCCCACCACAGCAGCCTCCACGTGGGGGCCAGCACCATCAAAGAGCCCCCCAGCTCCATCTACATGCCCCCCAGCCCCCTGGGCATGTGCGGCCCACCCCTGGAGCCTCCGGCTGGGCACCTGGCGGCCAGCGTGCCTGGGCCTCTGGGTCACACACCTGGTCCTCTGGGTCAGTCTGGCACGGAGGGGAGAGGACCCTCCCAGCAGCCCGAAGATGAGCTCCTGCAAACCTACGTCCTGGTGGAGCCAGACAGGAAGTGACATCGTTGTGTATCGCTGCTGACTGACTGACTGACAGGCTGATCAGCCAATCATTAGCTGTAGAATGTAGAGAGAGGGTGAAAATTGGATTTGTACTGCTTGTTTCCTGCCATCATGGTGACATCCATTCCACATGCACTATGACTGCCCCACTCCTTCCCTCCCGAAGGCCAGTCTCTGCGGGGGAGCTCCTCTGCCTGAGTGAAAAGGATGTCAGGTGCTTGAATGAGGCCAGTCGTGTATTTGGGTGCTGCCGAGCGCTGCCGGGAGATGACCCACTTGCGTGCAGTGACATGCAGGAAACATGGTGTGCGGAGAACTAGCAGGCGTTTCGGCCCCCACATCACACTTAAAGGGTTAAACCCACCGGCCGCTCCATAGTCGGCCTCCATCTACTGTAACTCCAGAGAAGAAACTAAACGCTGTTTGAAACAGCTGTAGCCCATATGTTTTAAACAAACGGACCATCCTCATGTCGTTAAAGACTCTTGAAATGTTTCTCAGGTGAAGGCAACTTCGTAATTTTTCTTTTGTGTCGTTGGCTCCAGTCAGCGTAGTATTTTGTGTGTTGTGTTAAACTTGGTCTGGGTTTGAGAGCGATATTCAAACTTAAGAGGAAGACGAGTTTGTAAATGTGCCTTACTGCATTTGAAGCCAAAATATGCACTCATTGTCTTTCTACTCCAGAGCACCCTGTGTTGAATGAAGCAGAGTATTGTCCCCATAGCTGATGAGGAGAGTACGTGTTTGCCAATAATGTACTGAATGAAGCAGAGTATTGTCCCCATAGCTGATGAGAAGAGGACTTATTTGCCAATAAAGCTCACGCTTTCTGTGGTGTCTATGACGTATGGTCATAAATATATAATAAAAAAAGATTCATAAAAAATAAAAAAATAAATTCATAATAAAAATATATATACAAAATCAGTCAACCAAACGTATGTTCATATCTATAGTGTTGTCATATATGGCAGCTCTTCATATACACAATCAGTCAACAAAAATAAGTCATAACACAAACATGACGACATTAAGAGCTTACAAATGACTTTAATGACAAATAAATTACACTGTATTTAAATAACAATGAAAGATGAGTGATGGATATTTGACCTTGATGTGTGCCCCTGTTTTTGTTGGTCCTCTTATTGGTAAGCGCACATTAGAACAAACAGTTAAAAATAATAATAATAATACACAAATCATAATTACAAATGACCCTTCATGAAGTTAGAATGGTTTCCAGGAACAGAGGAGAGGACTGTGCAGAGACTGTCACGGTCATTTCCAAAACGCTAACACTAATTAATGTCCTTCCTGTAGGTAGCAGACCATGTGACCTAGTGAGTAACCTTCACCTGAACCGGAATGCTGTGCTGACAGCACCTGTTGTTGCAGCACCTGTCTAACAGGGAAAGGCCCAGGGCTGCTCATATAAACAGTGTTTCTCCTAACAGGACCGCCCAATGCTGCTCTTATAGCAGCATTTCTCCTAAACAGGGCTGCTCCTAACAGCAGTGTTTCTCCTAAGCAGGTCATGTGACATGAAACTGAAATGAAATGTGGTTTAGCAGCAGGGGAGGGACTCCAGTCAGAAGTGGTTCAGCACGGCACTGACCCTGGCCTTAGCACTGAACCTGGCCTTACTGTGGAACCTGACCTTAGCACTGACCTTGGCCTTAGCCCTGACCCTGACCCTGGCCTTAGCCTGGAACCTGGCCCTAGCATTAGCACTGAACCTGGTCTTTCATTCTGAACATGAGCACATGTTTTCTATCCAGAACATGATCCCATGTGTAGAAGTCACTCTATACATGCAGTGGTGCTTGTGCAGAATGGAGTCGTGATCTGTTCCACCAGGACAGGCTCTAGTAAGGCTGGACTCTAGTCTCCAGCTGGACTCTCCCCTCTGTAGCATGTGATGTGTGCAACTCATTTACACCTTGCTGTACTCTTCTAGTTTATATAGCTGAAATGTTTCCGCACTGCAGAAGCAGAGCAAGCATACAGTGGCTCAGACTGGTTCTGACCCACCCTATTACAAGACCACCCACCCACCCACCCCGAGACGTCACCCCTCGCCTTAAGTCCCCCCTTAAACCTTTGCCCCCTCGCCTCAAGTTCTCTGTGCCGCTAGAATGCGCTCCTTGTTCTCCTCATACTGGTGGAGCATCTTCTGGAGGTCGTGGTCCGCTGGTATGACCTGAGAGAGCACACGGCACAGTTAAGGCAGGGCCACTTTATCTGTATAGCGCATTTCATACACAGAGGCAGCTCATTGTGCTTAACAAAAAAAGCAAAGAACATTATATAAAAGCATAAAAGATAGAATAGGTGTAAAATAAGGTTAAGGTAAATAAGACATTAAATAAAAGCAAAAATATGTAAAAGAATAAATCATCAAACTAAGTGTAAATGCCTAAAAGGATCAAAGTAAAATAAGTATAACCATTCAGTCAGTGCTTGTGTGCGCTGTGTTAATCATTTAATCTGGGTTAGTCTGTCACATGACTGCTTACAGTAAGAGTGGCACACTTCATCAGTACAGTATTAACCAGCAGGGACTTGCACACAGTCAAACATGGACAAGGCCTGCGTCAGAGCATTCTGGATTTCTTTAAGTAAGTGCAGAGAAATGCAGGGCTTTTTGGACTTTTGTCCTCTCCTATGAAGCCCTTAAGGAAATACAAAGCGCCATGATATAGACCTTGTCTGCCTGTGATTCCCTGTATGCAAGTTCCTGTTGCTAAGACTGTACTGTTTAGGACTACCACACCAGAAGAGTTTTAGGACTTAAACACAACGGGGCCCAACTCAGTCCTGTGTCACATAAACCATGAGTGCCAGCTGTCTGGTCTCAGACACATGAACTCTGTCTTGCATTTGTGTGCAAAGCTAGCCTGTCTAAAGCACCTCACAGACGGAACTTGGTCTGGCAAACCTCCCATAGACAGGAAGTTCTCAGAGGCAGAATCAACAGGCATCTTTCAAATGCCTCTGTATACTACCGGACAAAGCTACAACCAATCACAACACTGATTCTGATGACGTATGCGTACTGTTCGTTATTCATTGATTCCGGATTTTTCCAGACCAGGAAGAACTGAGAATAGGCAGTGTGGCTGACTTGAATGCGAAAGTGAATGTGGTGTCACAGGCAGTATGGGCAGGCCAGGCTAATACACACACACACACACACACAAATGTGATTGAACACATTATATGAAAGTTAATGAAAGGGGTACTCACAAGAACAGGAGCGGGTACTTTAAATGAGGTCTGTTTTATCAGCCAGTCTTCATACAGCTGGTGGATAGACTCCAGGTACTCCTGCATTAACACACATAAAACCCTTTACACCTGCATTTAACACACATAAATATACATACACCTGCTGTTCCAGGTACTCCTGCATTTAACACATTTACACCTACTGCTTCAGCTCCCAGTCGGTAGATGTAGCACTGTTAAAGAATTTGTGAACATCAGCAAAATTAGCTGTCAGCTTATGTCCTTTTTTTTGTAAGTTGCTTTGGATAAAAGTGTCTGCCAAGTGTACTGTATTGTAAATGTAATGTAATGACTACACGGCACAGCATCTAGTGGTTAAAATGGCTTTTGTAAGGAGAGGGAGCCCTTCTTTACCCACAGTGGTCAATATCTCCCTCTACTGTACTACTGTAAATACTGTAGCAGAGGGAGCTCAGCTGTGGCTGGCTGTATTGCTGAGGTGGTGAGGTGGTGTGTGTGTGTGTGTGTGTGTGTGTGTGTGTGTGTGTGTGAGGGAGCTCAGCTCCGGCTGGCTGTGTTGCCAAGGTGAGGAGGTGGAGCTGAGCTCCAGAGGGCTGTGGCCCAAGTTAAACTCAGTCTCAGCACTTGTCTAGTACATCACTAGACAAACAGCATGGAGATGCTTCCCTGCGTCACCATACAGAGCCCACGGAGGACACTGGGCTTCCACACACACAGGAAGTGAAACAGGAACAGGAAGAGAAAGTGGAAGTGGGCCTCACCATGGGAATGACCTTCTCCTCCTCCCTGCAGCGCTGCCGGAGCCTCTCGTAGCACGTCTCTGGCGTCGTCTGGAGATACACTGCAGGACACACACACACACACACACACACACACACACACACACACACACACACACGAAACACAATTTGACACAGTTCCCATGATGCTGATTCATAATAATAACAATAATAATACATGAATAACACATAATGCTAATGCTGAGAGGCATCAGTGAACCTGCTATTCATTAGCGAAGCACCAGTGTCTCTAAATGACCCCCCATGAGAGTTCACTGCATTATTCCCCTTTTTCTGTACTGTAAATCCCCATCACTCCCCCCTCACACTCCCCAACTTTCTATTAACACTTAAGCCAACATCCCCTGGCGGAGCTGAGGAGGTGACCAGATTCGATTACACTGCAAATTGTACACCGTTATGATTATGTGTGTGATAGTAAATGAACTTGAGCCTAAACGTACCGATCAGGTCCACGGGAAGGGCGATGTTGTGTGTGATCCAGTCGAACCACTCACTCAGCACCGCAAAGTCCACCTCAGGCATCTTGCCACTGATGAGACAGGAGCCACATGGAGACACAGACTGTGAGATGTGTGCTCATGACACAGTGTGTGTATTAGTCAGGGGTGTAACAAGTTTGTAAGAACACCCTAGGAACCACAAATATGTTATGTGTGTGTGTGTGTGTGTGTGTGTGTGTGTTTCAGTAATTGATGATAAGGTATTCATCTATCACAGAGGACTGTGTGTGTGTGTGTCTCTGTGTGTGTGTGTGTGTGTGTCAGTAATTGATGAGGTATTAATCTATCACAGAGTGTGTGTTGCTGCACCTTCTGTACAGGTTCTCCACGAAGATGTGCTTGGCACTGAATATGGATCTCTCCATCATGCGGATGGGTGCAGACTGCAGAGACACAGAGATCAACATGACTGAGTTACATAACAGGCCCAGAATCTAGGACACATTCCCTCCTACTCCTCACTCTCATCTGCCTCTCTCTCTTTCTCCTCATCTCTCTCTCTCTCTCCTCATGTCACTCACACAGACACACACACAAACACAAACACACACACCTGAAGCTTTTGTGCTCCCTATATGACACATTGCAAAAAGGTGAGGTTATTTGACATTAGGGCCGCAGGTACGCAAGTGTAGTGTAATGTAATGTATTGTAATGCAGTGTAGTGGATTGTAGTGTAGTGTAATATAGTGTAGTGTAGTATAATGTAGTGTAGTGTAATATAGTGTATTGTAATATAGTGTAGTGTAATATAGCGTAGTGTAATATAGTGTAGTGTAATATAGTGTAGTGCTTACTATCGGTGCCAGGTGCCGGTCCAGCATGGTGAGCTGCACATAAGTCTGCAGGGTGATGCCCCATCTGGTCGGGTCCTGGTACATCAGGCCCTATAGAAACAGACCAGGAGGAACTAAAATCAATGGGTACTGGTACATCAGGCCCTATAGTACAGATCGGGAGGAACTAAAGTCATTGGGTACTGGTACATCAGGCCCTAAGGGACAGATCAGGAGGAACTAAAATCAATGGGTACTGGTACATCAGGTCCTATAGTACAGATCAGGAGGAACTAAAGTCATTGGGTACTGGTACATCAGGCCCTAAGGGATACATCAGGAGGAACTAAAGTCATTGGGTCCTGGTACATCAGGCCCTATAGGAACAGAGCAGGAGGAACTAAAGTCATTGGGTCCTGGTACATCAGGCCCTAAGAGACCAGGTGGAACTAAAGTCATTGGGTACTGGTACATCAGGCCCTAAGGTACAGATCAAAAGGAACTAAAATGGTCAACACATGCTCAGTCAAACAGGCCATAGCCACATTACTGTCTGGAAATCCAAATGAAAATCAAACACTTATTTGTTGTCACAGTAGAAAGTAAACAATGGTGAATATTTATAAAATTGCATGCTTAGCAATCACTTAAAAATGGCCATGATGTCCTTCTAGGTGATGGCCTCTGTGGAACAAGCTTCCTTTTGCTTCCCATGGCGTGTGTGCTTCAGTTTCTTCTAACTTTACATATTACTTACATCCCCAAACGCTACTAAACACACTCAATGCATAGGAGTGCCTGGAGTAGACAGAGGGTCCCCTCTAGCTTAAAGGAATACGCCACCCCCAATTTGGTAGTTGGCAACATTATCCTAAACTATCCTAAACTAAGCTAAGGTCAGTGTTGCCAGATTTGGACAATGGCTGGGTCTGCTAGAAAACGCTTCTGCTCACTTATCCAACTCCAGGGACTGTGGGGAGAGACTCAATTTCACCTGAAGGGGGCATACTCCTTTAATAATCGCTGGCATACTGACTACCTGCCCCAGACCTCTGTGCAGATATACAGGCTGAAACTACTGAAGCTGTGGAGAGCAGCACCACTAGCTCCATAGGCTGTGCAGGTCCTGGCCAGGGGAATAGAATCTTACCAAAGGGTTGTGTCCTCGCACATTCCTCCACTTTGACACTGGTTCCGTGAGCACCTGCCATTTAAAAAACAAAAAAGACCAGCAATGTGTGAAATACGAGTTAGTCATGGCCTCTGCGTCCTGCAGACTGCCAAGCACAGCGAGTACACTACCACTGTGGTTTGTTTAAGCTAGTCATATCATTTTATCATGACGTAATTCCATAACTGTATTAATGTTGATTATTTGTGTTGTTTTTGTTGTAAATTGGTTTATTTAAACCTGTCATGATTTTATGTGTATTACTGTACAGCTCCAACTGTTTATTTTATACATACACACAGTGCTTTGTTATTCTTTTTGTTTTGGAAAGTCCTACATAAATAAAGATTATTATTATTAATTTTTATTACTATTATTGTTGTTGTTGTTAGTATTGTGAGATTAATCCAGCTCCCCTGTGTACCTCTATGTCACTTGTTTTGCTGAAGTACTCCAAACATGTTGTTTTTCCACTGGCAATGTTACCTTCGATACAAATCTGAAGGGACAAAAAGGCAAACTATCAAATTATGTCACATAACCTAAAGGTTACCTCTGCTTGATTTCATTTTTATGAACAGTTCTTGGACATGTGCATCAATTAACTCCCGCTTATTAACCGTCAATTACGAATGATTTTAACTTGTGTACATTATAATGTTATAATAGAAGAATTACTTTCAATACACCTTATGCGTAACTGTAATCATATTTTCTATTCGTGGGTCTCATTAAAACAACAAAAGCCTTACCACTGACGACCTCTCCTCTCCATTGCGCACCAATTTCCCTTGAGAAGGAGACAACATTATCAGACAAGCCGTTTCCCCCGCTCCTTCAGTCAGCAGCGAGCTATGGCGAGGACACACGGGAGCAGAGAAGCAGGGATAAGCCTGGGCAAAGCGCTGTTGCTAAGCTATGACGTTGCCCATAGTTACACCGAATCGGAAAGCTTGTTGGAGTGGTATATTTTATTACACTGTTTGAAAAACACACTGCAGCGTTAGAGACACGTCAAAAAGAGACCACAGTAACATAGGAGGAAGAAGAGAAGCATTCTCGAGCTAAACCACAAACTGCCGGTGACATTCGGAGGAGCAGGTGGCATTACACTGCTAGTCAAGTCAACAGTAACCTTGTGCATTTGATACACAGTTACAAATGTGTTCGCTATAGTAATAGCGACAATGAATCCATTTGGTCTTTTGTAACAAGGTTACTGTTTTGGCGACAGTAACAAAAAATACAGTAATACACTGACAGTAATAGACTTACTTGACACAAACTGTGAGCTGTCTCCATGGAATCTAGCACGATTGAATGTCACAGCTGGACGTTTAGGACAGGGTTTGAGTTGAGTAGGCAAGTTTATACGTACACCAAAACAGGTGTACGCTCGTGTTGAACTCCTCCACAATCCGTTGGTTGTTTTCAACGTTTTCCACATCGCGCAGGTATCTCCGCCATCTGCCACACTCGCATGGATAGTTAAAGGGATGTCACGTGGTGTTTTACTTCCGCGTGTCTTCCTAAATATGAGATACGGAGTCCTCGTAGGGTCATGTTAGTCCATTTTTATTTATTTATATTTTTTATTTCGCATTCTTTCATAGGGAGTTTTCCTCTCTTCCCTGGTGATGGGCCATTCTTGAGTGTGCCACAACGTAAAAGTCTCCAACATATCACACCACCAGTATTACCACTAATTTACCAAGGGACTCCATAGGCTCCAAAATTTTGAGAAACTTTGAGAAACTAACAAAAGCAGTAAGGTGATGAATAAAATACTTTAGTTTAAAAGTCATCTTGTCTTGTAAACCTAATTATTTTACTGCTAAAATATATTTTAAAAAATCATGCAATTTTAGTTTATAGTCTAACACTGTGGTGCCTGTAAGCTTTTAGAAGTTTAGGCCTCTTGGTGTACTGTTGTATTTAAAGTTTAAGTGGGGGAGTAATTGACCTGCACTCTCATCCATAACTGGGCTGTCCTTGAGCATCTAAACCCCATTATTCAGGGGGACTTTGCCATAAACATCTCTGAGATACAGCATCAGTTAAACTACATGTAGTACAATTATAGACTGGTGATTATTGTGCTTCAGTTGGTGCTGTCTTGAACCCTATAAATAGCATTGTTAACTTTTTTTAGTTTTGCTTCTTTGAATGTCATCTGAATTGCATTTACATGTATTAAAGGGGCACGGCCCCTTACCTGTGCTTGTTATTATTTCAGGTGGTGGTGTTTGTGGCTTTCCTGTGCTATGCATTAAAGAGGTGGATTCTTTTGAAGACATGAAGCATCATTGTCACATACCATTTCCTGAACTCAGGGCGGAGTTGACGTCAGGAAGTCAGCTGCAACACTTGACAGTATACAGCAGCCTTCAGGCAGAGTTACTGTGAGGCGCTGACACAGAAGACAGAGGACATGTCTGCCAAGGAGGAGGCCAGCGCAGCCACCCTGGAGTTCAACAAGCCCTTCCTCACCTCCATCAGGGGAGCTCTCAAGCTCGCTGAAATTGTGAGTTGTGATTATGGAGAGTAAAAAAACAAAAACAAATGGAAAAAGTTTCTTGTCATTTAACACAGATATGGACTCTGTTTTGCATATATTTTCGATATGATACATCATGTTTATAGGGGAAAATATGTGTATATAAAAAGCAAAACAACGCGTATGACCTTAGCTGTGTTCAGATGGACGTTTGGTTAAAAGCAGAAGTGAAATCAGCTGAGAGGAAACGAGATGGCGTGAAGGATTTATACGCTGTGACTTGTGCAAGTGTTTGTATGTACTCATGTGTACTTTCCTAGTTTTGGATGTTGGAGTCGGTATTGTCAGACACCATCAGCATATCAACTCGTAAGATGTTTTATGAAACATACAGAAAAAGGGAAGTACATTTGCCAGGAAGGTCAGAATGTTGTCTGATTCGCTAAAAGGGAATTGCACAGAGGACTAATAGAGTTCTAGAATGTATAATAGACTAATAATAGAGTTCTAACTAATAGAGTTCTAGAATGTATACCCCCCCCCCCCCTTCCCTCAGGTGGAAGAACCTGAACCACTTTCACCACTGGCCTGTGTTAACATTCGAGTGTGCAGTGATGTGCCCTTAGCATGTAAAAATGACTGATGAGGCACAGTGACGAGGGTAAATGTGGTTGTGATGAATGCAGATAGTGGTTAGTGGTAAACCCCAGGTATGCCTTCCACTAAAACCCTAAAGACACTAACACTAACCCTAACACTAATACTAACACACACACTAACACTAACCCTAAAACTAACACTAACACTAACCAAAAAGTTCATGGCTCCACCTCCTCATCTTTAGGACATTTTCTCCTTAACAAATAAGCTTCTAATTTTCAAACTTCAAACTATTTCAGTCAAGAGTTTTACAGCACTGTATGGATAGGACCATAGTTTAGAGTAGTAGGATAATAATTTATTTTTGTTTTGGTGTTGTTCTGTCCTTTTCCTCTTTACTGTAACAGCTTGTCACCATGGCGATGAGTGGAGTGCCACTGCCTTCCATCACATGAAGCTTTTGCTGCTTCTTGTTCACCTGTTCTAGGCTTCTGGTTCTAGAACGGAATCTAGAATCTAGGCGTGTGGTTCAGAGCAAAAGAACAAAAGGAAGAGAAGAGAAAGGAAGAGCCATTGTCACCCTGGCCCAGCCCCTTAACCGTACTTATTGTTATTATTGTAGGTGGTGGTGTTTGTGGCTTTCCTGTGCTATGCGGTCGCCTCCCGCCCCCCCTACATCGCTGCCACGGTGATGGAGCTCCTCCTCACCTCCGCCCTCCTGCTCCTGTACCTCTTCAAACTCGACAAGACGCTCACCTTCTTCGTCTGGCCTCTCGTAGTAAGACTTAACCCTGTGTGCTCCGTGTGTGCACTAAAATACACTCTTTGTGTGTGTGATCAGGTTCACCTTTCAGCTGGAGTGCAGCTGCACTGTTCTTCTTGGCACTGAAATGGTTAAATACATCAAATATTATATGCTTATCCAGATACATACACAATAATGTGTTATGCAAAACTCTGTGCAAGTGATAAGCTAATGCACCATGTAAACACACCAAACAAAAGCGCAATATACTATTTATATTCAATAAATGAATATATATACAGTGTACATGCCTGCATACAGATAGATCTGATTGTTGTGTTTTTCCCTGTCTCTCTAGGACATGTTGAATTCCTTCTTTGCATTAGTGTTTATGGTCATTGTCAGTATAGTGGCCCTCTCCACAGACACACTCCAGGCTACAGTTGCTGGAGCAGTGAGTATCAGACCAAACATACATCACAGTGTGTGTGTGTGTGCGTGCGTGCGTGCGTGTGTGTGTGTGTGTGTGTGTGTGTGTGTGTGTGTGCGTGTGTACGTGTGTGTGTGTGTGTGTGTGTGTGTGTGCGTGTGTGTGTGTGTGTGTGTGTGTGTGTGTGTGTGTGTGTGCGTGCGTGTGTGAGTGTGTGTGTGTGTGTATTAAACAGTAGAGTCTCTGAGTTTAGTGCTGAGCTGTCTTTCAAAGGAGGGCTAACTGTCTTAGGGTATATTAATTAACCCATTTTACCAAATAACACAAACTATTACTCTTCAAATTCAATAAGAAATACAATCCTGTTTGTTTAGCCATGTAGCCTCTTAGGGTGAATGTCAATTTATTGGGATGTCCACCTCTTGAGGTCTGTACTCCTCCTCATTGCCATATTTGCATTGACTCTGCAGCGATTGGCCAGCGTGTCTCTGACACTAGGAGGCATGCCAGTGACCCCATAGGCTCCAAGGCCATAGGCTATAGAGCACATATTAGTCATGTTGAACCATTGACTGTATATGCTGCCACCTATTGGTGACAAGCGGAACATGCAGTCTGGTGTCCAGCAGGCCAAGTGTTATGCATTAAATGTCATATCCTGTCCCGTGTCTCACACTGTGGACAGTAGGGCATGCAGTATTGTTATGAAGTTCAGATGTTAAATGTTTGTGCCATCGCCGCCATCTTGATTCTCACACAGTTGTCCTCTGTGCTTGTTGGCAGATCGTGGGCTTCATCTGTGCAGCTCTGTGGGGAGTGGACGGAGTCATGCTGTTCAAGAACATCTCATTTAACTACAGGAGCACCTGAAGGACCCACTCAAATGCTTAAAGTTCAACAAGTGAAGTTATGGAGTGGGAATGCCATGTGTAGTGTGAATGTGTTGAAACATAATATATAATCATCAAAAACATTATTGTCCCTGCCTCAAGTCTCCTGCTTTACCTAATGTGTCATGGGTGATGGGAGTGTATCAATATGGTCATGGTCTACCTTGGTTCAGCTTGTCAAAATACCCCCCACACACACGCACACACACACACACACACACACTCACACATGTACACACACACACATACACACACACGCACACTTCTCTCTCTGCCTCTCTGCCTATCTCTCTCTGTCTCTGTCTCTGTCTCTGTCTCTCTCTCTCTCTCTCACACACACACACACACACACACACACACACACACACACACACAAACACACACCACCACCACCAATACCAAACTAGCAACAGCAACAACACTGAGCACTGATATATATTAAGGTTGCGATTCATTTTTTTAATCCACTTGTAATGTTTGCTCTAGTGGTCAGGACTATCCTCTGTTTCTGAAGAAATTTTCTATTGCCCCAACCATCTTGCTATGAATTGTTCAAATAGTGGAGTTTGAGAGTAACGGTGTACGCTTACAGACAGTTGAGTGTGTTGTGTTGCGTTGGGTGGTGTGGTGTGGTGTTCTGTTGTGTTGTGTTGTGTTGTGCTGTGCTGTGTTGTGTGGTGTTGTGTTGTGTTGTGTTGTGTTGTGCTGTGTTCTGTTGTGTTGTGTTGTGCTGTGTTGTGCTGTACTGTGTTGTGTTGTGTTGTATTGTGTTGTGTGGTGTGGTGATGTGTTGTGTCGGATCTCTGCTTGTTCATTAGTCCTGGCCCATCATTAATTAGGCTCCAGCACGCCTGCCTGCCTGGGCGCAGCCGACTCCGGTAATGACAGCAGGCCCCCAGCCTGGGGGAACACCGAACAGCTACAGCTCAGCTCGCCCACATTCTTTCAACTTAACGCTGTCCAGATTTACAGAATGCAGATGTGGCTCTTTTGTGCTCTGTGCGTTTCCGCGGTGCCATTATTTCCGTTTCCACTTTGGGGGTTAGGGGAGAGAGACACACACATCGTGAGTTCATCTGTGCACTTTTTTCCTACGCTCTCTCCGTAGCCTACTGTCAGCTGCAGGACAGAGAGAGAGGGGAGAGAGGAGCGAAACGTTTTCCATTGAAACGGGACAGTTGTTTGCTTTAGCGCAATGGGGGATATCGAGGCTCCCGATTCAACCAGGTCGCGGCATGCAATTTTCTCTCTTCTCCCGAGCAAAGAGTTCATTACATCCCGAAAAGGAACTCTTCTTATCGGCGAAGTGGTAATAGCCTTCATACATGATTTCTCACTTTACTTTGTAGTACAGCGGTTATAGGCTAGACTCTCCACTAACAAATAACTTAAATGTGTTGACGAGTAAATTTGGCAAATGCGTTTTGTATTTAAAAGTAGTGTAGATAGTTGAAATAACTTCTGCGCAACAGATGGATACAACTTAGGAAACTCAGAGATGTGTTTTGTCTTTGTGACTATGAATGAATGGATATTGCTGTGTGTCTGTCTATGCTATCTGGGTCAATCACACGATTCTCATTTGTTTTAAAGAGGGGTTTTCGATATATCTAGGAGGGCGTACCATTTTGGTGAAATGCAGTTGTGCTCTTTTCCTTTAGATTAGCTAGTTGTCTAAAGCGATAAAGTTTGTGATTCAGGTAGTTTTTTTGAAAGAAAAAAGGAATCAACAGATGCATGCTTAGAGACACTAAATAAATGCTGCTGTTTTCCGAGT
>CM059280.1:2200086-2202586 GCA_030347295.1 Setipinna tenuifilis | reverse complement strand
AGCTGTCCACGCCAGTGCCTGACGGTAAAGGACAAAAGACCACTGATCTTTCACCACTACAGACGAGCGCTGTGCCACACCCACCACGGATGTGAAACGCCGTCAGAAGATACTCACCTTTTGGACTCTGCTGGAGGGTTTGGTTTCTGGCACAGACGGTGAATGCCACACAGCGAATTCACCATGACTACAACTCCTCCTCCCCTCCCCCTCTGTGTATGTGTGAGTGTGTGTGTGTGTGTGTGTGTGTGTGTGTGTGTGTGTGTGTGTGAGAGTGTGCCCAAAGTTGTGAATGTCTTGCAGTATTTCCCCCAGCTTGCTCTGAGTTTGTTTACTAGGCTAAATCGGGCCAGGACGCAGGACACAAGTCAGATGACTTGAACCTTTTTTTTTTAAGTACTAAATCCAAGAGTTTAACTATGCAATGTGTGTGTGTGTGTGTGTGTGTGTGTGTGTGTGTGTGTGTGTCTTTGTACATGAGCATGAACATTTTTGTATGCTAAAAAAATGTACACCAGTTGGGAGATTTGTTTTGATACATGTTTGTTACATTATAATAATATCACGTTACTTCCCTGTAGAAGGTGAGAGTTCATTCAGTCTGTGACTGAGTATCTCCACTTTCTGCCTGTTCACAGCTAAAGCTAGTCATAGTCTCCCGTGCACATACATACACACATAGCAAAGGCAGCAGAGCACACCTAATCACGCTATTGAGACGTTTAGCCATCGCCTTACAAGGCTAACAGCACGTCTGCCCAGGAACTGCACTGTTGGCCAACCAAGGAATGAGACCTCAGGTGTCAAACGCCATTTGAGTCCTGTTAGATGAGGGCCGTGTAGGTACTCTTTACAGCCCACACCGTGTAGGTACTGTACTGTTTACAGCCCACAGTGTGCAACAGGAAACCAGCCAACGAGGACCTTCATGTGTTTCATGTGTTTCCTATTGGCAGCATTGATCTACGCTGTTATTTTGGTTTAGTGGAATTGCAGCTCTAGATTCATGGGAACCTGAGGTCAAAGCCAGGGTCGAAAAGACGTGGTCTACTGTGAGCGAAAATAAGAATAAGAGCGGCTTATGGCTTACCACTAATTAAATTGAGCTTTTTTACACTTTTATTTTTAGTTTTTTTTTAATCCAAGTGTGTTTTTGGGAAGCACCAGATCCTGAAGATCATATATGAAGTAAGCACTGCTAATGCCTTACACTGCTTTACTGTTTACCAACCCTGTATGTGTGTGTGTGTCGTGTGTGTGTGTGTGTGTGTCGCGTGTGTGAGTGTCTCTTGTGTGTGTGTTTGCTTGTGCATTTATGAGATTGAGTGTTTTATGAAATTCCTGAGCTTGCCCTCTTATCACAAAAAGAAACTGCCTATATATATATTTGTTTGTTTGTTTGTTTGTTTTCTATTCAGTGAAAGCCATGTGCATTTAATAAACACAAACACATGTTGTTAAAACCACAGACTATGCCTTTGTATTAACCAAGCAATGCCATACCATTCATCATGGATCACACAGGCAGGCCTCCATTGGAGTGTGTTAACTCATCATCTAAATGAACAGCCACAATATCACGCCTGGAATCATTTAATTATTATTGTTAGCAGACCGACTTAAGCCTTGTGACCCCACAGTTAGCATTGGTGCATCTACACAGATTTCTATAAATACAAAAATACACATTTGAGTACTAATTCATTGGGTACACGTCAGAAATCCTACTCACACATCTACAGAGCTAAACTGGAGCTGAAATGGTGAGTACATCAGTTACTGTTCTTACTTACATCAGCCAAGCCCCCAATGTCCCCATGTTGACCCCACCCACACACACGCTTCAGCTCTAGGCAGTCGTAAGACTTCAAAAACATACATACACAAGTGATTGAAAGACATCTCAGTACAAACTCAAAAAAAAACAAGATCATATTTACACATCGCTCTCGTATGCTGATGCCATATTATGCTAAAAGTCTGCTTCGTGATTGGTCCAAAAGTGTGACCACAGGTCGAGCGAAAGCTGGACACCAAAGCTGGACAGACAGATGATGAGGCCGGTGGGAGTTTGCGCACAGTATCGCTGGCTTACAAAAGGACAGAAAGAGCTCTGCTATGGACATGCGCACAGTATCGCTGGCTTACAAAAGGACAGAAAGAGCTCTGCTATGGACACGTCAAAGCACAGCCTACCACATTTCATTTGTCATCTTCAAAGACACACACATTTCATTTGTCATCTTCAAAGACATGCACATAAGACACTTTTATAAATACACACCACTGATTGTCTATAAACGTAAGCAGGCCCAAAACACACCATGTCTAGAAAACAAATAAAAATTAGGTCACCCTTCACCATGTCTCTCTATAATTAAACATTCCTCAAGCCACACAGTTGTAAAATAGAAAGACACACACACACACACTCTCACTCTCACACTCACACTCACACACACACACACTACACTGGAATGAACATCACGTCCACAGAGCT
>CM059280.1:2190086-2197586 GCA_030347295.1 Setipinna tenuifilis | reverse complement strand
CTGAAGGCATCAATGTAAGGGCCACATGCCACACTGCCATCGCCTGGTCAGCTATAGGGTCTATGTAGGAGCTGAAGTCCTGTTGTCCAGAACTGCTTTATACACATGTAGTCAAGGTTTGGCAATGCGTGTGTGTGAAAGAGATTGTGTGTGTGTGTGTGTGTGTGTGTGTGTGTGTGTGTGTATGTGTGTGTGTGTGTGTGTAGTTCAGGACACCTCACGCAATACACACTCGGTTTAGGTGCTGCTTCTGAAGCTAGGAGTGTGTTTCTTTATCCCGGTGGCAGAAAGTGCTTGTAAAGGGTTTCCTGGCTCAGATAGCCATGATAGCCAGATAGCCATGATAGCCATGATAGCCAGATAGCCATGATAGCCATGTCCTCAGCCTGTGGCCATGCTTCTTCAATGGGGCCTGCTGTGTGCCCCATAGGAGTGGACTGTGTGCCCCATAGGAGTTGACTGTGTGCCCCATAGTACTTCCTGTGTGACCCATAGTGGCTTATATTATTGGCATCCTTAGACACCTGATCTGCTGGTGATGATGAATACACAATACACACATCCTTTAAAAGAAGAATGCAGGCAGCTCTGTCTGTGGTTTAAATACAGTGTGTATGTGTGAGTGTGTGTGTGTGTGTGTGTGTGCATGTGTGTGTGTCAGGATCGCACACAATCATTGCTGTGACTGAGTGTCTGTCATGTGACTAGATCCTGGCGTACGATTGGATAACGGTAGCGATCACGGCTCCAGTGTCTGAGGCATGAAGTGGCGTTAGGAGCCCTCTGGGGGCGCTGTGGAGCTGTACCAGGCCAGGGCCAAGCCGAGCCGAACCGATCCGAACCGAGCCCACCCGGGTTGAGGCCAGTCCAGACGAGGGCTCCGAAAGGCAGGAAGGGATGATGGGAATGGGGGCGGGGCCTATGGGGAGGGGAGGGGCTATGAGGAGGGAGGGGCCTATGGGGAGGGAGGCCCGTGTTGATTGGTCAGTGTGGGGGAGCAGGCTGTGCTGATTGGTCACTGCAGCTCCGGCCGCGCCTCCACCTCCCCGCGTGAGGCCGTGCGTGCCCTCATGTACTCGCTGCTGGTCAGCTGACCCGCCTGCCCCTCCCCCCTCCGCCAACGCCGCACCGCCAGGTAGCAGTTGAAGCCGTACACCCCCGTCACCAGGAAACCAAACACCTGAAACACACACACACACACACACACACACACACACATAAGCATAGACACACACACACACACATTTGCATTATATTTGTATTTACAACATTTCCAAACACCTGAAACACACACACACACACACACATACAAACACACATGCACACACACACGTAAACATGGACACACACACACACACATGCACACACACACACACACATTTACATTATATTTGTATTTACAACATTTCCATATGAACACATGCAAATAATATGGATTGCAGGAGAGTAAACTACAGCAGATGGAGCCTGGTGGGGAGGGTGAATAGAACAAAGGCAGATCACACACCTCCTCTGACATTCACCTCTAAGTGCATTATAAGAAGAGTTTATAATGAAAGTGTAAACTCTGTGAAAATACACACTGGATGTAGCATAGCTGAATGCTTGAACATTTAACGTGAAAAACACAGTGCAACCCTCCACACACACACACACACACACACACACACACACACATTCCACTGAGTCTCCATGAAGGAGGGGTCAGTGATGACTCATGCCTCTCGCCTGGGGGGGCAGTATTTCTGTTACCCACAATACCCTGCGCCAATGCAAAGCGGGGGATTTTACAGGTGCCCGGGGGCCTGCACGAGGATGTTCAGACGGAGTTTCCCCGCTGAGAGCGTCTGCTCTACTGCGCTAGTCAGCACACAGCTACAGCTACCGCCCTCCCCTGCCTACCTAGTAATCACTTAGACAGTCAATCAAACAAAAAGAGCCTTCTTATTGGCTGGGTCAGCACACAGCTACAGCCCGCCCCTGCCTACCTAGTAATAGTGCTTAGACAGTCAATCAAACAAAAACAGCCTTCTGATTGGGTGGGTCAGCCTTGGCCCCTGGCTAGCATGCTAAGGTTCAGCACGTACATAGCTAAGGCCCTGCCCCCTGGCTAGCACCAGCACATACTTGGCTACAACCCAGCCAAGCCAGAGACAGCATGCAGATAGCACTCTAACTAGAGCAGGACGCAGTGGGACAGGACAGGACAGGACAGGACAGGTGAGAGTGAGACAGGGGAGGTGAGAGTGAGACAGGTAAGAGTGAGACAGATGAGAGTGAGACCTGGCAGGGTAGGTGAGGGTGACACATAAGAGTGAGGTAGATAAGAGTGAGACAGGACAGGGTAGATGAGAGTGAGACATAGGAGTGAGACATGGGAGGTAAGGGTGAGACAGATGAGAGTGAGACAGCACATGTGTGAGAGTGAGACAGCGAGTGTGTGAGAGTAAGACAGATGAGAGTGAGACAGCGTGTGTGTGTGTGGGGCGGCGTGCTGCAGACAGGAGTGTCCCAGTCAGCACTTCTCCTCCAGACACTCAGAGGGCGGCAAGCTTACACACTTTACGAGGCCTCGTCTGCAGGGCAGTTAAACCCTCTTGCTGTGGGGTGTGTGTGTGTGTGTGTGTGTGTGTGTGTGTGTGTGTGTGTGTGTGTGTGTACTCGTTTTTGTGCGTGTGTGTCCTTTTATGTAGATATGTGTGTGTGTGTTGTGTGAGTGTAAGAAAGGAGACTAGGTGCCTTTGTCTTTGTGTGGATGTGGCTTGAGTAGCTGTGTGCATGCGTGTGTGTGTGTGTGTGTTTGTGTGTGTGTACTGAAATCCCCATGTGTTGTGGAAGAGGAATGAAGCTAATGGTGCGGTGTGCTGACTCAGCAGAAGAGACTGGGAGAGAAACACAAGAGGGAAGAAAGAAGAGAAGAGAAGAGAAGAGAAGAGAAGAGAAGAGAAGAGGAGAGAAGAGAAGAGAAGAGAAGAGGAGAGAAGAGAAGAGAAGAGAAGAGAAGAGGAGAGAAGAGAAGAGAAGAGGAGAGAAGAGAAGAGAAGAAAAGAGAAGAGAAGAGAAGAGAAGAGAAAAGAAGAGAAGAGAAGAGAAGAGAAGAGAAGAGAAGAGAAGAGAAGAGCAGAGAAGAGAAGAGGAGAGAAGAGAAGAAAAGAAAACAGAAGCAAAAGCAGAAGGGATGTGAGAAGAGAAGAGAAGAGAAGAGAAGAGGAGAGAAGAGAAGAGAAGAGAAGAGAAGAGAAGAGAAGAGAAGAGGAGAGAAGAGAAGAGAAGAGAAGAAAAGAAAACAGAAGCAAAAGCAGAAGGGATGTGAGAAGATAAGATAAGATAAGAGAAGTGAGAGGAGGAATAAGAGAGAGAAAAGAGAAGAGCAGGAGGATTGAGAGAAGAGAAGAGAAGAGAAGAGAAGAGAAGAGAAGAGAAAAGAAGAGAAGAGAAGAGAAGAGAAGAGAAGAGCAGGAGGAATGAGAGAGAGAGAAGTGAAGACTGGTGTAAAGTGAAAGGCCAAGAGGACACACTCTGGAGTGGTTTCTGACTACGGAGAGCTAGGAGGGTCATTATCGTCAGCATGTGATGAGGAGCTGAAATGTTCACTGGGACACACAAAGTCCATGTTTGGGTGCCCAAACTGTGTGTGTGTGTGTGTGTGTGTGCGTGGGTGTGTGTGTGCGTAAATGAGTTAGTGGGTAAATGAATGGAGGTCTATTAGAGAGCCAGGACTCCTAAATTGGCTATGGCGCTGACACTCGTCTGTCTGTCTGTCTGTCTGTCACTATCACTGTGTCACTGTGTCTGAGAACACTGAGGACAAGGACACCACACACACACATGCTGCCTGCAGTTGCACATTTCATCCACAGGGTGGCAGCAGAGTCACATCCACTGTTGGCGTGTAGTTCAAACTATGCAGTTGGTGAGCTCCTCCAATGCATGAAATATGTGAAAAGAAAAGGGGCATAAAATAAACAAGATAACCGTAAAAGAGGGAAAGACAAAGAGCCTATGAAAGAAAGGAAGAAGAGAACGAGTGAGGAAAGAGTTGTGGAAAGAAGCAGTGTGTGTGTGGAGGGAGAGAGAAAGAGAGAGAAAGAGAGAGAAAGAGAGAGAAAGAGGTCCCCCCCCCCCCCCCCCCCCCCCCCAAACTCCCCCCAGAGGTCCCCCCCAAACTGTTTGAGGCTTAGCTGAGTGAATGACTTTAGCAGACTTAGGCAATGCGGCACTCTGGGTCAGGGGGGGTGGGGCGGGGTGGGGGTGCAGTCAGGCTAACAGAGAAGGAGGTCAAAGGTCGCTGGCAGTTACCACGGCAGCGATCTCGGCGCCGGACTTGCGGCTGCCCTTCACGCTGGTCACGTTGGCGCCCGCGCCTGATTGGTTGACCGCCGCCAGCACGATGGAGGCCAACAGGAAGAAGAAGGTGCTGACCACCGTGTTGACCAGGTCCTGTGGACACACACACAGACACACATGCACGCACACACACAGACACACAGACATACACACACACACACATGCACGCACACACACACACACACACACACACACATACACACACACACAAACACACACACACACACACACACACATGCACACACAAACACACACACACACACACGCACACACACACGCACACAAAGAAGGATAAAGATAAAGATCATCTTCATCATCACTGGTGCAGAATCAATGACACACAGTTCAGTTCAGCAGTGCTCCATGTAGCAGCCATGCTTAAACCATCAAAACAGGGAGACATGATGACAAACATAATATTATAAACATAACAAAAAGTACAATAGGCTTGAATATAATACAAATAAGTAAAAACACAATGTGTAGTGTAATAAAGCTCAAAGCCCTTGCACTGGAAGCTTTTGTAAATGTGTGTATGTAAATATGTAAATATCTATCTATGGCACTGGAGGCTTGTGTGAGCTTAGCGAGACGCTCTGGCCGTGACAAAGACAGAGGAGTTAATCTCAAACTGCTGCTGTGGGCTTAGGCTGCCTAGTGCCTAGACGAAATCTGGCTCCCAGACTTTAATTATCTGTTAAATCCCAGCGCAACATGTTTAATCATTTGGCAGTTTGATCAGACGCTGGTCTTGTTTTGAGTTTCAGGAGAAGGAATGAAGAGGAGGAGAAGTGCACAAAGATGCGTTTGTGGAGCTGCAGAATCCAGGCACCAGATAAGACACCAAACATGAAAGACAGAAAAGGACACGACGGTCCCTTTTTGAAGTGTTCTGCGTGTTGCTTTAAAACAAAACCAAACAAACACTGACAGAGATGTGGCTCTTCCTCTCCTCTCTGATCTGGCAGTAGAGAGGGGCGGGGTGGGTCACTATAGGGCTGCACTTCTACTGACCAAACAGCAGGGGGCTCCCACACTCCCCATTCCATTCCACAGGCCACCTCCAGTACTTTACACACACACACACACACACACTTACACACACTTGCTCACCTGTGGCCTCGTAAACCTTTTCCCCTTTCAGTGAACAGATCTAGTTTCCTCTCCTCAGTGTCACACATCCTGGTCAACTATGCCTTTGTCTGCACACACACACACACACACACACACACACACACACACACACACACCCTCATCAACTATGCTTTTGTCTGCACATACACACACCACCACACACACCCTCATCAACTATGCCTTTGTCTGCTCACACACACACAACCAGCAACCACAACCACATGCTGTCTCACATGCCCTCACTTTCCCCCAATTAAGCCTTTGTGCATGTGTGTGTGTGTGTGTGTGTGTGTGTGTGTGTGTGTGTGTGTGTGTGTGTGCGTATGTGTGTGTGTGTGTCTGTGTGTGTCTGTCTGCATTTTGTAAAAATAGGGCACTGCATAGTCTGCTCCACAGTATGCATTCATGTGTATGTGGCATGTGTGTATGTGTGTAGCATGTGTGTTTATAGTGTGTGTGTGGGCAACGTGTGTGTGTGTGCGTGCGCAGTGTGTGTGTGTGTGTGTGTGCAGCGTGTGTGTGTGCAGCATGTGTGTTTATAGTGTGTGTGTGGGCAACGTGTGTGTGTGTGCAGCGTGTGTGTGTGTGTGTGCGCGTCTTCAATATAAGATCCTCCACCTGCCCCCCACCCCCACCCCAAGCCTTTCCTCCTCTCCTCCTTTCTTTTCGTCTCTTCTCTCCTCTCCTCCAAACCCCCCCCCCCACACACACAGCCTTTCCCCCTCTCCTCTTTTTCTATCTTCTCCTCCTTCTCTTCCTCTCCTTTTTTGTCTTTCTCTCTCCTCTCCTGTCCTCCACCCTCCACCCAGCCTTGCCTCGTCTCCTCTCTTCTCTTCCTCACACATCTTCTTTATCTTTATCTAACCTCCAACACACACACACACACACACACACACACACCCCTCTCTTTGGAAGGGGCAGTGGGGTTGGTAAGCACTGCAGCATGACTTGGGAGCAGGCCAATCACATGACCCAACGCATGATGTCAGCCCCACGGCCTCACAGCCTCACATGATGCACAAGCAGCCTCTATCTTACTCCCAGAGAGAGACAGGGAGAGAGGAAGGGAGACAGAGAGAGAGGGGGAGCGTGTGTATTTGAATGTGTGTGTGTAACTGAGTCAGTACTTGGCAGTGTGGGAGTGGGAAAGTAAACACTACGCAGCGGGGTGCAGGACTGTGAGCAGGCCCAGGGCTTGCCATAGTGGTGGGTAGGAGGGCTTGCCATAGTGTATGGATAGGAGGGCTTGCCATAGTGCATGGGTAGGACGCCACACATGGTCCAGGGTTTGCCACAGTGGTGGGTAGGAGGGCTTGCCATAGTGTATGGATAGGAAGGCTTGCCATAGTGCATGGGTAGGACGCCACACATGGTCCAGGGTTTGCCACAGTGGTGGGTAGGAGGGCTTGCCATAGTGTATGGATAGGAAGGCTTGCCATAGTGTGTGGGTAGGACATCACACATGGTCCAGGGTTTACCACAGTGGTGGGTAGTAGGGCTTGCCATAGTGGTGGGTAGGAGGGCTTGCCATAGTGCAGGGGTAGGACGCCACACATGGCACAGGGCTTGCCACAGTGGTGGGTAGGCCTGTGAGCAGGAGCTGGGCTGGGCTTGGGCTTGTGAGGGTAGGGCTCGTAGTGAGCTCATGCGTGAGTACTGTCATACGCTCAGTACTGGCGGCCTTATCCAGGTACGGCTTCTTTATACTGAGAAACCTGCTACTGAGCATGTGCTGGAAATAGCCACTGAGCACACCTTTCCACCCCCCTCAAACTCAAGCACACACACACACACACACACACACACACACACACATACACAGTGTCAATTCCATGATTTTATGTTTGAGCCCAGATGAAGGGCAGTGAATGTAAAATGTGTTTCCAGGCTGCCTGTGTGTTCCTCTGCCTGTGTGTTCCTCTGCCTGTGTGCTCCTCTGCCTGTGTGCTCTTTGCATGTGCCGTGACTGTGGCTGTGGCTCTCTCTCAGCACCTAGTAATGGCCGCCCTCTTAGGGGGA
>CM059280.1:2180086-2185086 GCA_030347295.1 Setipinna tenuifilis | reverse complement strand
CAGCCTGTGATGAAGAGTGTTACAGTGTGTAAGAAGGAGTTAGAGAGTGTGTGTGAGAGAGAAATAGGGTATTGTGTGTGTGTTTGTGTGTTTGTGTGTGTAATGCAAATGTCCCTGTGGCATGGTGTATGTGTGTGTGTGTGTGTGTGTGTGTGTGTGTGTGTGTGTGTGTGTGTGTGTGTGTGTGCAGGAAGATGGTTTGAAGAAGATACTCTTCCAGGATTGCTAATCTCTTCCTCTGGGACCATTCTGGCTACCCCCCCCCCCCCCCCCCACCCCTCTCTCTCTCTTTCCCTCTCCCCCCTCTCTGTCTCTGTCTCTGTCCCTCTCTCTCTCTCTCCCCCCTGTCTCTGTCTCTGTCCCCCTCTCTCTCCCTCCCTCCCCTTCTCTCTCTCCCTGTCTATTCCTCCCTTTCTCTCTCTAGGACCTCTAGTTTTCTGTTCCATGAGACGCACACACACACACACACACACACACACACGCAAGCACACGAACACGCACACCACACACACACAAAACTTGCACATGCACACACAAACACATACACACACACACACACACACACACACACACACACACACACACACACACACACACACACAAAATCCAGCAGGCAGCAGCTCTTAGCCAGAAACCTCAAGCCCACCGCACATTTACACACATGGAACACACACACACACACACAGACACACATGTAAGATATATAAATATATGGTTTATACATCATCATCATCATTCTGTGTAGTCACAGGCCCCAAAAAATACACACACATGCATGCACACAAACACACACAAACACACACACACACACACACTATCTCCTCAGTCTTATGACCACTTTACACAGTCATCCATGCAGATACACCTCATTATCTAATGCACACTAACACACACACACACACACACACACAATCCTAAATACACAGCACCTCCTGTCAAAATCTCACCCCAACCTCAACCTCACACCCATATACAAAGAAATGTACACACACACACTTCATACATTAGTACTGACAAACTAAACATTATATTTTCCATACAGTGAAACCATGTACAAAAACCTCAACCACCCCCTGCACACACACACACTCACACACACACACACACACACACACACACACACACACACACACACACACACACTGCCTCCTTTACCAGATCACCACATGGCCCAACACCCCCCCCACACACATACACACACAGGCAAACACACACACACACAGGCAAACACACACACACACACATGCACACACACACACACACACACACACACACACACACACACACACACACAGGCAAACACAAGGCACTCCAAAACAAAGTCGTCACACTGTCAGCCGATCCGCCGTGTCCAGTTACGGCCATGGGCACATAGTAATGCACACACACACACACACACACACACACACACACACACACACACACACGGTAACGTAGAGCTGACAGGCACCTCAGACAAACAGCACAGACACACACACAGACAGACACACACACACACACACACACACAGTAATGCAGAGCTGACAGGCACCTCAGACAAACAGCTTTCACTCTGAAAGCAGAGGAGCTTGACAAGCCAACACACCCCCCCCCCCCCCCCACACACACACACACACATGCACACACACACAATCACACACAAAACAGCACGGCAAAACATCTATACATCACTGTATCATTGTTAGCACTTTTGTGTGTGTGAATGTATGTGTGTGTATGTCTATGTCTGTGTCTGTGTCTCTGTTTGTGTGTCTGTGTGCGTGTGTGTCTGTGTGAATGTGTGAGTGTGTGAGAGTGTGTGAGTGTGTGTGTAACATGTCAGCAGAGAAGCTGACTGTGAAAAGCCCAAGTGGCCCATTTTGGCTAAGAAGCATAAATAGAGACATATATATCTGTGTATGTGTGTGTGTGTCTGTATGTGTGTGTGTGTGTGAGTGAGTCTGTGTGTCTGTGTGTGTATATATATATATATGGTGTGGCCTATCCATGGGCTTCAGGCAGCACACAAACACACACACACACACACACACACACACACACACACACAGACCAGAGAATAGCCGTGTGCAATGTGATAGCTATGCTTGGACGGGGAGCTGCAGTGTAGGCCGCTTATGAACACTGCTATGGTATGGCCCAGACCCAGTGTGTGTGTGTGTGTGTGTGTGTGTGTGTGTGTGTGTATGTGTGTGTGTGTGTGTCTGTGTGTGTGTATGTGTGTCTGTGTGTGTGTCTGTGTGTGTGTATGTGTGTCTGTGTGTGTGCGTGTCTGTGTATCTGAGTGTGTGAACACTGCTGGTATGGCACAGACCCAGTGTGTGTGTGTGTGTGTGTGTGTGTGTGTGTGTGTGTGTGTGTCAACACTGCTGGTATGGCCCAGGTCCAGCACTGGAAACATAGACTCTAAAAAGATTTCCATTTGGGGGAACTATAACACACTTTTGATACTGTGGAACTTTTACTGTGACGGAATGAATGTGGTGGTGGTGTGTGTGTGTGTGTGTGTGAGAGTGTGTGTGTGTGTGTGTGAGTGTGTGAGTGTGTGAGTGAGAGAGAAAGAGAGAGAGAGAAAGAGAGAAAGAGAGAGAGAGAGAGAGAGAGAGAGAGAGAGAGAGAGAGAAAGAGACAACAAAAGTAAGATAGAAAGAAAGAAAAAAAGAAAGACAACAAAGAAATAATCCAATTAAATTTGTGTATTTTTGTTGTGCGTATGTGTGTGTGTGTGTGTGTGTGTGTGTGTGCATTGCAATGTAAATGTATGAGGTTGTTATAGTGTGAAAGATAAAGTTAGCTCCTGATATGTGATTTCCTGAAGTTAGATATCTCAACCAATGACACATCTAACCAGCCACAACTTCCATCCAAAGAACTAAAGCTAACTGGGTAGGCAGGGTGTTTGTCATTAAAAGTGGGCCTGTGATTGGTTGGTTGGGGTGGTGTGGGCGTACCGTGAGGTTCCAGTTGATGTGCGGGACCTTGGTGTGCAGGTTAAGGCTGCAAAACGCCAGTCACCAGAAAGAACTAAAGGTAATTGGCCAGGCAGCGTGTCTGTCATTGATAGTGGCCTGTGATTGGTGGGTGTGGGCGTACCGTGAGGTTCCAGTTGATGTGTGGGACCTTGGTGTGCAGGTTGAGACTGAAGATGACCAGCAGGACACCCGTCACCACGAACGCACTGCAGCTGACGAACTCGAAGAAGTAGATCCCACCGCACGGCGAACACATCATGATCGTCTCGATGCAGATGAAGGAGATGAGCGCCAGAGCCTAACACACACACACACACACGCACACAGATACAGACACACACACACAGATACAGACACACACACACACACACACACAAACACACACAGGCACACACACACACACACACACACACACACACACACACACACACATACACAGGCACACACACACACACACAGATATACACACACACACCAGGAGAGACAGAAAGTGAAGGGGAAAAGTGGTTTAACAACCAAAGACAAGGACAGCTATCTACTATACATTGCAAAATGATAAAAAGACAGTACTTAAGCACATACTGTATATGTCCTGTGGACACACACACACACATTAGACCCATACCTCACACCTGACACACACACACACACACACAGACACACACCAGACCCATTCCTCACATCTGACACACACACACACACATCAGACCCATACCTTACACCTCTCACACATGCACACACACACACCAGACCCGTTCCTCAGACCTGACACACACACACACACACATCAGACCCATACCTTACACCTGACACAAACACACACGTGCACACACATCAGACCAATTCCTCACACCTCACACACGCACACACCAGACCCATTCCTCACACACACACACACACACACATTAGACCCATTCCTCACACACATACACACACATTAGACCTGCTCAGTCCTTGGTGTGGAGGCCACATTTAGCACCTGGGGACAGTGTGAATGGATCATGCCCTCCTGGAGCAGACAGGAGTTTAAATAATAGATTGCAGTCTTCGTACAGGATCCTCTACCCCCCTCCCCTCCCCATTGATAATTCATTAAAGTCTTAGTAGACCCCTCCAACTCCTTTTTTTAGCTAGAATGATTCCAGTGCTCGGGTGGCTTCACAGCTGCTGCCTGTGGCCTTCATTCGAGCTAACTGTAGCTAACAGCCTGCTGCCCAGTCCCCTCTCCATCATCGTCCCACACCTCTCTCAATTAGCTGGCCACTCCTCTCCACATTAGCTGGCCACTCCTCTCCACATTAGCTGGCCACTCCTCTCTACATCATCGGCCCACTCCTCTCTCCTTTAGCTGGCCACTCCTCTCTGCATCAGCTGCCTATACCTCTCTACATTAGCTTCTGGGTTAGCGCCTGGGTTAGAGCGCTAGGTACGGTAGCTGTGGGTTAGCCCCTGGTCCAGAGCGGTAGTTAGCTCCTGTGCTATTGTGGAGCGCTGTGCAGCTACTGTGGCCTTGGTCCACAGCGCTAGCTAGCACTAGCTATGGTAGCTGTGGGTTAGCTCCTGGTCCAGAGCCGTAGTTAGCTTAGCAGTGGGTGAGCTCATGGTCCACAATGCTAGCTAACGCTAGCTACAGCAGCCATAGGTTAGCTCCTGGCCCAGAGCCGTAGTTAGCTTAGCAGTGGGTGAGCTCATGGTCCACAATGCTAGCTAACGCTAGCTACAGCACCCATAGGTTAGTTCCTGGTCCAGAGCCGTAGTTAGCTTAGCAGTGGGTGAGCTCATGGTCCACTACAGCAGCCATAGGTTAGCTCCTGGTCCAGAGTGCTAGCCCTTAATAAAGAGGAAGAAGCGTAGCGTACGGGCACACTCCTAATGAGCTGCAGGCTAAGTTATAAACGTACACATTGATTGTGTTCCTTCCTCCTTCTGACCCTATGGCTTCACTAGGCCCCTTGGCATTGGCAATGATCACGGCAGGGGCGAATCTAGACCATTTTTAGGGGTGCCAAGGCACCCCCGTGAAACTGCTCG
>CM059280.1:2157586-2175086 GCA_030347295.1 Setipinna tenuifilis | reverse complement strand
ACACACACACACACACACACACACATTCATCTTATTCTCTTCTAAAAAACACACACACATCTCTCATTCTCTTCTGAAATACACACATCTCTCACTCTTCATCTGTTCTCCTCTGAAACACACACACACACACACACACTCATTCTCTACTGCTGTCTCCATACACACACTTTCTCTGCAAAGGCAGCACCATGGCTTTATCACTGAACAGGACTTGTGTGTGTGTGTGTGTGTGTGTGTCTGTGCATGTGCGTGTCTGTGCATGGGCGTGTGTGAGTGTGTGTGCATGCGTGTGTGTGTCTGAGTAGAGGATGAAGTCATGGCAGTCGATATGCGTGGCCCTGCCCAGGTCCAGTGGAGCAAAGCGGGGGGAGGAGAAGGTGTGTGTGTGTGTGTGTGTGTGTATGTGTGTGTGTGTGTGTGTGTGTGTGTGTGTGTGTGTGTGTGTGCAGGGCCAATGAGCACAGGGAGGAGCAGGTGTGTGTGTATGTATGTATGTGTGTGTGTGTGTGTGTGTGTGTGTGTGTGTGTGTGTGTGTGTGTGTGGAGCAGAGCAGAGGGGGGAGCAGGTGTCCAGAGTGCAGGCGCAGCATGCAGCCTAAGTGGATAAGTAACGATTAGATGTCTCTCTCACACACACACACACACACACACACACACACACACACACACACACTCTAATACCCTGCCCCAATGACAGACCACCGCTGCCACATAATTCATCAGGGGGCTTACGGTACATGTGCACTAATGGCCACTCAGGGCACACACACACACACACACACACACACACACATACACACACACACAGACACACACACACACACACACACACACACACACACACACACACACGTACACATGCACACACACACACACACACACACACACACACACACACACACACACACACACACACAGGCCATCTGTTATTGGTGAGAGGAAGAGCGGGGGGAAGTGTGTCTTTCACCCAAAAAGCTGCCTCACCCCAATCTTCCTCCCCAGGCGCAACAGCCAATACCCTACCCCCACACCACCACCACCCCACCACACACACACGCACACACACACACACACACCCCCATCCCCCACCATGACGACTAGCCCTCCCTACATGAACACGCCACTCAGCACAAACTACACTGGCAGCAGCAGTCTGTCTGTCTGTCTGTCTGTCTGTCTGTAAAGCAAAACTGCACTGGCAGCCGCAGTTTGTCTGTCTGTCGGTCTGTCTCTCTGTCTGTCTGTCTGTCTCTCTGTCTGTCTGTCTGTAAAACAAAACTGCACTGGTGTGCTGCTGTCTGTCTCTCTGTCTGTGTCTCTGTCTGTGTCTTTCTAACTGTGTCTCTGTCTGCCTGTCTGCCTGTCTGTCTGTCCATCTGTCTCTCTGTCTGTAAGCCAAAACTGCACTGGTGTGCTGCTGTCTCTCTCTCTCTCTCTTTCTCTCTCTGTCTGTCTCTGTCTGTCTCTCTTTTTCTCTGTCTGTCTGTCTGTAAACCAAACTGCACTGGTGTGCTGCTGTCTGCCTGTCTGTGTCTCTGTTTTACTGTCTGTCTGTCTGTCTGTTTGTCTGTCTGTCGCTAAAGCAAAACTGAACTAGCATGCTGATGTCTGTCCGTCTCTCGGTCTGTCTGTCTGTCTGTCTGTCTGTCTGTCTGTCTGTCTGTCTGTAAGGCAAAACTCACAGCTCTACCAAAGCTACTTGACCTTGGAGATGTTTTGCAGAGCACAAATACTTTAGCTGGCTAGAAGATAAGGATAAAGAGAGAGAGAGGGAGGGAGAGAGGGTGACCGGGGTGGGAGGAATGGAGTGAGAGAGAGGGAAAGAGAGGGAGGGAGGGAGAGAAAGAAGGGGAGAAAAGGAGAGGAAGAGAGAGAAGTAGAGGGCAAGAGAGAGATGGAAGAGAAAGCTGGACTAAGCGGAGCCCAAAGTCCCTGCAGAATGAATGCCAGCGGTGCAGCGCGCATCTGCTAACACCATTTAGCTCCACACACATTACTCACTCGCTTCCAATAACATTCACTTCCTACCCTTAAAACAATCGCTCTACCTCTCTCTCTCTCACACACACACACACACACACACACACACACACACCTCACACACACACTTACACCCACACACACTTACACACACACACACTTACACACACACACACACACACACATACACACTTAAACACACACTTAAACACACACTAAAATCCCCAATAGGAGGTCCGTTGACACATTTGCTTTGGTGTGTAAAAGCTTCCTACTCAGACTAAACTCTTAAGGCCTCGACTCTAGAAGCCTAAACTCTAGAGGCCTAACTCTATAGGTCTTAACTCTACACGCCTCAACTCTACCCAGCCTCAACTCTACAGCCCTCAACTCTACAGCCCTCAACTCTACTCAGCCTCAACTGAGCAGTGAACATACATACAACACTTTGACCCTGACAATGTCCAACCCCACGAAGCATGTGCAACCTTTTCACCTCTCACAATGACCAATGGGACCAGGCGTACATCCCACTCTTTCACCTCAGACAATGACCAACCGCACTGAGTGTACATACAACTATTTCACCCCTGACAATGACTGACCACACTAAACGTACATACAACCCTTTCACCCCTGACAATGACTGACCACACTGATAATGTGCAACCTTTTCACCACAGACCACCACTGAGCCTTGACCTAAACCAATCACCAATCACCAATCACCAATGACCAATCACCAGTCACCAATGACCAATGACCAATCACCAATCATCAGTCACCAATCACCAATGACCTAAACCAATCACCAATCACCAATCACTAATGACCAATCACCAGTCACCAGTGACCAATCACCAATCACTAATGACCAATCACCAATCACCAATCACCAGTCACGAATCATCAATCACCTAAACGACCAAATGCAACTAAGGTAAGGTAAGTTGACTTTATTGATACCCAGAAGAACCCTTGACAAAGAGCGGACCGAGCATGTGCAAGTCTTTCACCTCGACAACAGCGGGTACTGAGGGCCTCACCCTGCAGCAACCGCACTGACCATGTGCAAGAGTTCCACCTCTCACAACGACCGCACTGAGCATGTGCAAGAGTTCCACCTCTCACAACGACCGCACTGAGCATGTGCAAGAGTTCCACCTCTCACAACGACCGCACTGAGCATGTGCGGCAGACCCAGGGGGCGTGGCCCAGCAGTGACCAGACTGAGCGCGTGCACACCGAATCTTGCCCCACCAGCCGCCACGGGAGGAAGTTTATTCCACAAAAAAACAACAACTTCCTGTGGGGAGAGGATCAGTGTTGGAGAGGAAGGGCAGTTATGTAACAGTCAGCTGTGTGAGATGGGAGATGGGACGCTGGGGGTTGGCAAAACACACACACACACACACACACACACACACACACACACACACCACAGGACTAGCCTTCAGTGGAGAACACATACACACACACACACACACACACACAAGCATATACACACACACACACACACACACACATTTTCACTTCTGTAATGTGGGTGGCAGGTACAGCCCTTCAGCACTGCATTTATATGTCACTCACTAACGACAAGCGGGCGTGTTGTTAGCTGAGCTCCACTGCACTTTGAGACAGAATTAAAGCCTTACCTTAACTACACACCCCGACAGCACACGAGTGAGAGAGAGGTGCAGGAGAGGTTAGGGTGAGGTTAGCGCCAGGTTAGCGTCAGGTTAGGGTCAGGTTAGGGTCAGGTTAGGGTCAGGTTAGGTAGGCAGGTTAGGGTCAGGTTAGGGTCAGGTTATGGTCAGGTTAGGTAGGCAGAAGTGTATGAAGCAGGGAAGAGGTGAAGGAGAGGGGTGCAGGAGGCAGGAGAGGGGTGAAGGGGAGGTGTGTGAGGCAGAAGAGGAGTGTGTGAGGCAGGATAGGAGTGTGTGAGGCAAAAGAGGGGTGTGTGAGGCTGGAGAGGAGTGTGTGAGGCGAGAGAGGAGTGTGTGAGGCGAGAGAGGAGTGTGTGTAGGGCAGGAGAGTGTGTGAGGCAAGAGGGGAGTGTGTGAGGCAAGAGAGGAGTGTGTGAGGCAAGAGAAGGATGTGTGGGGCAGGAGAGGAGTGTGTGAGGCAAGAGAGGAGTGTGTGGGGCAGGAGAGGAGTGTGTGAGGGAGGAGAGGAGTGTGTGAGGGAGGAGTAGTGAAGGGGAGGAGTGTGTGAGGCAGCAGGAGGTGTGTGAGGCAGCAGGGGAGTGTGTGAGACAGAACACTGGAGTGTGACACAGAACACTGGAGTGTGTGAGGTGGGAGAGGAGTGTGTGAGGGAGGAGAGGAGTGTGTGAGGGAGGAGAGGAGTGTGTAAGGCGAGGAGAGGGAGGCAGTCAGTGGTGTCTGAAGGCTCTTCTCACACACACAGGCCTCTCTGCTCTGCTGTGGTCGTAATGAGAAAACCCGACGCCATGTGAGCAGGAACAACACTCCTTGCGGACGGAGGGGGGGGTGAGGGAGGGGGAGGGGAAGAGTCGTCCTGCTGGAGGTTAACCAGTAAAACAGGCTTCCCAGCATCCCTCAGCGCCCTGCAGGTAAATCATTACCAGGGCGGTGAGGGGGGGGGCAGGGGGGGGATAAGGCCTGGCAGGGCCAGGAACAAGACACGTGTGCTGCTCATGACTGCTGCCACAATGAGGAAGGGGGGGTGAGGTGGGAGTGGGGGGTCAAAAACACAATACTACTTCCTTATCACTCTTGTAGTGCTTTTAATATGATTTGAATGGCCATGGAAACCCAAACACCATGTGAGCAAAGCGGCCGTCTTATCAGCGAAGCGGAAAGGGAGAGAGAGAGACGTGGAGAAGGTGGACTGAAGAATGGGGCAGTGGATTCTGTGTCTTGGACTGGAACTGGACAGTGTGAAATGGACACAGTGAAGACCAGGAGAAAGAGAGAAAGGGGGCAGGGGAAAGAGAGAGAGGATGAAGGAGGGGAAAGAGAGAGAGGGTGCAGGGGGAAGTAAGGGGAAAGTGAGAGAGGGGACAGGGGGCGAAAGTGAAAGGTTTTGGTGGTTGTAGTTGGCTGAGCGGTGACAGAGGGAGCTGATGACTAATGTATGTGTGCGTGATTATGTTGGCCAGCCGAGCGGCAGGAGGGCGGGGGGGGGGAGTGGGGGGTTGTGAGGGGGTGCGGCTGTTAACGTGTAAACCAGAGCAGCACAAGGGTCACGCGCTCAAGACGCCCTGAGTCGGCACATTTCTTACGTGGGCCGCAGCCCTGCACACACACTGCACACACACACTCCAGCCCTGCACACACACACAGCCCTGCACACACACACAGCCCCGCACACACACACAGCCCTGCACACACTGCACACACACACAGCCCTGCACACACACACACACACACACACAGCCCTGCACACACACACAGCCCTGCACACACACTCCAGTGCAGGCCACAGCGCATGCCACCCACCTCTGCAGTCCTCCAGTATCCCATCAACCCCTGGGGCTGCTTCAGACCACCAGCGCCACTCGGCGCTCCTAAACGAGCTTCCTGTTTGCTTTCATGTGGGCCGAGTTCGGCTCGTTTTGTATCGTTATGCAAGTTCTGATCCGGCCCACCAGAGCGTCAGGGCCAATCAGTGGTTTGAATCATTTTTTTATTGTTTTATTGCCATGCAGTCACGTCAAGCGTATCTGTCATATGATACTACGCTACTGATGAGGCGTCCTGGATGTTTTAACAGATCAACTAGACCGAGTGACTTAGCAAACAAACCCAACGACAGAGCAATTGGCTGACGCGCATCTTGTGTGTCCTCTAACCCTGTGCATCTACACACAAGGTTCACATGCGACCCCAACAGAGGATCACATTCACCAGCCTTCGCCATTTACACATACAGACATGCACACACTCACAGACACACGTCCAGGTGAGAGCATGCACTCACATAATACACACACATATAATCTCACACATACACCGAATGGACATATACTGTCACACATACACACAACACACACATACCATCACACATAAAAGGAATACACACACACGCAGAATCAGAATCATCTGTGTTTGGCCAGGCATGCTTGTGTTTACAAGGGATGTGTGTGTATGGCAGCTGATGACTGTCTGGTTACTCACATACTGTAGTAAATGGATAACAACAATGTAACACATTACACACTATGTTATACATTATGTAGAAAACATAGCAGTGTACCTGCACCACCACACGTAAACATGTACACAAGTACCAACACTTTTCAAACCATTCAACTCTTACATGCTATTATGCTTCATGCAGACATGTCAGATGTGTCAAACTAGCCGGCCTAAATCAGACCAGAGGCCTTTCTGTGTCCAGTGCTGCCTTCAACTATGATGAACATCAGTGTCCACCAATAACAGTGCTGCTGATTTTATTAATCATCAGTGTCCACCAATCCCAGCGCTGTCCTCATTAATCATCAGTGTCCACCAATCCCAGCGCTGTTCTCTTTAAACATCAGCATGTACCTATCCCAGTGCTGTCCTCATTAAAAAGCACTGACCAATCCCAACACTGTCCTCATTAGTGTCCACCAATCCCAGGCCTGTCTCCTGCAGTGTCCACCAATCCCAGGCCTGTCTGCTGCGGTGTCCACCAATCCCAGGCCTCGGTCTCCTGCAGTGTCCACCAATCGCAGGCCTGTGTCCTGCAGCCTGCTCTCACAAAGCCTCCCTGTGTCCCTGGGGCCGAGTGCCTATGGCCTGGGGCCTGGAGCCTGGGACTGGCTCCTACACAAACAGCTGCACCGTTCCCACAGTCCTGCACACTCTCACCTTGCTGAGAACAACACACAAGACAGTGCAGAGGAACGCAGCAGAGGAACCCAACGCAGCGGAGCGGAGAGGAGAGGAGAGGCGGCCATGTTCAACCTTGAGCTACTGGGCTCAGTGCTGTGTGACCGTGACCGTGACCGTGACCATGCACGTGTCTGTGTGTCTACTCTCCTGTCCAGGGGAAATAAGCAGAAGGCACAGCATGCACAAGACTACCCAGACGACATAACTTCTCTCTCCTGTGGGGTCCCTCTTCCAGAAGACTGATAGACAGCTTCGTCCACCAAGGTGTCATGGTGCTGAACTCTCTCCCTGCCCTCCCTCCCTTCTCTGACCCCCCCACAAACACACTACTCCCCTCCCCCATTTATTCTGGGTCTTAGTGTAAGTGTCCCAGCCTGGTCAAACTTCCTTAGGACACATCTCTCTCCTGTGGAGTTCCTCTTCCACTGCTCCACAGTAATTTGAATGTACACTTAAACTAAATGTACACAACTAAATGACACTGCTGCTTAAACGGCACCATTTGAGCTTTATTATGCTACACATTGTGTGTTTTACTTATTTGTATTATATACAAGTCTTATGGTACTTTTTGCAATGTTTATACTGTTATGTTTTGTTATTGTTATATTTTATTGTCTTGTTTATAACATGTTTATTGTACACTGTGGGACTAGGGAGCGCTGCAATTCTAAATCCTGTGTACAACCTGTATATGGCTTTGACAATAAAGTTCACTTTGACCTTGATTTCTGCATGCATTCTTTCTCTTATGTGTGCTACTACCATCTTTCAGGATCCATTTATAAACCTTACACACTATCCACACTTTCAACTCTCAGCAATGCACTCAAACAGTTAAAAGGTATGAGGCAGTCTAAACTGAGCTTAAAAATAGTTTACCTACTTTAAACAGGTTCTCCTTTGTGGGGAAAAAGGACAGCCGCTGCCCTTTTCCCAGAATGCAAACTGCGAGTTGCAGCTAATTTATTATGGACATCAGGACTGGGGATCAGTGGCTCCGCATTACCGGGAAATCCAGCTGATTATGGCGGCATTACAAGATGACAACGGACGCCTACAAAAACATCTCAGAACATATACACCTATACACTGCATAGGTCGGCTAAATATGACAGATGAACTTAGATCCTCTTCCTCTCTCACTTACACACACACACACACACACAGGGACAAAATTCTTGTATTCAACAGTTGCATTCCAGAGATTGCTACGCCTATCGGCAAGTGACCAAGGCGACATATCTTCCTGGTTTCATGCACTGTTTGTAAGGACATTTCTGCCCAAACTCCATTGCCTCAACTTTTGCAGAGAGAGAGAGAGAGAAAGCGATATTTAGGGTGGTGCCTGAAATTCCAAAGATGGAAGTCTATCTCCACACTGAAATCATTTATTTCGTTTTGACAATTTGCCCAAGGCCCGTACATTTTTGTCACAAAAGGGTCACCGAAGTGACAAAAGGAACTCATCATTTCTGACACAATGTGCCTTGGGCATTTGGCATTATTCCCGCAGGAGAAAAACACTGTTCCCGTCGATTAGTTTTTGGACAAGTTCACAGACATTAAACCAAAGCTCACCGATAATTACAATGTTATAGAATGCTTCAAGTCCAGTCCACTTACCAGCCTACAGGCCTATATAGAACATTATATAGGACTATATTTGCAAACCACTCTATTTAGTCAGGAAGGCTGTGAATGTTATTCACTCGTGCATTCTCCAAGTGCAAAATGAATTATTCCTCGCGGACATATGACATTTCTAAAGCTGACTGTGAACAGCCAGGTGCAGGAGACTTACCACTTCGACGATTTTTAAAATGCCGAAGTGCGACCTCAGGTACTCAGTGTCACACCTGATGCCTCCCAGTACATTTCTGGCGTGTACGGGCTCTGTAGTCGGCTGGTACGGGCTGCTTGCTCCCGAGATCATGGAAGTGTTGGAGGCCTCGCCATCAAAGCCGTCCGTCTCCTCCGCGTTCCTCATGTTTCCCTTTTTTTGTGTCCTCAGCGACCAAGAACTTTAAGCATATAAGTTGTTATGCAGAAGAATCGTTCGTTCCCCAAAGGAAAATCCGGACACTAAGTTCGATTCAGTTTACGATGTCGAAACGTTCGCTGTAAGCTACAGGCTACAAGAACCCGCTTCTGGAATGTAGGCTACAACAGGCTACTGTAACTACATAAAAACTACGTTAAGATTTCTTTGCAGCAGAATGTTTTAGTAAATGTTCTACACACATGCCCGACATGAAAAATGTTTCAGACGCGTGGATAACTAGACGACAGCGCGCAGTGGGGTTCGCCAGGATAGGATGGAATGAATTTGGTTTGTTCTGTGTAGTGTAGTCCTCAGCTCCTATTCATTTTAGGGAGTTGGCAAGCGGTCAGCTCCATGGCTCCTCGATGTGCGCGGCTTTCACGCAAAAGCACAAAAATCCAAAACGGACTGATGAGACGGGCGTCCGACTAGTATTGACTTCATCAAGCCATGTTAGCTCGTCCGAGAGATGTAAAACACAATGTTGTGGTTGTTTGCTAGTCTCCGCCCTCGGAACTGGTCATTCCTGTAGGTGAAAAGGCTTCAAAAGCCGAACAATGTTCACCCAGCAAACACAGGCTACTCAGAGAAGCCACAGCCCACTGCATCCATAAGGCCAAATTGATCTGAATCCAACAGATGGTTCTTGGAATGTGTGTATTTTCATCCGGTAGTGCTAAAGTATGGGTTACTGAGAAGAGCGAGCTATCTCGGCGTCGGGCAACATGCGGTGTTGTTGATGCTGGTTTCGACTAGGACTAGCTTAGAGCGCCAGAAGCCCAGACTAGTCTCTATGGGGACGGGCAACACAGGTGTGTCCCGCTGATGCTTGGGCAGGTAGACCCGCAGCTTCGAATTTCAGCCATGGGGCACCAGCCACCATGCAGCCAAATGCTGGTAAAATATGAAGCTGGCTGGTGGATTTTGCAATCAAAATAATAATTTACTGTTGAGTGTCTGGTAAATTTTAGCTTTTGTTTGTCAGTGTCCAGTAAAAAAAATATTTTTTGCAAAGTTGATTTGCTCTTATGTGGTCCATACACCAAAGCACTTTTTATGCAGAAAGCAGCATGGCTTATCCGCCTTGCAAAAATCAATTTTTATTTAAGAACACAAGAACCCCACATTTTGTCGCTGATTTCAGTTAATTTGATAACATACATCTGCATACATCTAACCCTAAAATAAAAGAAGCAAGACAATTAGTATACTAGAAGCTGAATGATTTTCACATGTTATATTAAGACATTTGTGACATATACGAATTTGAAGTGCACATCACCACTAGGTTTACTCGGGTCTGTCTGGGCTGTTCCACAGACAGTACAAGAAAGATGAGTACAAGATGGGTTGTTACCATTTTTACTCCTTTACCTGCAGTTGGGGGTTGTTTTTTACCGTAATATCCACTGGTTCATCTGCTGACAGGAAACTGCTGCCCTCTACAGGCGAGGGTTACTATGACAGGTTATTTCTAAAGGCATGTTGCAGTATTTCTTTTAAAGTATTACGGTATTTATATTAATAAATGCCCCTCTAGTCATACCTAACCACGTTTTAATTAGTGCACACCATTTCAGTAGCCTTTATAACATCATCCCATGCAGATGTCGTATTCTACAGCAACCTCTTTTGTAAGGGTAAATGCATTGTAAATAACTACTTAATCATTACATGTTCAACATGGTGTTCCAATAAGGTGGCTTAGTGACCTAGACACCTTAATTCAGAGTAATTAGTACATCTGCTAATAGTAGTCCTATAGTCTAATCCCCCTATCAAAAACAATGCCAGAGCTCTTGTATAAGCAGGTTTTACCCACGTTAACATACCCCATTAAGTTACCAAGCCTGCTTTCTGGCATACCCCCCTGGATGCAGTAAATACCACTCTACAGCTTCAACGCAGTATGGCAATACCACTCTCCAGCTTTTTAATACAGTACGGCAATAAGCACATTCATGCACAGTGAAGTAAACACACATTGACGACAGACAAACAGACGGTAACCAGGTAATCCACTGTTCTGGATTCTTACTTTATTGAAGCCATTGGACTGAGACAGATTCCTTATGTTCACCAGCACTATGAGCTCTCCCAGACTACTGCATCAGATTAAAGCCATACACATCAGACTTAAGCAGGTGTGTGTGTGTGCAGGGCAACACACACACATACACACACACAAACACATCCAGTCCTCCTTGTGGTTAAAAAAGTATTTTTAATCCCATATATAAAAGGATCGGAAGCAAAAGCCTGTTTTCTTCTCCTATATACCGTATATAGTTTAAGGTTCAACCCTAGAGGCCAATGCATATGAACACAATTAAGAGCACAGGACAGTGGGTGTCCAGTCAAGGCGTACAAGAGCTGGGAAGGATCATGGTCACCACGTGTGTCATCGAAACGAAACCCCAAAACCTAAGAAAGGGGAGATGTCCGACAACTCGTTATCGGTTTTGTCTATTGCCAGGTCAGGTCGCTCTCCCTTTGAGACAGCAGATGTTTACTGGCGGGTCACTGCAGGCAAAGCACTGACGCTGTAGTGCAGACACCAGCCTTCAGATGTCTGGCTTGTATTAACCAAGTGGAGTGATGCTTGTGGAAATCAGAAACGGTGTTTATTTGTGCTGGAATTTGGCTTACAAACAGAGCAATGTTGCAGCGTTCGCCATGGGAAAGGAGTCTTGGGGGGTGGGACGAAAATACATCTTGAAAGGGCGACAAGGACCTGATCCGAGTACAGTTGTTAAGTCCCAAAGACATACGATTCATTTTATAAACAACCCCCCCAAACCATGAGATTAATTTTAAAGATCATCGCTCCCCACCCCCCAAAGACATGAGATTCATTTTAGAAACTACCCCCCCTTAAGTGCAGCTCCTGGTACTACCGTCCTGAAGAACAGTGCTGCTTTGACAGAAACCCATTTTAAGACGTGTAGACCACCCAACCATGGACAGGGTTTTTACATGGCAAACATAAAAATGGCAACATAAAAATGTCATGTTAAGTGCATTTGATTTTTATTTCATCAATAGATTACCAAAGGGCAGACAGGGTGCTTTTTTTTTTTAAGGTATTTCACTGGCGTCCACTTTGTAGCTGGAAGGAGGGGTTGATCTTAGACTCTGGCCAAATCAAGTGCATTAAAACCTACATGAAAGCATTTATGCATTTAGTCCCAATGTTACAGTGTTGTGCTTGACAATCAGTGAGAAATGCACACGCCCACACGGAGCAGGCCTGCTAAACATGGCATTCTGACTGGGTTACAACAGGACGAGAAGAAAGAAAGAAAGAAAAAAAGAAAAAGAAAAGAAAGCCCAGATGCGTTTCCACCTGTACTGATCTCTTTCTGTGATATTTCTTTCCCATCTACTGATCAGTCCATCTTAAGGTAAAAAAGAAAACAAAAAAGCTAGGAAGTAGACACTGCACATTGTGTGGTTGTGGTGGCTCTTGTCCTTCAGAAAGAGCTCAAATTACACAAAAGCGAACCCCAAGAGCTCAAATGACACAGGAGTGAACCCCAAGGCTCCCCAAGTGAACCCCAAAGTGACACAGAAGTGAACCCCAAGGCTCCAGAGTAGAGTTCCGGAACACCCCCAGAGGCACAGAATCCATTTTGGAATGAGGGGCTTCTCCTGGAGAAGCTGGCTAGATAAGGGAGGTACGAGGCCGACGGGACTCTGCTCTACACGGACACTACGCGCTCGACAACAGGGGTGGGGTCCAGGTCTTTGGTTCCAAATTCTCAGCAGTTTCCTTTTTTCTGTCCATTTTGAAAAGACGAGAAGTGGTTGTCCTACTTAAGACGCCCCACAGCTGCAATGCTGGGTTACAGTTCAGAGCTTAAACGAGAAGGCAAAAAGGCGGATGGGAAAATAAAACAGTAACCACAGGAGGATGTTTGCATTACCAGCACGTGTCGGAGAAGAACACACCCAACAAACACACCCAACGTATGACACGCCAAATCATATTTGCTGTTCTCTGATGAATCTGCTGTTAGATATGGTTAGCGCCTGACTTCACACGACACAGGAGAAGCGCCGCCATGTTGCGGTGGCTGTTGAGTGCAGGGCATGGGGCACAGGGCATAGGTGTGGCTGCTGAGCACAGGCAGAGGGCATAGGGCATATGAAATAGGGCACAGAGCATAGGACAGAGGGCATCGGGTGTGGCTGCTCAGCACAGGCCAAGGGCACAGGACATAGGGTCAAGGGCACAAGGCCGAGGGGCCAAGGACATAGGACATAGGGCACAGGACATAGGGCCAAAGGCCATGGGGTGTGGCTGCTGAGCACAGGCCAAGGGCATAGGGGAAAGGCCATAGGGGAAAGGCCTGAGCGCAAGCCAAGGGCATAGGACATAGGGGGACAGAGGCAGAGGCTGCAGGGGCAGGGGGGGTTAAGGCTCTACCCGGAGTACAGACAGAGTGTGGAGCAGGTGCACCGACTACACCCAAGGCAAGGAGGATGAACCACTCACTCAGACACACACATGCACGCAGAGACAGAGAGAAGCCCAGAGAGATAGACAGAGAGAGAGAGAGACAGATAGAGAGAGAGAGACAGAGAAGGAGACAGAGAAGGAGACAGAGAGCAAAGGAGAGGGAGACAGAGAGATGGACACAAGGAGGCAGAAAAAGACAAAACATTGCAGCCAAAACCAGCCTTCAAATGGGGACACACGTCTACATCTACATGGTGTAGAGCTGGGAATGTCTTCTTTCAACATGAACCGCAATACAGCTGTGTTTATATAACATGAATATATATATGTATATATATATATATATATAAAAGCAACATTTGATTTGAGTAAAAGAATACAATAACATTTCATCTTTCATTCATGTGTGAAGAGAAAACCACGTTCAGAAATGCGCACAAACCGACTCGTTTTGGGGGCGTGGCCTAGTCTGGCGGCGTTAGATATTTAGCAAGTTGGGGGAGACACACATGGGTGGAGCCACAGGTAGGCGGAGACACAGGTGGGTGGAGAGACAGGTGGGTGTTCCCCATGGGCACACAGGGTCGATCTACGGCTGATTGTGACGCACGTGCAGCTAACAGCCCAAGTGGCTCTCCCCACGCTCATCTACTGGACTAGTTCAAAAACAAAACAAAAGACAAGAAGGCATGCTCCCTACTGCTGAGCTGGACAGTGTTACCTGGGTCAGCGACAGGAGCAAAAATATTCAAATCAAGCAAAAGACCACAGACGTAAGTAAGTAATACAAAACCAACGAAACAAAAATAAATTAACTGGAAGCCAATGTGGACCAAAAAAAAAAAAAAAAAAAGAAAACCATTACTGTCTGTACTACAGTGCAATTCCTCTCCAAAGCGTGAGCCAATCACCTCTGCTGGGACACAAACAGCGCTATGTGCCAGGCACTTGGGGACTTGTAGGCTTTTATATGTTTCATTAGAAGGAAAAGATGCTGTCCTGGCCCCTTCGCTCAGACATGCGTACACCTGTAGCCATGGGAGCAGGGGGCTCTGTCTGTCGAGCTCAGCCACGCTGCTTCCCAATCCAGACGATCTTACGTTTCATTCTCAAGTTTCTTCTTCTTCATAATTTTGCTAAAATAATTGCAGTTGTTTTGTACAAAAATCAAACAAAAAAAAGAGCTTGTATAGCAAATATTCGCTTTGTTTTTCTTTGCAGTATATTTACAGGGTCTGCAGTGGCGGCTTATTGGCCGTTTGAGCGGTGAGCTCTCGCACTATTGGCCAATAGGAGTGTGCCATGTAGGTTAGTTAGTGTCTTAACATCAGTGGAGTTACATATGCTAGGCCAACACTTACTGATCTCATCTGATCTGAGCCAAACCAAATTTAACCATTTAGGAGAGAAACTAAACAAAAAGGAGGGAGGGAAAAAAAAAAAAAAAAAACAATCGAAAGATTGGATTTCTCTTTATAAATACATACAGTATTGATAAACCATCTGACTTCAAACATACTATTATTCTTTTTTCATGTGTGTGTGAGTGTGTAAGTGGAATAGATTAAGGAGGTTAGGGGGAGAAGACCCCTGAGGCCAGAGAGGTGGTGTGGAGGTTGGGCTGGGCTGGGCTGGGCTGCCCTGGGTAGGCCAGGGGCCTGAGAGGTGGTCTGGAGGTTGGGCTGCCCTGGGTAGGCCAGGGGCCTGAGAGGTGGTCTGGAGGTTGGGATGCGTTGGGCTGGGTAGACTGGGCCCAGAGGTGGTGTAGAGGTTGGGCTGCGGTGGGTAGACCAGTGGCCTAGAGAGGTGTTGTGGAGGTTTGGCCATGCTGGGATGGGCTGGGTATTCAGCTGCTGTTGGATGGCATCAGCTATGGAGGGGGGCAGGAGAGGGCCAGATATACGAGCGAAAGCTACCCCCCCCCCACCCCCATCCCCCCACCAGGCAGAGAGCTCCAGTAACAGAGAGGATTTGGTTTCCCTCCCCATGAATGGATACATTTCCACCACCCCCCCTCCCTATCTCCCTCCCTCAGCTTGCATGTCTCATAACAAAAGGGTCAAATTAAAACAAATAAAAAAAAAAAACAATAAAATTACAATAATAAGAGAAATTTAGAGTTGAACTCCGCCAAGCCTTTTTGATTTCTCCCCCTCTATCTCTCTCTCTCGCTCCAATCCCATCCCCATCCTCTCTCTCTCTCTCTCTCTAATCAATGTGTTTGATTAGCATCTCCGCTAACCCGGCCTGAACTGAGCTTGGCTGCAAACTGGACATACACTTTGGGGGGATTTTGGTCAAGTGGCCAAAGTTGTTTCTTTTTTGCGTACATGTGTCAGTAAGTGTGTCTGCTGTCTAGAATTCTTTGTATTTTGATTCATTTGTTTGTTTGTTGGTTTGTTTGTGTCTCCAGGGTGTCTTTGTTTTGGAGGGACGTTGCTGTTAGTGCGGTCAGGTCACGCCTCGTTCTCCGTCGGGGGGGTGCTGTTGGCCGTTACCATGGCGTCGGGTTTGCGAGTCATGCGGTCCAACTCGGCCTGGACGTCAGTCAAAACCGGCTTCTGCCCTTGGAAAAGAGGAGAGAGAAACAGAAAGTAATCTCCTGTAGCCACTGTCCTTGGGAAAGAGAAGAGAGACACAGAGAGTAATCTCCTGTAGCCTCTGTGAGGGGAAGACAGAAGCAGGGTTACACTCACACACACACACACACACACTCCAGGGCAGCCAGCTAATGGAGTGTGTTTGGTGAGACAGAGGCGTGTTTGGTGAGGCTCCATGCCTGAGAGATGGAGTAGACAGCAGAGCTCATGCAGAACTAGCAGTTAGGCAAAGGGGCTGGGGGGGGCATCAGACTGCAGGACTACATGCCAGTGAGGAGATGAAGATGATGATGATGATGATGATTCTTTGGTTTAAGAGCACAGCCATGAGGGGTTACAGCAAATGACTGAAACAGCAATGATGAAGAAATGTAAAAGTTGCGGTTGAGGAACACGACTAGGAATTTTCTAATGTGCCCTGTGTTTCTATGTAAAAGTCAGCATTAGCACTGTGTATGTCAGAGCTAAGTGCTAGTTTCCGAGGGCAGCGTGTGTGAGTGTTCGTGTGTGAGTGCTGCGGGCTAGTTTGCGATGGGAGTGTGTGTGAGTGCTGTGAGCTAATTTGTGAGGGGAGTGTGTGTGTATGCGAGTGCTGAGGGCTAGTTTGCGAGGAGAGCGTGTGCGTGTGCGAGTGAGTGAGTGAGTGTGTGTGAGTGTGAGTGTGAGTGTGAGTGTGAGTGTGAGTGTGAGTGTGAGTGTGTGCTCTACACCAGTCTGGGTGCTCCAGTGGCATTGAGGGAGGAGACAGACAGACACACACACACACACACACACACACACACACACACACACACACACACAGTGGCTCAGCACCCCTGGTGTCTGTCGCTGTGCCAGGGGAAACCTGAGGCTGCACTTCCTCTGCGCTCGGGTTTCAGCTGGCACCATTATCTGCACACACCAGGCTCTGTGGAAACCACCGCAACCCATTTCACTCCTCGATTAAAGAGGGAGCCATTTTATCATGACCATCACGAGGGCTTTGCCGCACTTTTAAACACAACACTGCAGTTCTGTAACGCGTAGCTCTAACAAGCGAGACCTTATCTTTTCCTTAAATTCCTTAGGGAGTCGTTACCTTAACTTCCTGTCGGATAAATAAGGCATCTCTACTCTACTACTACGACTACCTTTTTAAAGCCAATAGAGTGTGTGTATGTGTGTTGGGAGGGTTGGTGTAGCTATGATGAGGCATGTAGTGTGATGAGGTTAGAGCATTGGGCTGTGATGTCAGCATGATGAGGTTAGAGCATTGGGCTGTGATGTCAGCCACTGTGGTGATGTCAGCATTGGGCCATGATGTCAGCCACGGAACGTGACACATCACCACGGAGACAGAGGGGCAAAGCTTCATGCCCGGACGGCGTTCACCCGATTTTCCCGTGGCGCTGGACGGAGAGGAGGAGGCACTCCATCGCTCCTTTCGTCTGTTCCTTTCTCTCACTCTTTCTCCCTAGGAGCAAACCTCCACACAACAGCAGGGTCCAACAGCAACAGAGAGGAGTGTGTGTGTGATGGTGTGTGTGTGTGATGGTGTGTGTGTGCGATAGTGTGTGTGTGAGAG
>CM059280.1:2135086-2155086 GCA_030347295.1 Setipinna tenuifilis | reverse complement strand
GAAGCCCACACACCCTCCCACCCCCACCCCCCTAAGCCCCAGCATTGCTCTGGTTGTGGCTGGGGGTGACAGGCAGGCAGCAGGTGAGTCTAAGGCAGGACTTAGCAGACCGGATGGCTGGACATGAGCATCACCTTCAGGTGCACTCTGGGATGCAGGCTAAGCCTTCAACACTGCACAGTAACTCCCTGTGGGTCCCCCTCACCCAATTAAACAACCCCAGGAGATCTCACTCTGCCCTAATTGGTCACCTTGGGTAACACATGGACAGGAAGTCACAGAAGCATGGGAGAGGGAACAACAATTAATGCTAATTGGTTCGGGTGTGTGTGCGCGCTTGTGTGTGTGTGTGCTTGTGTGTGCGTCAGTGTATGCATTTTTGTCTAAGGAAAGGCTGGGCTACAGTCATGTTGTAGTAAGTGATGGGTGTGATGTAGGAGTGTAGAAGTGTAGAGTAGTGGAGCACAAACCTGCTGCTTCATGAGGAAGACCTGCTCATCCTCTGCACACACCTCTTTGTCATGCACCAACTGCAGAGAGAGGGGGGGGGGGAGAGAGAGGGAGAGAGAAATAGTGAAAGACAGAGTGAGGGAGGGAGAGAGGGAAAGAGCAAGATAGAGGGAGAAAGAGGTAGAGCGAGAGAGAGAGAGAGAGAGAGAGAGAGACAGAGAAAGAGGGAGAACGAGAGCGAGAGAGAGACAAAGTGATAAAGGGAACAAAAAGGAAATTAAATCAAAGTAAAAAATGACCCCCCCAAAACACACACACACCCCTTACACACCCCTCACCACACACACACACACCCCTCACACCTACCTTCCGGACTGGTGGCTTCCCAATGACGTCCTCAAACGGGTCGTCGGGTCTTAAGCTGGCCAAATTTTCGTGCAAGATAGCGATCTTCTTCTCGTTGTCCCATCCGGACGGACTGTCAGGAGAAAGGAAGTGGTCAGGGGTCAGAGGGCGGGGCTTTAGCTGTGGCAGCCAATAGGATGGCAGCTCTACCCTCTCACAGGGATCTCATTACTGCAGAGGCTCTTTATAGGAAGAACAGGTTTGGCAGGTGAGCGGGATTAAGTGTGTGGGCATGCTCAGTGCAAGAGGGGAAAAATGCCCTAAGAAATGAATACTCCCATAACCCTTCAAGGCTGAGTGAGATAGATAACATTTCAGTTCAAATAGCAAATTAAATCAAATCCAATCAAATAGCAACCTTTGTCCTGTGTTCCTGAATAAACATGCTGATTGGCTAGGCCAATATCTGATCCACCCGATTTTTTTTTAGATCTATGCTTATGGACCGGCTTGTTTGTGTGTTTAGCCCCCTAAGTGCACACACAGAACAGGCAGCTGATGAAAGCGCAAGAGTATTGGACTATAAATCAATGAATGACATCCGGGAACTTCAAGTCTAGCTGGGTGAAAATAGAACATTTAACAGGAGAATGTACGTAAACAGGCTATGGTGAAAACAAACCTGCACGCCATTGGAATCAGCTGTTAATCAGCTGTGAAAATGGCACATGGTTATTGTGACTCCCTAAAGGAGCAGCAGAACAGAGATATACATTAAAACCTGATGCTGTGCGGCTGGTATTCTGCTGACACAAAACCCAAGCAGGTGCCCCATTTCAATGTGTAGCGGTTGGGGTGCACTTTTGTTTTGGTCCAGCTGGACTCGTGGCCAAGGGCAGAGCTCCAAGTCCCCGGATGTCCGCGGTTACGAATAAAGGAAGCACTGAACACCACATCCTCTTCCCTACTGCACAACGCCTCAGCAGGAAGCTGTGTGTGTGTGTGTGTGTGTGTGTGTGTGTGTGTGTGTGTGTGTGTGTGTGGCCGGCCTTACATGAACACTGCGTCCTTCTCGACCACTAAGGCGGGCGTGGGGAAGTGGAAGTCGTAGAGTTTGTGCACTGTGTGTGTGTGTGTGTGTGTGTGTGGCCTTACATGAACACTGCGTCCTTCTCGACCACTAAGGCGGGCGTGGTGAAGTGGAAGTCGTAGAGTTTGTGCACTGTGTATTTGTAGAGGAGGTCCAGGTTCTTCTCCTCCTTCACGGAGGTGTAGATCAAGGCCGCTCCGTCTGAGGGGGGGGCTTAGTTAAGGAGCCAATAGGGCATCTTTAGAGTAACAATCACCAATGTCACTGCATGTCCTACTCTACGCAGTATGTCTATGCATGTGACAATCTCAGTGGAAACACAGACCATATTTAGCCCTACCATGTACCTCCTTTTAGTACAAGAGTTTTATCTTCTGTAAAGCGCCTTTGAGTGTCTACGAAAAGGGCTGTATTAAAAAAAAAAAAATCACTATTATTTTTATCCCAAAAACAAATGACACAACAGCGTTACCTTCCAACATGAGGAATGGTGCCAAATGTAACTGTAACTGATAAACTTTGGACAATGTGTACATTTTACCCTTCTTCTATACTCAGTCTGTAGCAGATATAACTCCTTAGAGCTGATCCCCTCATTAGAGCAGGTGTGTAGGGGAGGCCTTGTGTGTGAGCTATGGCTGCCAGTATAGAGTGCTGCATGTCCATCCCCCTGCACTGGGCCTGTGGCATCACAGAGGCACTACTGGGCCTCTACAGAGGCACTACTGAGGCACTACTGGGCCTCTACTGAGGCACTACTGGGCCTCTACTGAAGGCTCTACTGGGCCTCTACTGAAGGCTCTACTGAGGCTCTGCAGGCTGGAGTAAGGCGATGCTGGAGGGTGCAGTGCCCCACAGGCAGGCAGGCGGAGGCAAGGATACATCGTAAGCAGAATCGTCTGATGTGGGACTGGATGTAGTCAAAGTGCTCCTCTTTGTAGTCGTGCTCCTTCTCCAACACGCTGACAGCATCACACTGAGGAGACAGGAGAGATTGGGAGGGTTAGGAGTGTAATAAACAAGGCCATTATTGGTGTACAAAGACAGAGAAGAAGAGAGAGAAGAAAAGGGAAGGGGGGCAAGAGAGAGGGGTGCAGAAAGACAGAAGAAGGGAGAGAGAAAAAGGAGAGGGGGGCACATGAGTTTGTAAGAGTGTGATAAACCAGGCCATTATTGCTGTACAAAGACAGTGCGTGTGTCTCTGCAGGTCATAGAAATGATTAGCAAGGCCCCAGCTCAACATCCATCCTCTCCCCATCTCTCACTCTCTCCCTCCTTCCCTCCCTCTATACCTCTCCCCATCTCTCCCTCTCTGTTCTCCCTTCCTCTCTCTATCTTTTGCGCTCTGCTCTCCATCCCTCCATACCTCTCCCCATCTCTCGCTCTCCCTCCCTCCATCCCTCTATACCACTCCCCATCTCTCCCTCTCTGCTCTCCCTTAGAAAGAGGCTGCGTATGACACTAGCCACCACTAGCCTGAGGAGTGCTGCTTCATGGTGTGCACACACGCGCACACACACGATGCCACGCAATATGCACACACTGCTCATGAAATATACACACACCCAGCTGGAGCGCCACGCCTGCTAACACACACACACACTTCAGGATGACACGGGGGGACCCACTGGCTGAGGTGTCTCTCACACACACACACACACACGCACACACATACACCTTGGGTTGACATAAGTGGTACTCCACTAACAGAGCTCCCACACACACACACACACACACACACACAAATAAGATTACATCCCCCCAATTCCCCATATGAACACAAACCTGACACACACGCACACACAAACACCTTCTAAACCTTAAAAGCAAATGCTGTCCAAGGACTATTAGGAACGCAGGCATCCCGCAGTGTCTCGCCATGTGGAGAGCAATTACACGTGTGACTCTGTGTGCGTGTGTGTGTGTGTGTGTGCGTGTGTGTGTGTGTGTTAAACAAGCCCAAACACACAACAAACAAGTGCTTTGCAGCCAGAGTTGACAGGTTCTGCCTGAATCATTCAAGACAGACAGACTGTTGGGGAGACAACTCCATCTGCCACTCAGCATGAGGGCACCCCATTTAACACACACACACACACACACACACACACACACATACACAATAACACAAAGAGGTGGATTAGAGCCAGTGAGATTATTCATCACTGTGAGTAATGCTATGATGGACTATGATGCAGTGTTATTGAGCCGTGTGTGTGTGTGTGTGTGTGTGTGTGTGTGTGTGTGTGTGTGTGTGTGTGTGTGTGTGTGTGTGTGTGTGTGGGAGATGAGGCAATGTTACTGGGCTAGGTGTGCTGTGGGGAGTGTGTGTGTTCGGAGAAGACGTGGAGGCAGTGTTGGGGAGAGTGTGGTGTGTAGGATATGAGGAAGTGTTAAAGTGAGGAAGTGTGTTTAAGATGGGGAAGCAGTGTTATTGGGCTGAGTGAGTGTGTGTGTGTGTGTGAGAGAGAGAGAGAGAGAGAGAGAGAGAGAGAGAGAGAGAGAGAGATGGGGAGGCAATGTTATTAGGCTAAGTGTGTGCATGTGTGTGATGGTAGTGTTATTAGGCTGAGTGTGTGTGTGTGAGAGAGATGGAGAGGCAGTGTTATTGAGTGTGTGTGTGAGATGGGGAGTGTTAGTAGGCCGAGTGTGTGTGTGTGTGAGTAGCATGTGACTCAGGGATGAGTGCTGAGTGCTTGTGTTGTGACCCAGCAGTCTCCCTCAGGCTGCACAGGACCCATAAAGTAGCCTTTCACCACACACACACACACACACACACACACCATAAAGCAGCCTTTCACCACGGCCTCATTTACCCATCCTTAAGGACTCTCTCTCACACACACACCTATATATACGTACACACACACACACACAAAAATAGGCCAATGAAAGATGTAGCGTAGCCATCATTAATGGCCTGCTGTAGCACAAAACTGCCGTATACTCTTGGAATGCACACACACACACACACACACACACACACACACACACACACACACACACACACACACACACACACACACACACACACACACACACACACACACACACACACACACACACACACACACACACACACACACACACACACACACACACACACACACACACACACACACACACACACACACACACACACACACACACACACACACACCAGTGATCACAACTTGGCTGTTGTCACAATATAATACTGCTATGGCCTGAGGCAACGCAGCTAATTCTGTCAATTCATGTTAGATATTAGGGTGTGTGTGTGTGAGAGAGAGAGAAAACCACTAACCAGTTTAAATAACAACATCCCATTAAAATCATGTATTCATGGATATGCATAAAGAATGAGGAGATGGTTGTTAAGCAGTAGGTGTATGCAGGCCTATGGATGTGTCATTGCATACACACGCATAAGCAGATCTGCATGTAAGCCACCATTCCCTGGGTCAGTGGGGTGACTTCCCTCCCCCTCTTCACTACAAATGATGTCAGAAGTGGGATGGCTTGCCGTGAGGCCATAGGAGGATCACCTACTGTGTGAGTCATATGAGGAGCCCCCAGGTTAGGTTGACCCTGGTGGTGGGAGGGGCTCCAGTGATGGGTGAAGCAGGAGTGGCACCCCGTGTGTGTGCGTGTGTGTGTATGTATGCGTGTGTGTGCGTGTGCGTGTGTGTGTGAGAGAGAACTCCACTCACCTTTGTGCAAACGACTAGCACTGGAATGCCCAGGTTGTGTGTGAGGACGTTGTCTCCGAGCGGCAGCAGCACCCCCTCGTCTTCGGCCCCCGCTGGGGGAGCTCTCCTCTGGGGAGACGCTGGCGTGCTGTCCTCAGGCTCCGCATACTCCTGGAAGGCCTTCACCACTGGGGACCACACATTGGGGGGGGGGGGGGGGGGGGATAGAGAGGGAGAGAGAGAGAGAGGGAGGGAAAGAGAGAGGGAGGGAGAGGGAGAGAGAGAGAGAGAGAGAGAGAGAGAGAGAGAGAAAGAAAGGGAGAGAGAGAGAAAAGGAGAGAGAGAGAAAAGGAGAGAGAAAGAGAAAGGGAGATAGGGGGAGAGAGAGAAAGGGAGAGAGGGGGAGAGAGAGAAACTAGAGTTAATAAAAATGAAGATTTCATGTCAGGTTGGACCACATTAACAAAATATACTCTGCAAAAGCAACAAAAACTTCCACAGAAACAGCAACACAAACTCACAACAGGAATCCAGTAAGACACTGAGGCCATGCAGCTGATTGAAGAAAAGACATTTAGAGAAACTGAATACACACTCAACTGCAGGCAAGAATAGTGGGAGGAAAAAAAGAGAGGATGTGAAAGAAGTAAAGAGTGATAGAGAGAAATGCAGGGAAAAGAAAGAAGGAAGGAGAGGGAAAATACCCAAAAACACACACCCACACTGAACCAGCTGGGAGAACCCTGAAAGCATTCAGTCTCAAATGTCAAGCGCTACCGGAGGCTAAACAGAGCTAATCTGTGACCAGCACAGCCTCTCCAGCAGCACGGTGCCCACAGCCCTGCACAGCCCGGATTACGGAGCCGCCTAGGCCCAACACGGCCTGCCTCACAGGGTATCGGCCAGCCCAGAGGCTTACGCCACCTCGCTGCAGCCAGGCATGAGGCATGAGGAGCTTTGCTGGGGCTGTCTGCACCTCCTAAACTACACATGCGAGTGTGCGTTAGGGACACATTCCTGCTTCTCCACACCAGGGATACAACACGGGGCAGTATTTATACTCAGAGCTGATCTGACACACCAGGGCAACAACACAGGGCTGATCTGACACACCAGGGCTCAAACAAGGGGCAGTATTTACACTCAGGGCTGATCTGACACACCAGGGCAACAACACAGGGCTGATCTGACACACCAGGGCTCACACACGGGGCAGTATTTATACTCAGAGCTGATCTGACACACCAGGGCAACAACACAGGGCTGATCTGACACACCAGGGCTCAAACAAGGGGCAGTATTTACACTCAGGGCTGATCTGACACACCAGAGCTACAACACGGGGCAGTATTTACACTCAACGCTGATCTCACACACCAGGGCAGTATTTACAGTCAGGGCTGATCTCACACACCAGGGCTCCCACACGGGGTAGTATTTACCCTCAATGCTGAGCCGACCGTGGAACTCAGAAGTCAGAGGCCCCTCCGTCTGAACGTGGTCATGCTAGAACATTCCAGGGCTGTTGCATAAGCTGCACGTCGTGTGTGTGTGTGTGTGTGTGTGTGTGTTAAAGTCCTGTAAGGGGGAAGCCGCGTAGCCTAGGCCACCCTCACAACAGCTGAGGGGGCAGGGAGGGAGCGAGAGAGAGAGAGACAGAGACAGAGAGAGAGAGAGACAGAGAAAGGGAGAGGGAGGGAGAGAGAGAGAGTAGCAGGGCCTGGCTTTCAGTAATGGCCGTCTTTTCAAATCAGTCTCTTCGCCCTGCCCTACAAACCTCCCCAGCCCGTTTATCAGACAGGCATCCCACTTACATCACGTCCAAGAGAAAAACAATGCAGGACTCCCATGAAGACACAGTGTCACAGAGGGGACAATGGCAGGGCACACTGCGGATGCAGAGGCTGACCCATAGGAGCTGGCCAACACTGGCCTTAAGAAGGTCACCGCCAGTGCTTGCATCATCCACAGGTTGGCTTGAACACCTGGACATGTTCTGTACAGGTAGATAGTATTTACACCTCTATTTTGTGCATACAGAGTGTTTAGAGTGTAAGTCTGTCTGGAAACTAAGCCAACTGTTCTCCTTTCACAACAGCCTCTGCTCAGACAGGCCATAAGATCCTCCCTAGCGTTTCCCCTGGAGGACCTCAGGGAAGAAGCAGAGCTCAGAGAAGCGGAGTCAGCTGAGAAACAGTGAGAACCACATTAACCCAAACTTTTAAGTTAGGAAACAGACATATTGAGACTCAAAAAAAGCATTTGGGTGTAATGCTCACACAGTGAGCAACATGGTGTTGTTCTTTAATCGTGATGTCACTGATCAAGACAAAATAACGAAATGCAAGCAGAAGGTTTTTAAAGTCATTTTTCTTCATTTCACCTCCTGTGTCTGTGGGGCATATGGGGCAGGCAGCGCTCCTGCCCCAGGCTGGGCCTTTGGTAGCCCAGAGGAGACCCCTCAGCCTCGTCTCAGACTCCTCTTGCACATCTGCACACACATCTGTCACAGGAGGATAGCCACTGCTAGCTAGCAGCACCCCTGCCGACATCTGCCACAGGAGCCTAGCCACCGCTAACAGTGCCCCTGCCAACATCTGTCACAGGAGGCTAACCACCACTCGGTGGTGCCCCTGGCCTGCCAACCCACTCATTATGCTCACGGGGAGAGGCAGTGTGTTATTTCTGCTTTGTGTTATCCCTAAATCAGGCAGCACACAGACCTGAGATCAGTGTTTGAGTCAGCAGGGGTGTGTGTCGTGGATGTGAGGGCTGGGCTGCTGTACTGGGATCAGTGTTTCCTGTCCACGTCAGCACGGAGCTCATGCTGCTCATGGAGCACTGAGGAGGCGGGAAGGAGGAAGTGCTTCCTCAGGAACCCGAGGAATGCAGTTTATGGACGCCACACACACACACACAGGCTTGCAGCCTTTTACTCTGCCTCAAACACAAAAACAGCAAACACACACACACACACACACACACACACACAGAGGCTTGCAGCCTTTCACCCTGCCTTAAACACAGACAGCGCACACACAAACAGCGCACACACAAACAGCGCACACACAAACAGGCTTGCAGCCTTTCAACCTGCCTTAAACACAAAAACAACAGACACACAGACAGCACATTTGTGCACCATTAAAACAAACTTGTGGGACGTGTTTGTTTTAAACACACACAAGATAATACTTATGACATTTAATGTGGATGAGCTGGGATGACATGCCTGCAATCAGACTAAAGACTAAATGGCAAGTGTGAAAGGCATGACACTCAATGGCTCCAGTGTTCCATCTGCACCTTAGGCACTCACCCAAAACAGTGGGCATCATTAGGGGGAGACTATTTATATGGCCCTCAGAGCATATGATCTCTATCTGGCTTACATCACACCAGGTCACACGCTAAAGCACACACTCAGCTAGGCTTTCCCCAAAGGGTGCTAGGAGACAGTCAGTGCGAGTCAGTGCTCTCTGAGCTGCTCACCAAACACATTACACACACAGACACACATGCTTACACACACACACAGACATGCCTTCTCACTCTCTCACACACACCCTCACATACACAGCCATACCCTCTCTCTCCTTTACACACACACACTCGCTCACACACACCCTCACATACACAGACATACCCTCTCTCTCTCACACACACACGCTCCCATACCCAGACATACCCTCTCTCTCCTTTACACACACACTCGCTCACACACACCCTCACATACACAGACATACCCTTTTCTCTCTCTCTCACACACACACCCTAACATACACAGACATACCCTCTCTCTCACACCCACACAGTGATGTGAAACTATGCTATGCTGTTTGCCTGTGTCTGGGAGCTGAGGGCAAAGACCTTGCTGCCTAAAGGATGCTTTGTTGGGCATCAGCTGAAGGGGCAAACCCATTACACTGCAACCATAGCAACAGACTCCCATCTCTCACCTCACGACAACCTTAACACACCGACTCCCGTCTCTCTCCGTCTCCAACCTGAACACACACTCCTCTCTCTCTCACTCACTCCTCATGACAACCTTAACACACACTCCCCTCATGACAGCCGTAACACACAGGGCTGTAGCCGTCACACACTGACTCATGGCTGCTGCACATCAGTCACATGACTCCTGCTATACAAGACGAACACCCCAGCCCATAAACACACACACACACACACACACACACACACACACACACAGCAACAAGATGAGTGCCCCAGCCCATACACTCACACACTCATGCAATCTCACACACACCCATCCCCTCCAGCTCTACCCTGCTAAACAAGACAGGCACCCCAGCCCACACACACACACACACACACACACACCTATATGAGATTAATGAATACATACGAAGCATACGCTCAGACAGACACACTTGAGGACTTGTACACAAACACTTAGTAGTCACACTGCCTCTTTATCTCCACTCCACCTCACACACTCAGGCTCCTTCATGCAGCGTACGACGTACACACCACACATTTCTGACATAACTCAGGATAATCTGCACAGCGCACATTTCTGACATAACTCAGGATAATCTACCCATAGCTTACCCACCGCCTCCCCATTCCTAGACAGAGACTAGCTCCACACACACACACACACACACACACACACACACACACACACACACACACACACACACACACACACACACACACACACACACAGCCACACACACAGCCACACACACAGCCACACACACAGCCACACTCCCCAGTAGAGCCTAGAGAGGCACACAGGACACACTAATTGCAGCCAGGGCCACGGGAGTTAATCACAGGCCATTGTTCGACTTTGCCCCAAGTGCGGTGCTGTGTAAACAAGGGTGGGTCCTGGGCTGAGGCAGCAGTGCAGAGGTGCAGCAGCAGCGGAGGTGGCAGCAGCAGCGGATGGTGGTGCAGGGCCGCATGTGCTGCTGGTGCGGGTCTGCACTGGAGCATGCAAACACACATGAACGCAAACATGCTCACACAGGGCTTATGTGTGACGTGCTCACACACTGCCTAGGTGTGACGTGCTCATACACTGCCTGTGTGTGACACATGCTCTCCCGGTGCCTGTGTGTGTGCAACATGCCTGCACAGTGCCCAAGTCTGCCCTCTGGGCTTCCACAGCATGCTCCACATCTGCACGCCAACCGATTCCCCCCCGATTCCCCTTCCATGCGCTGATGCAGGAACAGCTGGCCATGATGCACTGATGCACTGGGCCACCATGCTCTGGAGCACCATGCTGAAGGGGCAAAGCAGAGTGGTGGCACTGGGAGACTGGGGCTGCCGGCTTGGGCAGAGAGGTGGCACTGGGGCTGGGGCTGCCGGCTTGGGCAGAGAGGTGGCACGGGGAGACTGGGCACAGAGCAGAGAGGTGGCACGGGGAGACTGGGGCTGCCGGCTTGGGCACAGGGCCACTCTGACCTTTCCGCCCAAACAGACAGGCACTCGGGTGAGTCAGCTGGCACACACACAGACTTGGGGAGGGAGGGAGAGGTGGGGAGGGGTGTGGAGGGAAAGAGGAAGGACAGTGACTGGCTCCTCTGTAAGCGAGCCTCCCCTCTCCTCTCCTCTCCTCCCCTCTCCTCTCCTCTCCTCTCCTCTCCCCTCCTCTGTTCTCTCTCCTCTCCTCTCCTCCAGTGGCGCTGTGTGTCCTGAGCGCTCTGCTCCAGTGAGGGGAGGAAGCACATGATGCAACGCCTTGTAAGAGCTGCTGGACACATGCCTACCCCTCCCTCCCTGTCTCTCTTACTCTCCTCCCTCCCTCCCTCCCTCTCTCTCTTTCTTACTCTCCACCCTCCCTCCCTCTCTCAGTCTCTCTCTCTCTTACTCTCCGCCCTCTCTCTGTCTCCCCGTCTCTCCTCCCTCCCTGTCTGACTCCTGTTGCTTTCATTCCTCCCTCTCTCCCTCCCCCTCTCTCGTTTACTCTCCTTCCTCCCTCTCTCCCTCTCCCTCTCTCGTTTACTCTCCTCCCTCCGTCTCTGTCTGACTCCTGTTGCTCGTTGCCCTTACGACTCGCTAATCTCGTCCCCTGCTTGTCTGCTCCTCCCTTTCTGGCTCTCCCTTTCTGCGCTTTCACTTTCCACAAGGTGACAATTATTAATCTGGTGTATCTCCTTCTTCCTCCTCTCTTTCTCAATATAAAAACATACCCTGCCCTTTCTGTGTGTGTGTGTGTGTGTGTGTGTGTGTGTGTGTCTGTTGAAGATGACATCATCTGGGTGGCTGCTGCCAGATCAGCAGCGCTGGACTGTCTGGCTGCCGCTGTGTGAGAGGACAGTCTGTCTGTGTGTGCGTGCATGTGTGTGTGTGTGTGTTTGAGGACAGTCTGTCTATGCGTTTCGCGCTCCAAGCCTCTGGCTGACCCGCTTTCCCCACCCAAACACTCACACCCACACACATAGCTGCCTGTCACTCAACCATTTTCCCATCATTAGCCTCCATGCTGTTTTCATCTGGCAGAGCTGTCAGTGCCCCCTACACTCCCACCCAGCCCCCAGCGAGCTGTGTGGATGCCCCCCCTACACTTCCAACCCAGCCCCCAGCGAGCTGTGTGGATGCCCTCGGCCAGTGTCATGCCCCCCCCATGCCCCCATGCCCTCCAGGCGGAACCGCAGGCTGTCTCCAGGCAAACACCAGCACAGGCCAAACCTGCACAGACATTCTGTCCCACTGCTTCTGCTCATCTGGGTGGGTGGCACCTAAAGGGGCTTAGTGTCAGAGCAGGTGGGGCAGTCATCACTCATCTGACCTTTTTAACTAGTGGATATCACCTTGACTCTTTTCCCTTAGTGCATTGATTGCATAGCTTTACCGCCGTCATTTCGGCACAGTGTCAACAATAACAGGATTCCTCTGGCCTCAGCTCCTCAAGCATACTACTTTCACAGAAAGTACCCACATCACAATCTAATCTGGCCTAGCTAGCCTGGTACTCAGAAAACGCAAAACCCTCCTGCTAACCTCTAGAAACAGGAATAGAAATAAACTCCTGCCACAGAATATCACAACAACACAGTTACTGGGGATTTCCGGGTAATAACATGATCTGATGCCTGAAGTGCCTTCAGCAGAGGCATGATGGGACATTCATCACTGCACCGACACCAGCAGCAGCAGGGGTGTGCCAGCTTTTCCAGATGGCCTCTCCTCGCCACCCACAGCCCGCTGCTCTGCCACCTACGTCAGCCCCCAGAGGAATTCAGATGCCCCCGAGAGAACTGGGGCCTCAGTGCAAAGCACAGCCCACGACCTACCAGCTGGGTATCGAGTGCTCAGGGTGACTGTGTGTGTGTGTGACTGTGTGTGTGTGTGTGTGTGTGTGTGTGTGTGTGTGTGTGACTGTGTGTGTGTGTGACTGTGTGTGTGTGTGACTGTGTGTGTGTGTGACTGTGTGTGTGTGTGACTGTGTGTGTGTGTGACTGTGTGTGTGTGTGACTGTGTGTGTGTGTGTCCACGCACTATGCGACAGGAGGAAAAGCTGAGCATAGCCTTTCGGGCCAAGTGTGAGCAAGTCGACTAACACCCCGGCAACTCCACTTCCCCTTCCCTCTTGTCACTGGTCTGTGGCTGTCACTGTCACCATCACTGTCACCGTCACAGGCTGAGGCTGCCTGGCCCTCCCATGACTCACACTACGCCAACGCCCATTAAAACAGAGCCCAACACTAATGGTCGTAAACACACACAGAACACACATGCAGACAGCCCAACAGTATCGGCCATAAGAAAACACACACAGGACACACATGCGGACAGCCCAACACTAATGACCATAGGAACACACACACACACACACACACACACGACACACATGCAGACAGCCCAGCACTAATGGCCATAAGAAAACACACAGGACACACAAACACAGGACACACACACACACAAACACAGGACACACACACACAAACACAGGACACACACACACAAACACAGGACACACACACACAAACATAGGACACACACACACACACACACCAGCACTAATGGCTGTAAACACACACACAGGACAGAGATGCAGACAGCCCAACAGACTCAGGTGTGACAGCCAGTGGAATTAGGACTCGGTCTGCTGGAGCACACACACACACGTGACTACTTTGGCTACTGAACTGAAGCAGGACAGTCTGTTAAAACACACACACACACACACACACACAGCAGGGGAAACGGCCACTCCCATGTGTAAGGATCTAATCGGCCTCATCAGAGCCTTTATGACATGCTTGTGTTGATTAGCCTGCACTGCTACACTGGCATGGCCACATGTACACACACCATACACATACACCGCCTCAGGGACGTATATAGGCCGATGGCATTAGCTCTATTGCCACATGCACACACACCATACACCACCTCAGGGACGCATACAGGCCAATAGCATTAGCCGTATGGCCACATGCACACACACCATACACACACACACACACACACACACACCATACACCGCGTCAGGGACGTATACAGGCCGATGGCATTAGCCCTAAGTGTCATGGGACCACTAGTGTATTTAATCAGCACAAGCACAGAGCAGCCTCAGAGCCTCAGAGCCTCCCCCACCGCATGTCACTCAGTCAGGCCTCAGCAGAGTAACTGCTCAAATTGGCCATCTCAAGTTAAGCTGTGGCTGAGAAAGTGAAACCCAAAGCTGTGGTGTTCCTCCAGCACCTCGGCAGAGAGAGATAGAGAGAGAGAGAGAGAGAGGGAGGGAGAGAAAGAGAAAGCATGAGAAAGAGAGACCAAGAAGGGAGCAAGCAAGCAAGGGAGAGAGAGAGAGAGAGAGAGAGAGAGAGAGAGAGAGAGAGAGAGAGAGAGAGAGAGAGAGAGAGAGAGTAGGAGAGAGCAAGAGAGACCAAAGCGAGAGAGAGAGGAGAGAGCGAGAGAGAAAAGCAGAGAAGAGTGTGCAAGCAAGAGAGCAAAAGAGAGAGCCTTGGTGATGGACGTCAGACAGAGAGTGTCTTTGAGAGGTGCCCTTTGCAGAGAGCCCTCCATACTGCACCTCCGGCACAATCAAAGAGCATGCAAATGGCCCCACACAAAGGGGCACTTCATGCAGCCCGCCCCGCCTGAGGAGGGTCAGACCCGCGCATCACTCGCATCCAGGCCGCAACTCAGAATAAACAAACAAACAAACACACAAGCCAGCGTCCAACAGCTCGAACAGCCCACGCCATCAAGCCAGGCCCTATGCCATTACCATCACAATGCTTTCTTCCTCATTAGGTAAACCCAGACTACTGGCCATCATAAGGCTTTCTTCCCAATTAGGTAAGCCAAGGCTACACATCCTGCATAGACTGGAGCAGAGGGCTGCATTTTCAATTCACTAATAACACAGTCCCTGCTTCATCTAGCCTCTCTCTGCCCTTATTCACGGTCATGGTCTGAATGACACGTTATAAAAGAAGAGAAGGAGAACGTCAGAGAGACCACAGAATGTTCTACTGCCAAAGGGAATGAGAGAGATCATCACATGCTGAAGCCTCATCAAAAACACGAGTGTGACACAAACCCCAATGATATTTACAGCTTCTCAGCGGAACCACTAGTCCCAATCTTACAGCTGATCACTAGTGTTTAACATGTTTTCAGGGAAGGACTCCACAGACGAAACAAATAATGATAATAAAAAAAACAATAAAAACCCTTCACCCTTCTGGGGAAGGGACTCCACAGAGGAAACGGATAAAAAAAACACAAACGAGACCCCAGACTCAGTCATCTGCACAACAAGAAACCCTTTAACTCCAGAGAGACAGACACTCACTCATCTGCACAACATGAAATCTTTGACTCCAGACAGACAGACACTCACTCACTCATCTGCACAACAAGAAACCCTTTAACTCCAGACAGACAGAGAGACACTCACTCATCTGCTCCATCTCCCTCATGTCCTCGGGCGGGACCTTGAGCTTGTCCAGGTGGTCCCGCAGCACGCTGGCCCACTTCTGCAGCGACTCCATGATGGTCCAGGGCCGGCTCATGTCCGCCACCAGAACCGCCAGGCTGTCCTTCAGCGACTCCCCCGACACGGCGAACTTCAGCAGGCCCTTGTGGTACAGGTCACCGTCCAGGATCCACACGTTACAGCGCGTCAGGTCTGCAGGGCAGGAGTGGTGAGGGAGGGGGGGCAGGCACATACAGGTGCCAGGCACATAGGGAAGGGAGAGGAAAGGCAGGGAGGGGATGGGATGGGGGTGGGTTATGGCAACACCAAACTAGTAACATACTACCACGAAACACACAAGACAGGCAAAGTCAGCACCCAATACTATAATCAAATGGTTAAATCTCCCTACATGCAATGGCCAATCTTACAGATCACCTATGCTGTAATTATAGTAAAGCAAAGATGAATTTGATTTAGGTGGCATATAATGATGGTGGGAAAGTGCCGGCTATACGTTTCTTCTGGTCTTCCAACTGTTCAGGCCTTACTCAGGAACCTCATATAAAATCATGTGTAGGTTAACTGAGCTCAGAAATGAAATTATAATATGACTGAACCCATACAAAGTGACACACAGTACTCCTCTGTGTTCTGGAGATACTGGAACAAACAACTGTATATGTTTTAATCTTTGTGTGTTTATACTGTATGTGTCTTTTATAATTGGTTCTAATAAAATAAAATAAAAAACACTAAAGTAACCTTACTTTTACAAATCTACATATGGTTAAGACATCGCAGCCTAATGTGCAGATGTGGTCTCAAGGCCTAGAGGAGCAGCTGTCTCCAGGGCTGGCAAGGCGAGAGCGAGGGGTGGGGTAGCATCGATGTGATCGACGTGTGTGTGTGTGTCTGTGTGTGTGTGTGTGTGTGTGTGTGTGTGTGTGTGACTCACCGTCTCTGTCCTCGTCGTGGACGCTCAGGTATAGGTACTCCAGGCCGCGGCCCTTCTTGTTGTGCTCGGCTCCCTGCAACTTGGCCATGAGTGTCGTCTTTCCCGACCCATCCTCTCCTGACCAGCCGCCGCACAAAAGACATCCGAGTCAATACACAGCCAAGACGGCATTCAACCAACACAATAACCTGGGCTCCGTTAGGACCCATGGAGGAATAGGAGGGCCAACAGCAGGTGCATGTTAGCCTAGAACAGTACAAATAGGCCATCACACCAGCATAGACATGCATGTCCACAGCTAGGCTCAATTTAAGCTATGCCTTCAGTTCAGTTCAGTTCATATTACTAACACAACAGTCAAGTATGTAACATAACATGTAAAACTATAAACATATCAAGCTCTGAATTCATACCAAGGTGTGATATGAGATGATGTATTCGACCAAACGTGAACTAAAAATAAAAACTTAACTCCTTACCGAAGACTAATATGTTCTTCCCCGATGGCAGTTTAGAGCTAGACCGTGTGGAAACTTCACTAAGAATAGAAGACCTAGAAAAAGGCATCTTAACATTACTGAAGGAAACACAGCGGATCATTTTTTCACATGACAGTGCACAAATATTCCAACACATTTACTATAAAGCAGTCTATTTTATTTTTAATCATGAAACGCTTTCTCGTTTGCATTAGGTGGATAACAGGGTACAGATATGTGTGAAATGAATGTTATCAAAGGCAAGCGATAGTCTCAAAAAATGTGAAGAATCACAAATGAGGTCACCCTATATTTCCAGATTGCCTGAGAGCGCCCGAGTCAAAAAGGGTTTGTCAGTTACTGCTACTACATGAAAGCTAAGTTAGCCACACAGGATAGTTTGCAAAACAAACGCCGGTTTTAGTAGACAAAGAACTGCAAACTACAAAATAAGCTCGTTTTCGAAATGCTTATATATTTTACACTCTAAAATAGTAAACAGATTCCTTTGTCAAGGTGCATGGTTAACGTTACATTGTTATCTTTTTAAATAGGTTAGCTCGCTAACTGTTGTACCTATGCTGTCGTATGATATGCTAACATAACAGTCAGCTATCGTTGCTACTTTTGACAGGAACAACAGCTTGCTATGTGACGCTAGCTGTGCAGCTTTCCTGTGAGTTTATATGTCCACAGTTCAGAAACAGCAACATAACTTGTTTCGGGTTTTAGTTCAAGTACAAGTTTACAAACCAAGCAACCAATTTAAAGTAGCCTGACTGACGGCGAATCGGTTAGAATAGTTTCTATGCAAGTCTAGTCTGTTAATGCTAGCTGGCTAGTAAGGGCCGGTGTTTGCCTCTCAAGCACCCGGCAGTGACAAAGCAGATATCAGTAGTCAAACGTTGTTCTTTGAACGCAGAGAGAGCGCAAATTTCAGCCAAACGAGCACACAGACTTACCAAAGGTTCTGTCCCTCTTCATCCTCGGTACTATTTTCCATGGTGTCACCAGCCCCGGCTGCGCCCAGCAGCTTCTTCTCCAAAACGGGAGCCATCTTGTTTCTACAGCGACAAAGGGAGGCACCAGGAGGCACAGCCTGGGCGCCTCAGGACCTAACTGTAACTTAAAGTTTGTAAAAGCTGAGTTCCTGCCCCAGTTACTGTAAACGCCTATTTCAAAATATATGATCAGCTAAATGGCACCTTTTCTCTGGTTGAAATACAGCATAGCAGCTCAGTGCAAAATTCGGTTTATCAACATTTGTAATTCTGATACGGCAGGTCAGCAGACAGCTCTGTGCGCGTTGGCTGAAATGATGTCATTCTCAAGACCGACCAACAGAGCGCGCGTCGCAGCCGGTTACGCCCTGGTGTGTGGTGTGGATCCCTGTGTCATTCCACGCACATAACTTAGGCTATACAATTATGTCAAGAATCGTCATAAAAACTACCCCATATTTGTAAGAAGTCAAGTAGCTTAGCATCTTATACACACCTATTTTAAAAGCGTAGGCACACAAAGGCTGTGGCCTTAAAAATGATCAGGAATGGATGACTTAATGGGGGCTAACAGGCTCAGGTGCCCAAACATCTGCACCTCCATGTTATCAATCCTTACATGTTAATTTGCCCTTAGGCCAAATGACAGTAGTTGTGATTTGTGATATGGCTTATTATGGAACTCTTAATCACCCCTGAAATGGGGTGGGGCCCCCAAAATCAATTACCATGCATTAGGCTATGTTGTTTTTTTATATGACTTAATAGGGCCCCTAAATCTTATATCTAAATGGGGCCCTTCAGCTGAATTAAGTACAATGTGTTACCTTCCCTAGGCGGGGCAGCCTGATGGTTAGGGAGTTGGTCTTGGGATCAGAGAGTTGCAGCTATAGTTTCCTCACCAGTAGGGGGAGTGGATAACCAGTGAATAACCAGCACTTTCCTGCACCCTCATCCGTGGCTGAAGGGCCCTTGAGCAAGCCATCTCACCCCACATTGCTCCAGGGGGACTGTCTCTGTACCTGATTTACTGCAAGTCACACTGCAGAAGAGCATCAGCTAAACGCAATGGAAGAGTTTATATCTCAACAGGGCCCCTAAATCACAGGTCATGATATCTGAGCAGAGCTACCCAGCCAGATAACAGTGGTCATTATGGGATGTCTTTATGGGGCAGTAACCTTCTCAGTCTGTGCACTGAAAATGCTGTGGTCCAAAGAGTTGAACAGTCAGCAAAGGCTAGAGTCTAATATGATGTTGGTGTTAATCTGGTCTTGTAATCCTCTATGTAATGGTTTATTGTCCAGTGACAGTTTTAGCCATTTTAATATATTGATCTATAATGTGTGTTCACAATGAAGTGATTTCATATAGGCCTAAAAGCTTTTATGGTGTAGTGATGAATCATGTGTGACTGCAGAGGCTTGGTCCCGTCTGTGCCAGCGTCACGCTGTCTTGGGCTTCATGCAGTCAGGATGCTGCTGATGCATCCCCACCCACAGTCTATGGTCCCGAGGGGTTGAAAGCCCCTTAATTGCTGCTGTTTATTACCTCAGCCAAGGAGGCTGTGTGTTTTTTAACCTCTGCCAAGGAGGCTGTGTGTTTTTTAACCTCCGCCAAGGAGGTTATGTCTTTGCCAGAATTAGTTTGTTTGTCTGTGTGTTTGTTTGTTATAAATGTATATGCATGAAATTGCTTCGGAAGGTTAGAAATGGTAGGCTGGTAAACCAGTCCCTTGTGCTACACTTCATTTCGTACAAAGGGTTTGACTGTGCTGTATTGAGAAAAGTTCTTTTCTTGGAGGTGTACTGGTGAAGTTTAAAATGATTGGATCTGCCTTTACCCAGTCGCTAACATCTGGTCAAGATTTATGCCGTTAGCCTGACTATAGTACGCACTACATTTCAAATGTAACGCACAAAGTCGACATCATCACTCAAGAACACTCCCTCTGTTGTCTGATTGGCAAGGAAGATGCTGCCCGAGACAACCATGTTAATAAAAGGAAACTCAGACTACCACTGTAGGGAGAATGATAATCGAGTAGAGGTGCATAGCCAGGCTTTAGCCAGGCTACAGAAATGAGCCGGTGAAAA
>CM059280.1:2122586-2130086 GCA_030347295.1 Setipinna tenuifilis | reverse complement strand
GACCCCCTGTGTGTGTGTGTGTGTGTGTGTGTGTGTGTGTGTGTGTGTGTGTGTGTGTGTGTGTGTGTGAGAGAGAGAGAGAGGTGTGTGTGTGTGTGCATGTGTGCATGCGTGCGTGTGTGTGTGTGTGTGTGTGTGTGTGTGTGTGTGTGTGTGTGTGTGTGTGTGTGTGTGTGTGTGTGTGCGTGCATGCGTGTGTGTGTGTGTGTGTGTGTGTGGAGTAACATTGTGCTCGTGAAGGTTAATGGTACACAGTGATGTTGACTTAGCAGCAGCCACTGTGTAAAGGTGGGACGTTACGCAATCACGCAGGAACATTTGGGAAACCTGTTGTTTGTGGCCTACGGGAGCTGGGCTAGCAGGGTCTAATCTTTTATTGTAAAGTCTTCGCAATTCATTGGAAAGCAGTCTGTGAAAGCGTAGAGACGGACAGAGACTTTCCTCAGCAGCATGTGGCAGAGAGAGCAGGGTCAAACTACACAAAAATAAGGTGATGTCCACATTAAAAAGCAGCTTTAGGTACTGTGAAAGACTACATGTGCTTTTTAACCAGTATAAGGTACTGTGAAAGACTACATGTGATTTTAAACCAGCGTAAGCTACTGTGAAAGACTATATGTCCTTTTAAACCAGTATAAATTACTGTGAAAGACTACATGTGCTATTAAAACTGTGCATAAACTACTGGGGTAGATAGAGGAGGGTCTGTAAGGTAGTGTGCCTGGGAGGGGAGGGGAGGGTTAAACTGCACCAAAACAAGACTAGGTCTGCTCTGCGTTGGAAAAAAAATCTCACGTTACTTTGAGAAACGACTGAGTCGGTTGCCTCAGAAACCACTGAAAGCATTGACGGAGAGAAACAGGAAAGAAGCATTATCCTCTCCCACACCGATCCCAAACAGCATGTGGGAGACCCAACATGGCAGACAAAAACACACTAGTTTCACAGGATCAGTTTCTCACTCCACATAGCGGTGATTTAGGGTGTGTAATCAGCGGATCATCTTCTCCTGAGTGTCCAAGCTGATCCAATCACTGGGAGAAAGTGGGCAGAGAAGAGCAGATTAAGATAGAGGAGAAGAACGTGTGAGAAGAAAGAAGGCTGGTGGGTTGGTGTGTAGTCAACAGTACAAATAATTAATGGTCAACCAGTGAATGATTTTCTGTTCCAATGTAATCAACAGATCCCCATACACACACACACACACACACACACAGACTCTCACACCACCTATGTCCAGCATCCACAGTCCCAAGGGTAAATTGTAGGCGTGGGACTGTGTGTGTGTGTGTCTGTGTGTGTGTGTGAGTGTGTGTGTTTGTATGTTGTCCACATGCCTAGTGTCTAGGTACGACCAAGTCGGTTGCCTGAGAAACCACTCAAAGCTCTAACAAAGTGAAACAAGAAAGAGGCATTATCCTCTCTCCTCCAAACAAAAAAATGATAAAGCCATCTAATCTAGAGAAATATGCATACAGGGAGGGGGGAGGGCGGAGGAGGGGGCAGGGCGGGTATACATGAGGGTAGTGGGCAGGCTAGGTTGTGATAACGACAGATGTCTCGCTAGCTGTGAGAGAAGCAGGAGGGGTGCGCGCAGAGCTGAAACGCACGGGCTCAGATTGGACCTCAGGGAGCGAGCAGGAACGGGCGCAGCTGTCAGTCGCGAGCTTGCTTGCCTCCTCAATTCAAAGCTATTCTCGCAGAGGGGGAAGAACAACCATCCGGCTCGCCCCACCGTACATTTTTCAAGGGATCATCTTAGCACCAAATCAGGTCGGTAAACTTTTTTGTCTGGATATTTTCCTCGGGCGTTTTGCCCCATTCTCTTTCTGGACTGTATGTGTGCCTCCATTCCGCTGAAACTCCCCTGCGAAGTGTTGCTGGAAATTTGGAAAGAAATGTGGATGTTACTAGAGTCGCTGTGAAGATGTTGATTCCTCTACCCCTTTGTTCTACATTGGTGGATCTAGTCGTGTTTGGTCAGCAGTTAACTTTGTTCGAATTACAGCGTGTTTCTCACCGAGCATCACGCCTATTGGCTTTAATTTAGTGGGATGATTGGAGCGGTATGTCTTGGAGGGGGTAAGATCTGCTCCGGTCTTGCGAAACAATGTGATCTGTTACAAGAGAATGCCCCCTGGGTTGGAGCTGTAGCTGTTGGCCCCTGATACTGCTCACTTGTGTGAAGGTGTGGTTCCTCTTTAGGTAATTAATTCCAGATTCTCTGGAGGTTGGGTTATATTTTTCAACCCCCACTTTGTACCAATATTAATATGAATGTTCGCATCGCAATTTCAGAGTGCTTTCATTCTGTAAGAACAAAGGTGAAATTATAAATTCTCAGACTTTCGACACCTATGTATTTAAAACGTTTGTTGGGAGAAATCTCTCACATTTTCAGGTAAAGCTTTGCTTGTAGGAGTCCTTTGGTGGATAGCCTACGTGATCATGAACAAAAAGGGGAGAGGGGAGAGGCGGGGGGATCGGGGTTGGGCACAGAATCACTGCGTTTGGTGGGCTGATGATTCTCTGCAATCAGTGATTTATGGCTGGCCTTTATTGTTTTGGGGTTTCAGCTGCCCCGTTACGATTTACACACGGACATTGATGGCATAATTGAGGTCCATAGCTTACTCTTGCGCAGCCGGATTCGAAATGTTAACTTTACTTTGCCAACACGCACTCTGATCGCACCGACACCGACTGGCTGATCTGGCTTTGCTCCTGCAGGAATTTCATCTGCACTAAAGTGTGTTGGACAAATATTTTGTTAAGACTGGCGAAGGACACGGAGGTGTGCCAAGTATATGGCTATATTATAAATGCCTGTATGTTTGATGTTCTCTGAGATAAAAAAAAAAAAAAGATAAAAAAAAATCAGTGTGCGGTGTTAATGTTTACATTCATCTTGACTTACGGTCTCTTATTGACCCAAGTGGTTTAATCTCCCGTTCGTTTAGGTATGTCCCCGTGTTTGCCAGATCGCGATGTTCTGTAGAGTGGGCTATATATCTTGGCTAGCTACTTCCTACTCTTGTCAGCGATACACACTTCTGATCCTTCGTCAGAGCTCATTTGCATGTGCACCACAGTTTTCGCCTCCCAGTACAGTTCAGCCGTTGCCTACAGGGTGTAAAATTCGCCGATTCCAAGTAAGCAGATTGAATAAATTGAGTCAAATCCGCCGTAATAATCCGGGCAATTACCTTAATTGGCACACAGTGGGCTCGTTGTGCCGGAGGAGAGAGAACGGCCGAGCTGAGCGTGTTGAGGGACCTGTGCGCATGGAGGCTGGTAGCTGCAGCCCGATGAACTGGTGCGGCAAACTGGCCGCGGGGTCCAGCATGTGGATTGATTTGTGGGGGACTGGTGCATGGCAGCCCTGGCTTATTAGCCTCCAGTGCAGCAGCGCAGTGAACAGTTCCTACGAAGACTACGTGTGCTGCTGACCAAATGACAATCCCGTTGCAGAACCACACGCCTGGTGTTGGGCACAGTCGTCCAAATGGTTGTTGTGAGTTTATGGCGACCGACATTTTACAGCCTGGTCCATTCGCAGGCTCAGCGGAACCTTTTCCCCCCACCGCCCTAACCCATGACATTTGCTTTACATTATTAATGAAGAGCAATCATAGAGGCACTAATGATAAGGCATTCCTGCCATTATAGCACAGGCTGTCCCATCCCCACCCCCACCGCAGTGCGAAGGCAAGGCAAGGGAAGGAGTGGGCAGCCTCTCTTCGCTGCTGCGTTTTATTAGATTAATCTAACTGCTTTTCTAAAACCATTCTCTGTCATGGGAGAGTGCTGGCCTGTATCCAGTGTCAGTGATAGCAGCAGCATGGCGGCTTTTACTTGCTTTCTTTTAGTTCTCCATACTGGAATAGGGAAGTTGTGTGCTGTTGAAATCCTCATGTCATTGTTTATCCAGCTAATGGCCTTTTACAATTTGTCTTTTTACTAAAGGCACTACAACACCACCCTGTTTTCTGGCGTGCCAAAGAAGCTTTTATTTCCCCTTTAATATTTGCTCTTTGTTGGCTCACTTGTTAATAACTGGCAGCAACAGGAGGTTCCAAGATGGAGGAGAGGGTTTCTTCGTCATAGCAAGTTATCTAGGGCACTTGTTCTCCCAATCTAATCTCACCTTCAGGGGACTGGAAGTAAAATACCTCCAAACATTTACAGAAGGGAAAAGTTGCTGCATGGCTACACAAGCATGATATCTTGTTTCAAGGGGATTAATTATCGATATACTTCCTTGTTGCACAGCCCAAAAAGATGAGCTCATTACGTAAGCCCAAGCAGTTGTGTCTGGGATTGCATACCGTCATTCATGTCTTGCAAATTAGGGAGTAGCTATATACTTTCCCAGGTCTCCAAAAGAGGCCATTTTTGTAGAGCCTAATTTAGTTCTGGGATTGATGGTACCATACCTTGTGGATGTGACCCTAAGGGGCTTTGCTGCAAGGCTGTCAGTATGGACCGAGGGACCAGTAAAGCGGCTAGATGTGCCATATGTGCCCGTTTGGCAAGGGGGGCCGCCCTGGGGGCTCACATGAGTGTGTGGTAAGGAATGTAAAAGACTTGGTGCAAAGCTAAGCTCCCACTCCAGGACAGTTTGTCTTTTAGACGTCCTCTACAGGCAGTGGTTGGCACCACTCACCCTCTGCATCTATGGCTCAGTCCAGATGAATGTGTCCTTCAGAAAGGCGAAAAGAGAAGAGAAGGGCTTAGTGTGCTTATAAAGAAAAGACGGGGCGTCTTTAACTTCCTCATTATTCCTCTTTTTTCTGTGTACAAAACGGTTAATATTTTACCCTTTTCTATTTCATCCATGTCAGTTAAGCAAACAGTAATGTAGATGTAGGATTAAACTCCAGTAGCTACTGTGTATTGATGGTGCTGTGTTCTACATTGAAGGGGGAAGGGATCCGGTTTATTCAGTTCAGGCTGTGCTAACCAGTACTTGTGACATGTGATATCCAGTACCTCTACCATATGCTAACCAGTATTTTTGTCATGTGGTAACCAGTACCTCTCCCATGTGCTAACTAGTACTTTTGCTATGTGTTAACCAGTACCTCTGCTATGTGCTAACCAGTACTTCTGCCATATGCTAACCAGTACCTCTGCCGTGTGCTTGCCCCTCACAGGAGTCGCCATGGGAGCGAAGCTGAGCAAGAAGAAGAAGGGGTATGATGTGAGCGACCCGAAGGAGAAGAAAGAGGAGGCGGCGGCCGTAGCTCCAGTAGAACAGAAGGCCGAGGCAGCTGAGGCCGCACCTGAACAGGCTGCTGCTGCCCCTACCACTGAAGCAGCACCTGAAGCTGCGCCTGAGGCAGCACCTGAGGCAGCACCTGAACAGGTTGCTGCCGCCCCCGTCACTGAAGCTGCCGCCCCAGCAGCGGAGGAAGCAGCGGCTCCTGTTGAGCAGGTAGCTGAAGCGAAGGTTGAGCCCGTAGCCGCTGCAGCACCTGAGGAACCTCCAGCCGCCGCACCTGAGGAGCCACCTGCAGCTGCACCAGAAGAACCTCCAGCTGCAGCACCAGAGGAACCAGCGACAGCTGCACCAGAGGAACCTCCAGCCGCAGCACCTGAGGAACCTCCTGCAGCCATCCCTGAACAGCCTCCAGCTGCAGCACCAGAGGAACCTCCCGCAGCCGCCCCAGAGGAACCTCCCGCCGCCGCACCTGAAGAACCTCCCGCCGCAGCACCTGAAGAACCTCCAGCAGCCGTGCCAGAAGAGCCTCCAGCAGCCGTGGTACCTGAGGAGCCTACAGCAGCACCTGAGGAACCCCCTGCAGCCGCACCAGAAGAACCTCCAGCAGCGGCACCAGAAGAACTTCCAGCCGCAGCACCAGAGGAGCCTCCTGCTGAGGAACCTGCTCCAGTAGAACCCACACCAGAACCAGAACCCACGCCAGAACCAGAGCCCGAGCCTGTAGCAGAGCCAGAGCCCGTAGCAGAGGTGGTGACGGTGCAGGAGGTGGAGGTCATCGAGGAGGTCGCTGGTGGAGTGGAGGTCACAGAGGTCGTATCAGTCGAGGTCACACAAGTCACTTTAGCCGCTGCTCCAGAGCCTGAGCCCGAACCTGAGCCAGAGCCTGAACCACAGACTGTCACTGAGCCAGAGGAGCCATCCACGGCACCCTCACAACCAGAACCAGAGCCCGAACCAGAGGCGGCACCAGAACCCGAACCTGCTGCTGTCCCCGAGGAACCCGCCCCTGCAGAAGCCGAGCCAGAACCCGCCGCAGCACCTGAGCCCACACCTGAGGCCACACCTGAGCCCGTGGCAGAGCCCGAGGTTGCTGCTGCTGCCGCCCCGGAACCCGAGAGCACAGAGCCCACGACGGAACCGGCGGCAGCCGCGGAGGAGCCGGCCGAGCCCATCCCAGAAATCGTCATCTCAGAGTCCACGTCCACCAACGACCTCCCCAGCGAGGAGCCTGCCGCTGCTGCTGCTGCACCTGCCGACGAAGCTGCTGCTGCTGCTGCCCCCGAATCAGCACCGTCGCCCAGCGAGGAGGTCGCGGCCGTGGAGACGCCCCTGGACAACGGAGAGTGTGATGCCGCTCCAGAGGAGCCCGCCGCCGACCCCCCCGCGCCCCCCGCACCTGCCGCTGAGGTGAACGGGGAGTGCCAGGAGACGGCAGCGGTGACGGAGGCAGAGTCCACACCTGTGGAGGCCACACCTGTGGAGCTGGCCCCCGCCCCAGTGGAGGAGTGTGTGAACGGCACGGCGCAGGTGGAGCAGGCCGAGGAGGAGGAGGTGGCCCCCCCGCCGCCCCCCAGTGACTGTGAACTGAAAAAGGACTTGAGCCAGGTGGCCGACGCCCTGATCCCGGACGCCGACCTTGTGGCTGACCTTGTGGAGGCTACAGTGAGTCAGATGGTCGACACGGTCTGAGAAACTAACGTTAACTACAGAAAAAATAATAATAACAAAATACAGCTGTGAATCCTGTTTTTAACGATGCAAACAAACAAACAAAACAAACACACCGACAACCAACAGAACGAGAACATGACAAACAAAAACACCTCCTTGCAACACAGGCCTCTGACAAAAGCATCAAACGAGCCTGTTGCAGTAACTCAGGCAAAGGAATTTCTGGTTAGCCAAAAAATAAAAAAGAAATGCAACCACTCAAGAGCTGAGAGCGAGGGTGACTGTGTAGGAAGAGAGAAAGCGAGTGAGATTTGAATGCGTGAGGAACAAAGAGAGAGAGAGAAAGAGAGAGAGAGAAAGGGTGTCACGGGGTGAGAGAGAAAGCGTGAGGCCTTGGCGTTTCTCAGTCTTCGTACCCTTTCGGTGAGTGCTGGCAGGCTACTAATGCCAGCAGAGTCATAAGAGAGGAATGCCAGAGAAATTTTTAGTGGGACAGAAATCTGCTGGGAGAGAGATGAAATGGTGAAAGACGGTAGGGGGGGAAAAACTGGACCGCAGAACAAAATACTGGACATTAACAAAGAAACAATGAATGGAATGAGTAG
>CM059280.1:2105086-2107586 GCA_030347295.1 Setipinna tenuifilis | reverse complement strand
CACACAAACACACATACATGGACAGACAAACACACACACACACACACATACACGGACAAACACACAGACACATACTCAGACACACAAGCACTCACATACTCACACACACACATTTTAGAGCTATTAGTGTCACATTCTAGACCAAGATCTTCGACTACAAAGACACAGCAACATAATACGTTGCTATGGGAGCAAGTGTGAACAGTTTCTGTCTGCATTTTTATTTTAATAAACTATAAAATAATACCAATATAATTCTGTGTAGTGTATTATTGTCTATGGTCATCTATGATGCCAACAAATTCCTATTTCAAACTCTAAAAAAATTATTTAGTGAAGTGAAAACTGAGCTAGCAAGCTAACAAACTAGCTCGTTCAAGTGAATGGTAGTAACAACATGACAACAACACCATTGTGCTAAACGCGTGACTTGCCTTTAATTTAATACATTGCTGTAATCTTGTAACTTTATATTACTTTGTCCACACAAGCTAATATCAGTAATAGGTGGGTGTTAGTAAGTAAAGTAAAGTGACAGCTTTCAATTTAAAACATTACGTTAGTGTAGTTTGCTAGCATTAGTGCGCTAAAAACCACATAGTAAGTGGCTGCTGCCTGACCTAAAACACTCTCTGCTCTTGATCTATGAGTCACAATCTAGAGCTATAAGTGTCACATTCTAGAGCTATGAGTGTCACATTCTAGATCTTCGAGTCACATTCTAGATCTAGGAGTCACATTCTAGAGCTATCAGTGCCATGAGTGCATCAGTGGCACTTTAATGTTGCATGTGTCCATACATGTTGATGTCTCATATGAATTAAAGGTTTGACATGATCTGAAGAAGTTTAAGCAATGCCAAAATCAAAGGTTTTGGGACTGCATATCCCTGATTGATTGTCCTAAGTGTCCAATGAAAAGACTGCATACCCCTGATTGATTGGCCTAAGTATCCAATGAAAGGACTGTATGCCCCTGATTGGCTTAAATTTCTCATGAAAGGACTGAGTGATTGATTGATTGAGGGATTGAAGTTTGAGATGTCAGGGATCATTTGTGTCTGAACCGTTTCAAACGAGTGTGACGGAATAAACCCACCCACCTAGCCTACTGCCATTTTACCTTCAGCCAGCAGACACACACATACACACACACACACACACACACACATACACACACATTTATCCTCCTATCCCACTGCCCTTTGACCTTGATCCAGCAAGGGCTGCACACACACACACAAGCAAACATATACTCACACACACACACACACACACACACACACACACACACACACACACACACACACACATTGTTTCTCCTACCTACTTTCTCCTACTTTCCTACCTTCTAGAGACACAAAGAAGAACACACAACTCATATGCGGTAATGATTTTAGCAGAGTGGGAATCTCTCTGCACCCACGACAGCATTTATTCATATGTAGGCTACAAAAGTGTTACTTGTTATAAAATATACACACTTTGTATACATATAGAAATGTATTGCTTGTGTACACACACACACACACACACACACACATGCAGCATAAGCACATAGTGCACTCAAGTAAACAGCCTGAGATGACTGGTCCTCATGCTATGGCTTGTTATGTTGTATGGTATGGTCCTCGTGCTAAGGCTCCTTGTGCTGTATGGTATGGCCCTTCTGCTCTGACTCATTATGATAAACATGCTCGTTATGATAAGCGCTGCTGCTTCCCTGCGCTGGCCACACTGGCGACAGACTAATGGCCAATTACCCAGGATGCATCAGGGCGGCACTCACACTGCTCCCATTGCGACCGCACTGGGAACATGCGGACATGTGTTAGGCATGAGAGCCCATCGCCAGGCAACCGCTAGCCCACCGCACTCCTCCGGAACATTCTCCACGCTCTGTCCATCTCCGACTGGGGTGAGGGGCCCTATAGAACTCTTTCTCTCCCTCCCTCTTAGACTCTCTCTTTCTCTCTCCCTCTAAGACTCTCTCCTTCGCTCTCTCTCTCAGACTCTCTGTCTCTCTCTCTCTCTTTCGCTCTCTCCCTCTCTCTCTCTCTTTCGCTCTCTCCCTCTCAGACTCTCTCTTTCTCTCTCCCTCCCTCTAAGACTCTCTTATTCACTCTCTCTCTCTGACTCTCTCTCTCTTCCTCTCTCCCTCTCTCTACCTTCCTCTCAGACTCTCTTTTGCTCTCTCTCTCACAGACCTTCTCTCTCCCTCTCCCCCCCTGTCTCTCTCTCTCTCTTTCTCACCTCTTGTCTTCTGTCGTCTCCTCCCTTCCTCTATTTCCTCCTGCCATCTCTTCCTCTGCTCTCCCCTACCATCTTGGCCATGGGGTCTTGTTTCCTGCTCTCAGTGGCCGCCCATAGGCTAAGTACTTCCTCTGTGTGTGTGTGTGTGTGTATGTGTGTGTGTGTGTGTGTGTATGTGCAATCTGAGCATGTATGTGAGTCTGTGTGTGTGTGTGTGTGTGTGTGTGTGTGTGTGTGTGTGTGTGTGT
>CM059280.1:2072586-2080086 GCA_030347295.1 Setipinna tenuifilis | reverse complement strand
GCATGCAGGCGACTACTTAAGTCCACCAGACCTTGGCCCCCTTCCCAAACAGGCAAATACAGCGCAGGGGCAGGGATCCAGTGTTGTCCTGACCAAAAAAAGTTCACCAGTTTGCTCTGGAGCTCCTTAACCAGCTGACTGGGGGGCTCCAACACAGTCAATCTATGCCACAGCATGGAGGCAGCCAGGTTATTTATGACCAAGACCCTACCCCTGTAGGATAGCTCGGGTAATAGCCAATTCCACTTAGACAACTTAGCAGACACCTTTTCCAGCACGCCCTCCCAATTCTTTTGAATGTACTCCTCTGTGCCTAGAAAAACCCCAAGAAATTTTAAACCCTCCCTACCCCACTGTAAACCCCCCGGTAGTAAAGGTGGCCCCTCTTTAGCCCATTCCCCAATTAAAAACCCCTCACTTTTTGCCCAGTTCACTTTTGCTGAAGAGGCTCTCTCATATACCTGTAGGATGTTAGACAATACAGAAACCTCATTGTTCCCAGAGATAAGAACAGTCACGTCATCAGCATAGGCTGACAAGCAATGCATACTTCCTGAGTGATCACCCGGCACTACAATACCTTTTAATTTTTTCCTTAATAAGCACAACAGTGGCTCAATAGCTAGGCTGTAGAGCTGCCCTGAGAGTGGACAACCTTGCCTGATACCTCTCCTGACAGGTACAGGACAGCTCAGACGACCCCCAACTTTGAGCATCACTGAAGCGCCTGCATACAACAGCCTTACGGCAGAAATGAAGTGATCCCCAAACCCAAACACCTTTAACACCTTGAAAAGATAATCATGGCCCACCCTGTCGAAAGCCTTCTCTTGGTCAATAGACAAAATACCCAAGTCTATCTTGTTCCTCATTGACACATCAATAACATCTCTTAATAAAAACAAATTGTCCATAATAGTCCGACCAGGAACACAGTAGGACTGCTCCTTCTGAACAACAGTGCTTAAAACCCCTTTTAACCTATTGGCTATACATTTTGATAAAATTTTGTAGTCCATACACATCAATGATATGGGTCTCCAGTTCTTTAGCAAACCTAAATCGCCTTTTTTAGGCAGCAGGGACAACACAGCACGCTGACAGCTTAATGGCAATTCCCCCCTGCTGAAGCATTCCTCCAACATTTCATAGTAGTCCTGGCTAAAAATGTCCCAAAACTGTTGGTAAAACTCTGCAGATAAGCCATCCAGTCCAGGTGAACGACCCCTAGATAGCTGCTGCACGGCCTCAGACAGTTCCTGCAGACTGAAAGGCTGGTCCAATGACCTCCTATCATCCAGTCCCAGTGTCGGGAGCCCATCCATCAACTGGACGGAACATTCAGGGTCACAGTCAGTAGCTCCATACAGGTCAGCATAAAAAGCCATAGCCATTTCCCTCATCTCCAGGGGGTCTGATGTTAAAGTTCCGTCATCTCGGCGCAGGTAAAACATATGCTTTTGTTGTCCTTCCTTACGCTCCAGATTAAAAAAGTGTGTAGTAGGAGCATCCATGTGAGTCATGTTAAGATACCTAGCCCTTATTAAAGCTCCTTTCACCCGTTCCTGCAACAGTGTCCTTAATTCTTGTTTCTTTTTATTCAAATCACCCAAAACCCCCATGTTATTTTCCCCCAAACCTTTCTCTATGTTACTTATTTCCTCCTCCAAAAAAGCAACGCTGCTCTTTATCATTACAGTATGATTATATGTCAACTGTTGACAAAAAACCTTAATCTGAACTTTCCCCACCTCCCACCATTGTGCCAAATTTTTAAAAGTATGCTTCTTGGTTCTCCAAATCCCCCAAAAATGCTCAAAATGTTTGCAGAAAGATTTATCCTTTAGCAGCTTGTTATTAAAATGCCAGTAGTAACTTGGCCTTGCTGACACTCCTATGCAGAAGTCAATAGTCACCACATGATGGTCGGAAAAGCCACTTGGATATATTGCGGCATTAACAAGTTTATTGTTGAAGGATTTACTTACATAAAACCTATCCAGCCTTGCACCACTAACTACAGAATCCACCACCTTTACCCATGTATATTGCCTAACCGTTGGATTCTTACATCTCCAAACATCCATAAGATCAAAATCCTTTGTCACATTGAGCAGCACACTGCCAGACTGTAAGTGAGGTTCCTCCCCAATCCTATCTAATGCTGAGTTAGAAGTGCAGTTCCAATCACCCCCCATTATCACACACACACCCTCATCATTCTGCTTCAAAAAATCACTCACTCTCTTAAAGAGCTCTACCCGCTCAGACCCAATATTGGGAGCATAGACATTAACAAAGATAAAGGTGTGCTTCTTTATCTCAGCCTTTACCACCATAACCCTGCCCCTCTCCACTTCTACAGAGGACAAAATTCTTGCATTTGTGTGTTTGGAAAAAAGGATAGCAACACCAGCACTCAAATTGGTCCCATGGCTAAGCAAGCACTCCCCCTCCCACCACCTAATCCAATCAATTGCATTATATTTATCAGTATGTGTCTCTTGCAAAAATATAACATCTAGTGCCTTAAGGCCTATACACTCAGCAAGGACAGCCCTTTTAGTTCTGTCTCTACCTCCATTAATGTTTATAGAACCCACCCTTAAGAAATCCATGAAGAAATAAAAAGGTAAAGGGTATAGCAAGAAGAGAGACAGCAAACACACCACAAGTGAAGACACCATTGTGTGATAATTAGTTTTTTACTTTTGTTTTAAGGCTCTCGCCTTCCGTATCTTCGTTATGAACTTTTTTAGACGAAACCTTTTCCTTTTGCTCAACTCATCAAAACCGACCTTCCTTAACCAATACACCACAGATGCCTCAAACTTATCAACGTCTGGAAAAAATTCTTCTACCTCAACTGCCTTGCCAAATGTGTCATCCAAAAATTTACGTATGTCTTCCAGCTGGTACAGCTGTTCATTATTTACTTGTGACATTTCAGGGATATCTGAGATTTCAGACATGGTATCTTCATCTGCCATTTCATCATCAGACTGCATTGGCACCTCAAGGGGTTTTGGCCCAGCTGGCTCCCCATATTCGCCATTTGCACTTAACGCTAAACTAGCCGCACCCCCTTCACTCTCGTCAACAACAGCATCGTCTGTACTTGTCATTTGTTCACTTACAACTCGTTCCTGACCAACAATCACGCTAATAGTGTTGCAGGCACCCTCGTTCTTTTCGGGTGGAGCCCTGCTACCGCTACCACTACCATCCTCAACTATACTTACGCTACCATTTTCACTAATCCCCCTATCCTCCCCGCTCTGCTCCTCGTTGCCCGGCTGAGTCTCCCCTTCATTCCCTACCTGAGCAAGACCTTCACTCTCTTCTGTTATTGCACGGGGGCAATGCATCCTTACATGGCCTGTATTCCCACAAGTAAAACAACGTGGCTCACCAGAGCTGGCATAAAGCATGAACGATTTTCCTTCACACCAAACTCGAAACGATATATTCAAGTTTGGCGTGTCTAAGAACATAAACACTTGTCGCCTAAACGATTGCACACACTTAAGGTTAGTATTTTTGCACCCCATTTTCATGATTCTTATTGTGCCAGCAAGCCTCCCGAGAGAGAGAGGGAGAGAGTGGGGGAGAAGAGGAAAGAGAGAGGGAGAAGGACAAGAGGAAAGAGAGAGTGAGGGAGAGAGAGAGAGGGGGAGAGAGGGGGGAGAAAAGGAGAGAGAGAGAGGGGGGGAGAAGAGGAGAGAGAGGGAGAGAGTGGGGGAGAAGAGGAAAGAGAGAGGGAGAAGGACAAGAGGAAAGAGAGAGTGAGGGAGAGAGAGAGAGGGGGAGAGAGGGGGGAGAAAAGGAGAGAGAGAGAAGAGGAGAAGAGGAGAGAGAAAGATGGGGAGAAGAGAGGGAGTGAGAGAAGGACGAGAAGAGAGAAGGACGAAAGCCTCCAGTGGCAGCAGGAAGCAGGAAGTTAGCCACGCCCACTAAAGGGCGCCGGCTCCGCCTCTTCTGACCAATCAGACGCCGGCGTGCCCTGAGTGGTGCTGCGAGTGTGATTTACGCTGCGGGACACATCGCCATCGCCATGGACACATCACCGACTCCCCTCCTCAAGGACGGCCATCCCATCAACACGGCTCCCCTCCTCTCCTCCCTTCTTCCCTTCCTTTCCTCTCCTCCCCTCTTTCCCCTCCTCTCCTCTCCTCTCCCCCGTCTGCCCTGCCCTGCCCAGACACACACACACACACACACACACACTCACTCACGGTCCAGACACACACACACACACACACACACACACACACACAGACATAGACACACACCACAAACACACTCACACACACACACAGGGCCCAGCCCAGACACACACACATACACACATACACACACACACACACACACACACACACACACACAGGTCCAGCCCAGACTGTAAATTGGTTTATGTTACTGCTCAGGAGACATCAGAGACGCCAGCCAGCATGTCCCTCACGTCCCCTCTGACCATGTGTGTGTGTGTGTGTGTGTGTGTGTGTGTGTGTGTCTGTGTCTGTGTGTGCGTGTGTTCGTCTATGTCTGTGTGTGTGTGTGTGTGTGTGTGTGTGCGTGTGTGTGTGTGTGGCTGTGTATGTGTGTGTGTGTATGTGTGTGTGTGGCTGTGTGTGTGTGTCTCTATGTCTCTGTGTGTGTGTAGAGAGATTGAGTTGGGGGGAGGTTGTTTCTCATTTTTTGTGTTGCCTTTTTTATGATATTGTATGTGTGTGTGTGGCTGCCTTGTCCAGTTGTAATGCATGTCCTTCTGGCAGGGCTGTGGGCTGGGCTGTGGGCTGGGATTATGTGGGGAGGGCTATGATGATGATGACAGGGCTATGAGGGCTGGGCTGGGCCGTGATAATGAGGGCTGGGCTGTGACGGCAGGGCTGGGCTGTGATAATGAGGGCTGTGATAATGAGGGCTATGAGGGCTGGGCTATGACGGCAGGGCTGGACTATGATAATGAGGGCTGGGCTATGATGATGTGGACAGGGGTATGGGCTGGATTATGGGATGGGCTATAAGGGTTGGGCTGTGATGATGTGGGCTGGGCTGGGCAAAGCTATGATGATGTGGGCAGAGCTATGGTGATGTGGGCAGAGCTATGATGATGGTTATGGTCTGGGCTGTGTCGTCTGGGCTGTATGGGCTGGGCTGGGCTGTATGGGTTGGGCTATTGAGGGCTGGTCTGTGATGATTTGGACTATGAGCTGTGGGCTGGACTATAAGGGTTGGGCTGTGAAGATGTGGGCAGGGCTATGGTCTGGGCTATTGAGGGCTGGTCTGTGCTGATGTGGGGTCTCACAGCAGGAACATTACTGTAATTACATTACTGCCTCCCACTAAACAACCCCTACGGCATAATGTGCTCATGTACCCACCTCACAGCACAATGTTATTATTCACTGCTTCTGTACATAGCCCTTACCTTTTACTAGCTATTATGCCCTAGTGTATACTGGACACCCTATATAGGCCTGTAGATATACTGTGACACTTTTACCTTGCACCTTCGTGGCCTTGCTATCTAATTTCATTGTACAGGCAACTGTTCAAGGACAATTAAGATCTTGAAGTCTTAATGTTGAAGGATTTACAATTAGAGAGAGAATGATCAGGACATGGCGGTCCACACACACACACACACACACACACACACACGGTCAGACACTATGACAGCGAGAGAGTGATGTGTGGCCATATCCAGCACCAGAAGGCAGAGAGGTGTGTGTTTCCATGGAGAATATGTGTGTTCTCTTCACAGCCAAGATGGCCGACCACGCTGGGTAAGCTTCTAGTGGGGGAAGTCTTGTCTGCGACACCTGCTGTCTCGATTACAGATGAAGTGGTCAAAGTGTGTGTGTGTGTGTGCGCGTGTGCGTGCGCGCGTGTGTGTATGTGTGTATGTGTGTGTATGTTGGGGGGTGGTCAAAGCTCTGAGGGAAGGTGGGTTAGGACGGGCGGATATGTGTGTGTGTGTGTGTGTGTGTGTGTGTGTGTGTGTATGTTGGGGGGTGGTCAAAGCTCTGAGGGAAGGTGGGTTAGGACGGGCGGATATGTGTGTGTGTGTGTGTGTGTGTGTGTGTGTGTGTGTGTGTGTGCGTGCGTGTGGTGTGTGTGTCGGAGGCACAGACAGTTGTTACATAAACACCTCATAAACAAGCTCCCCCTCCCCCCACTCCCGATCGCTGACAGCCTGACATCTCTCTCACTGCCAGTTGCCCCCCCACCCACCCCCCTTCTCTCTCACCGGATCCACAACCCCCCCAGTCATGGCACCCTTTACAAGCTGACTGGCAGTCGTGGCGGTGTGAGAACCGACCTTTCTCTCCCACACCAGAACCGGTCCTGAGAGAACAGAATAGAACCTCTCAAGACACTGACAAACAAACAATACAACAACCAGCACCCATTTGTCATTGTGATCACACGGCACAGCACAGCACACAGTGTACACACACACACAAACACACACACATGGCACACCACAGCACACAGTGTACACACACACACACAAACACACACACACACGGCACACCACAGCACACAGTGTACACACACACACAAACACACACACACACACACGGCACAGCACAGCACAGCACACAGTGTACAACGACATCCAACCTCTGTATTTAACCCCACACTTGAGCAGGGGGCAGCCATGACAACAGCACCCGGAGAGCAGTGTGTTGGGACGGCACCATGCTCAGGGTGCCTCAGTGTGTGTGTGTGTGTGTGTGTGTGTGTGTGTGTGTGTGTGTGTGTGTGTGTGTGCGTGTGTGGGCGGGGGGGGACAGCACCATGCTCAGGGTACCTCAGTGGCACTACTGGCAGGTGGTGGATTTGAACACACACACGCACACACACACACAGCCCCACTTCACACACACCACCTAAGTGACGGCCAGGGGCTGGACACCAGCCAGCGAAATATATCCCATAATAATCAGCCCTACTCAGCACAAATCTCCCCTAGCTCCCCCCATCTCTCTCTGCCTGTCTCTCTCTATCCCTCGCTCACCCCATCTCTCTCTCTGCCTCTCTCTATCCCTCGCTCCCCCCCATCTCTCTCTCTCTCTGCCTGCCTCTCTCTATCCCTCGCTCCCCCCATCTCTCTCTGCCTGCCTCTGTCTATCCCTCGCTCACCCCATCTCTCTCTCTTTCCCTCGCTCCCCCCATCTCTGCTTGTCTCTCTTTCCCTCGCTCCCCCCATCTCTCTCTCTCTCTGCCTGTCTCTCTCTATCCCTCGCTCACCCCATCTCTCTCTCTATCCCTCGCTCCCCCCATCTCTCTCTGCTTATCTCTCTCTTTCCCTCGCTCCCCCCATCTCTGCTTGTCTCTCTTTCCCTCGCTCCCCCCATCTCTCTCTCTCTCTGCCTGTCTCTCTCTATCCCTCGCTCACCCCCATCTCTCCTCATCCCTCTCCCCCTTTCCTCTTTATCTCTCCACTCTCGCTCTCTCTCTGTGTCTCTCTCCCTCATCTCATCTCTCTCT
>CM059280.1:2070976-2072486 GCA_030347295.1 Setipinna tenuifilis | reverse complement strand
TAGGCTGGGCTATCATGATGTAGGCTGGTCTGTGATGATGTGGGCTGGTCTGTGATGATGTGGGCAGGGCTATATGGGCAGGGCTATGAGGGCTGTATGGGCTGGTCTGTGATGATGTGGGGTCTCAGAGCAGGAACATTACTGTAATTACATCACTGCCTCCCACTAAACAACCCTACGGCATAATGTGCAGCACCCACCTCACAGCGCAATATTATTATCCACAGCTTCTGTACATAGCCCTTACCTTTTACTAGCTATTATGCCCTAGTGTATATTGGACACATAGGACACATTGGACACTATATGGCCCTGTAGATACTGCATATACTTAGACACTTTTACCTTGCACCTTCGTGGCATTGCTGTCTAATTTCACTGTACAGGCAACTGTTCAAGGACAATTAAGATCTTGAAGTTGTAAAGTTGAAGGATTTACAATTAGAGAGAGAATGATGGGAACATGGCGGTCCACACACACACACACACGCACGCACACACACACACACACACACACACACACACACACACACACACGGTCAGACACTATGACAGCGAAAGAGTGATGTGTGGCCATGTCCAGCACCAGAAGGCAGAGAGGTGTGTGTTGCCATGGAGAATATGTGTGTTCTGCTCGCACCCAAGATGGCCGATCAGTCTGGGTAAGCTTCTAGTGGGGGGAGTCTTGTCTGCGGCACCTGCTGTCTCGATTACAGATGAAGCGGTCAAAGTGTGTGTGTGTGTGTGTGTGTGTGTGTGTGTGTGTGTGTATGTGTGTGTGTGTGTGTGTGTGTGTGTATGTTGGGGGGGTGGTCAAAGCTCTGAGGAGAGGTAGGTTAGGGGCGGCAGGCGGGTGGGTATGTGTGTGTGTGTGTGTGTGTGTATGTGCGTGTGTGTGTGCGTGTGTGTGTGTGTGCGTGTGTCAGAGGCACAGACAGTTGTTACATAAACACCTCATAAACAAGCCCCCCCTCCCCCCACTCCCGATCGCTGACAGCCTGACATCTCTCTCACTGCCAGTTGCCCCCCCCCCCTTCTCTCACCCCCCCCCTTCTCTCACACCGGATCCACGACCACCCAGTCATGGCACCCTTTACAGGCTGACTGACAGTCGTGACGGTGTGAGAACCGACCTCTCTCTCCCACACCAGAACCGGTTCTGAGAGAACAGAACAGAACCTGACAAACAGACAATACAACAACCAGCACCCATTTGTCATTGTGATTAAACGGCACAGCACAGCACACAGTGTACACACACACAAACACACACACATGGCACAGCACAGCACACAGTGTACATACACACACAAACACACACACACGGCACAGCACAGCACACAGTGTACATACACACACAAACACACACACACGGCACAGCACAGCACACAGTGTACAACGACATCCAACCTCTGTATTTAACCCCACACTTGAGCAGGGGGCAGCCATGACAACAGCACCCGGAGAGCAGTGTGTTGGGACGGCACCATGCTCAGGGTGCCTCAGTGTG
>CM059280.1:2020976-2063476 GCA_030347295.1 Setipinna tenuifilis | reverse complement strand
TGTGTGTGTCTCTTTGGGGGGTACCGCGTCTTGATCAGGGGGTACAGTACCCAGCAGAACCCCTGGAATTCCTCCCCCTTCTGTGGCAGTGGGGAACCCTAACCCCTGGTCTAACCCTAACCCCTAACCTTAACCCTTAACCCCTAGACTAACCCTAACCCCTGGTCTAACAGTAACCCCTAGACTAACTCCTAACCCCTAAACTAACCCCTAACCGGCAGACTGTGAGATGAATGCGTGTGTGTGTGTGTGTGTGTGTCCCTCTGTGCCAGTGTGGACTCCAGTGTGTGTGTGTGTGTGTGTGCTCCTCCTGTTGTCCGGCCAACATGTCCGCCCTCCCCAGCCTGCAGGCCACAGCGATGGTGTGTGTGTGTGTGTGTGTGTGTGTGTGTGTGTGTGTGTGTGTCTAAAACAACAGCCCCACTGCCGGGCCCTGCTGCTATCTGGCCATGCCAGCTCAGGGGTGTGTGTGTGTGTGTGTGTAAGTGTGTGTGTGTGTGTGTGTGTGTGTGTGTGTGTATGTGGTGGGGCAGGTTGTCAGAGCGTGTTAGGAGCCAGCACAGGAGATGAGGAGCGCAGAGGGGACAGGGTGTGTGTGTGTGTGCAGCAGAGGGGACAGGGGTTATGTGTGTGTGTGTGTGTGTGTGGAGCACAGGGGACAGGGGGGCAGACAGATTATGTAATTCATGGTGAGGCTTTCTCTGCTACCCTCCAAAAAGGACAATTTCTGTTGCTGATGTGTGTGTGTGAGAGTGTTTATATGCACATGTCTGACTGGGTTTGTGTGTGTGTGTGAGTATGTGTGTGTGTGTTTGTTTGAAAGAGAGTGAGTGAGGCAGGCAGGCAGGCAGACAAGAGATGGAGGATAGAAAGACAGAGAGAGTGAAAGATAGAGAGAAGAGAAGAGAGCAGCCAGACACAGAGCTAGAGGATAAAAAGAGAGAGATTCTGTCTGTACATGTGTTCAAAAACACCCAACATTGGGAATGGCAGCAATGCAGTCGGCTGGTGTCTGGTGGTGTGTGTGTGTGTGTGTGTGTGTGTGTGTGTGTGTGTGTGTGTGTGTGTGTGTGTGTGTGTGTGTGTGTGTGTGTGTGTGTGTGCGCGTGCGTGCGTGCGTGAGGCAGGCAGACAGACAAGGCTAAAGGAGAGTCTGTATCTGTTCAAAAACACACATCATTGGGAATAGCAGCAATGCGCTCAACTGTAGTGTGGTGGCGTGTGTGTGTGTGTGTGTGTGTTTTTAAGAGAGAGACTGAGGCAGGCAAACAGACCAGACAGAGATAGAGGAGGGTCTGTATGTGTGTTCAAAAACACCCAACATTGAGAATGGCAGAAATGCACTCGGCTGGAGTGTGGTGGTGGTGTGTGTGTGTGTGTGTGTGTGTGTGTGTGTGTGTGAATGCGCTCAGCTGGAGTGTGATGGCGTGTTGTTTCTGTGTTCGTCTGCGACACAGCACAGGATTGTCCAGGACATGCTGACCACCCCGAACATGTGTAATGACATCTGCCTGCCGGCCAACATACTTGTGTAATATGGACATAATATGGACGGCATGTTTCCTAAACTGGTTTATGCATTAGACCCCTCGTTAGCGTGTTTTTAAAAATGCCCGCTCACACACAAAGGTGGCCTTTAGCCGTTGCGCGATATAGAAAATGCGACACATGATTCTTTTGGAAGTTTCGAGCATTTATGGTGACCAAACAACATTCTTGAGAGGAAACAACTTAACGCACACAAACGTAAACCAGGAACGGGGCCAAACCAAGGGGACCACAGCCCTTACACAGAGATTCTTTCATACACTCTCTCTCACACGCACACACATACACACACACTCACTCACACACACACACACACACACACACAAGTCTTTTCTTTGTACAGGGAAACCGAGGGGGAAAAAAAAGCTGCTGGAGCCAGTGTGGTGCGATGGCGCCCCCTAGAGCTGGAAGGTGGCGCTGGTCTGGGCCATAGCGTTGTAGATGAAGGTGTTGTTGAACGGGACGAACTGGTGCGTGATGACTTTGATGACCTCCTGTGCTGCAGAACCTACAAAACAACACACACACACACACACACACACAAGAGGAACTATGAGCACATGGGGGAGAGAAAGAGCTCACTCTCCTTCAGTCAAGACGCTCTCATGAGCCCTTTATTTACAAACAAGCATACACATGTGCGCATTTTAACTAGTCCTCTTGGAGCATCACATGTAGGCATTTTAACTAGTGACAGTAAAAGGCATTCTATCTGTTTAACTTTTCAATCAGGATCACACACATGCAAAGTGGGCCACAAGTCCTGCTTTTATCTGAATTATTGTTTGTCAGTGTGTGTGAGTCTGTGTCTGTGTGTGAGAGTGTGAGTGTGAGTGTGAGTGAAACAGAGAGAGAGAGAGAGAGAGAGAGAGAGAGAGAGAGAGAGACAGAGAGAAAGAGAGAGAGGGGATGGGAGATTGTGTGTGTGTGTGTGTGTGTGTGTGTGTGTGTGTTCCATCGTACCTCCCAGGAAGGCTGCTACAGTATGGGGTTCAGCTGCTCCACATCGGCAGCTGCAAACACAACACATCAGACATGAGCACATCACACACACACACACACACACACCTGCAAACATAACACATCAGACATGAGCACATCACACACACACGCACACACAGCTGGAAATACAAAGCATCAGACATGAGCACACAAAACATACACAAACACACACTTGCCTTTTAACACACAACACACACACACCCACACACACTCTTGCTTTTTCCTATAAGGAAAGTAGATAGGACGATACTGATACTCCCAAACTGGTGGACAGACAGAAGAGAGAGGAGAGAGGAGAGAGGAGACGATACGATTCATGGATGGACAGAGGAGAGAGGAGAGAGAAGAGACATGGACATACAGAGAGAGGGGACGATACGAGTCGTGCAGACAGAGAAGAGGGGGGACGATACAACTGGTGGGCGGACAGAGGAGAGAGGGGACGATACGAGTGGTGGTCGGACAGAGAGAGGGGGCGATACTGATACTCACAACTCGTGCACGTAGTCGTCTTTGACGCTGACGCCCAGACCGTACTCCTGCAGCAGACTGTTCACACACACCTTCAGCTTACTGATGTCCTCCTCCACCTGGTAGTTATACACACCTGCACACACACACACACACACCTTCAGCTTATTGATGTCCTCCTCCACCTGATAGTTATACACACCTGGGCACGTGTGCACACACACACACCGTGGTTACCTGGGTAACGGGAGTACCACACACACACACACACACACACACACACACCCACAGCGGTTACCTGGGTAACGGGAGTGCTGCTGGTAGAAGCGGTCGATGGAGCGCAGCATCAGGTAGAGCACCATCTCACCATCAGGGTTGTCCATGCAGGACGCTACACACACACACACACACGCACACACAGACGCACACACGCGCACACACACGCACACACATTAGGTCCATACGTCACAGAAAACAGATGCAGAATACACATGCCACAGAAAATGACAGTGGTTAAACTCCTAACAAGTAAAAAGACATAACTAGGTCCAGTTGTTTGTTAATGTTAAATTTAAAATCAATGTTTAAGTTTTACCCACCCACCCATACATTCACACACCTGCTTGCTCAGCCAGCATGGCTCTTGTCTGGGAGTTGAAAGCCACACAATACTTGTCACACACACACATACACACACAAATGCATACACCTAGCTACTTCTTCTGTTTCGGTCGGTCTGTGTGTGTGTGTGTGTGTGTGTGTGTGTGTGTGTGTGTGTGTGTGTAAAGCCCTTACTGATCTCGTCTCTGTTGAAGGTCTCCACGCTGTACTCATCGGCCAGTGACCTGCAGCAGACCACCCTGAGGAAGGCAGCGTTCTTACCTGTGCAGGTGAGGAGAGGAGAGGACAGGTGACCTCAGGATACAGGTACCACACCACATCTCACACACACACACACACACACACACACACACGCACGCAACAAACAGTGTGGGGTTTATAACACAACATCACACACACACACCAGACACTGGGGGTTTACCACACAACATCACACACACACCAGACACAATATCAGCCACACACACCAGACAGTGGGGGTTTACCACACAACATCAGCCACACACACCAGACAGAAGAAACTAGAAACTATAAAGACTATGCTAAATCTGTCGGTGAAAATGAGTGTGTGCATGCGTATGTGTGTGTTTATGCATGTGCATATATGTGTGTGTGTGTGTTTGCTTGGGTCCAGCTGCTCCTCCTGTCCCCATGCTGTGTATCATTTGCTCTCTTCCACGAGATCTGATACTCCGGACCTCCACAGCTCTCCCTGGACACTTCCTGACATGCATACTGTGTGTGTGTGTGTGTGTGTGTGTGTGTGTGAGGGACAGAGAGAGGAGCTGGCATCCCTGTACCCATGCTGCCACATTAGACCTATTAGGTTAGAGGAAGTGTGTGTGTGTGTGTGTGTGTGTGTGTGTGTGTGAGAGAGAGAGAGAGAGAGGCCTATTAGGTTAGAGGAAGTTGCCATTTGACAGGAAGAGAGGATCCACCTGACCAAGCAGAGGCTCCAGGTTAGCGCTAAACCTGTTAGCATACTCAATCCAGCACAGCCAGGGAACGTGTGTGTGTGTGTGTGTGTGTGTGTGTGTGTGTGTGTGTGTGTGTGTGTGTGTGTGTACAGATTCAATCCAGCCTAGATTGAAATCCTAGAGCTCACATCTTGCTGCACGCAAGGAAACTGTTTGTGTGTGTGTGTGTGTGTGTGTGTGTGTGTGTGTGTGTGTGTGTGTGTGTGTGTGAGAGAGAGGGGCGTGTGTGTGTGTGTTTATAACATCACAAATTAAAGTAGATGTGTGTTTGTGTGTGAGTGCATGTGACATCCTGTCCCAGTTTGTGTATAAAAGTGCTTAGGGCATATGTGCTTTTGTGTGTGTGTGTGTGTGTGTGTGCGTGTGTGTGTGCGTGTGTGTGTGTATTAAAGGCAGTACTTACAGAACAACTTAATTTCCTGTTCAGAGATGCTCTCCGTGGGCTTTGAAATTAAAAAGAGAAGACAGAAGACAGATGAGTTTTTTTCCCCTAAAATGCTCCATCCTGGTGCTCTAGAAATAGACATCACTGCCGGCCTGATGCCACCCTGTCTCCCATCACCCCCAAAATAGCCACGTACCCCCCCCTCCCATTTCCCATGGTGCATCAGCAGAGCCTACTGATAGGGCGTCAGATAAAGGTGTGCCGACTGCAGAACGAGACAGAGAGAGACAAAGACAGAGAGAGAGAGAGAGAGAGAGAGAGACAGAGAGAGAGAGAGACAGAGAGAGAGACAGAGAGAGAGAGAGGGAGAGAGAGAGGGAGAGAGAGGGAGAGAGAGGGAGAGAGAGGGAGAGAGAGACAGAGAGAGACAGAGAGAGAGAGAGAGAGAGAGAGCGGGAGAGGGAGAGAGACAGAGAGAGAGAGAGAGACAGAGACACACACACACACACGCAGGTAGATGGTACCTTTCCCACAGACTGCAGGAGAGACTCCACGTGCTTGGAGACGACCGCAGCATCCTGGAGGGCCTTCTCCCTGTACCTGCACACACACACACACACACAGCTATGTCAGCACACAATACAACACACACACACACAGCCATCTCAGCACACAACACAACACACACACAGCCATCACAGCTATGTCAGCACGCACACACACACACACACACACACACACACAGCCATTTCAGCACACAACACAACACACACAGCTTCCTTAGTGTGTGTGTGTGTGTGTGTGCACACTGCTTTCTTACACATTTTGCAGGTTGATGAACTTCTGGGAGTCTGCGATCATGTCAGGGATGGTGCCCCTCACGGGCAGATAGCCCCCCCCCTCGTTTCTCACAAAGTCCCGCACTGCACGCGCCAGCACCCAGAACGAGGGAGTCTGGGAACACACACACACACACGTGCGCGGGCACACACGCACGCACGCGCACGCACGCGCACGCACGCACACACACGCACACACACACATACACACATACACACGGTTAAGGTTACAGATGAACAGATGCAGAAGAGTGAGAAGAGTAGCACCAAATATTTGCTTTGTCTAAGTGAAAGAACAACACAAAAGAAAATACAAGTGCCTTTTCTGACAAACTAATTATTTCACAGAAAAAAGGGGACTTCATGCCAAGTCATTCACCTGTGCTGTGATGTTATTGCACTGTTCTCCATTAAAGATGTCCTCTACTGCACTGGAGAGCTACACACACACACACACACATACATACACACACACACACAGATCATAACAAACAGAGACAAAGCCAGCCATCAGTGTGGGCGAACAGCTGTTTCTGACGAGGACAGGCATTTATGGTCTTTAATTTCTGAACATTCTAGAATAGAATACATTTACAACACAGATATTCCACATTATATTCCACAGACTACAGTATCCTTTAGAATGTTCACACTTCCAACATTCTGGTCCCATCAGCATCGCTCTCGTGTGTGTTGGGCATAAGGGTTAAAGCACCGTGAAGGAGGAAGCTACTGTATGTTTGTGGGGTTGGGGGCTGTGGTGATGTTCTTGACAGAAAGCTACCTTAGTGGGGTTGAGGGCTGTGTTACAGCTACTGTAGGGAAGCTAGCTTACTGGGGTTGGGGGCTGTGGGGAAGCTACTGTGGGGAAGGTAGCTTAGTGGGGTTGGGGGCTGTGTTGACGTTCTTGAGAGAAAACTACCTTAGTGGGGTTGGGGGCTGTGTTGACGTTCTTGAGAGAAAGCTACCTTAGTGGGGTTGGGGGCTGTGTTATAGTTACTGTGGGGAAGGTACCTTTGTGGGGTTGAGGGCTGTGTTGATGTTCTTGAGGGAAAGTTACCTTTGTGGGGTTGAGGGCTGTGTTAAAGCTAAAGTACCTTAGTGGGGTTGAGGGCGGTGTTGACGTTCTTGATGGCCTCCTCAAAGTTCTCCTCGTCCTCCGGAGCTCCGTTCTCATTCTTCAACACCCCTGAGGTGCCACACAGGAGGTCAGAACAAAACAAACAAAGAAAAAAAAAAACGCAAGATTTTCACATAACCATCTCACACCACACTTCAGCGGTGTATGTTCTTGGTACATGAATAAAGCAGTGTATGTTCTTTAGCGGTGTATGTTCTTATTACAGAACTGTGTCACACTACACTTTAGCGGTATATGTTCTTGGTACATGAATAAAGAGACGCTATACACAGAAGTATGGCAGTAGGGAAGCTTGTGTGTAGTTCTCATGGCTGTGTTGTCTCTACCCACCTTGCCGGATGAGCTCCCGAAAGGCCTCCTTCTCTTTGTAGTTCTTGGGCAGCTGAGACTCGTGCTGTTAAAACCATACAGTGATGCAGCTCATGTGAAGCCGTTTAGTGGCACTGAAGACCTACTTCACATGGCAATATCATAAATAACTAGAAGAGGACTCAGAGGCCACCAAGCAGCCACCCCACCAGTGTTTTCATCACTGGGATTTCTCATGTTAACCAATGAACAGATTTTTACCAATCATCAAAGAATCACCTCGAGGCAGTGACAATACAGACATGCTGTCTACATTTTACAATGACACGTTCAGTACTTTATGAGTTGTTTTGCCAACAGACAAAAACATAACGTCCTTGACAGAGGTAATAATCTCTATGGCGATAACAGAAGCACCCACCTCACTCCTCCACTTCTCCAGGTATTTGGCTACAACGATGATCCATGGTGTGTGACTGTGATCCTGTCAATACACACATACAACATAACACATCAATGCAACACATGGGTGGATATACAGACAGAGCAGAACTACAACTCCCACAATGCAACACTGATGTGTGTACGGAGGAAGTGACTGATGGACAAACAGGCAGAGGGACAGTATAAATGATCGTCTCACTTTCTTCTCCATGTTGTCGAGGTCGTAGGAGTCGATGTGTTTCTTCAGCTCGTGGAAGGGCTGGTCCAGCCTAAGGTCCTCCAGGGCGTTGTCTGGGTGGGACTCCACCACTGTGGACACACAGCGACATCACTGAGTGTGTGTGTGTGTGTGTGTGTGTGTGTGTGTGCGCATTTACTCAGGAGCAGAGGGGCTTTTTTGGGTGCCTGTCCAACAGTGATGGAGGAAGAAGAATAAAGCCCTGAGTGTACATGGTGGTCCAATTGACTGTGAGCTCAGTTTAGCAGGTGCATTACAGCCTGTGAGCATACTGCACCCCCTGCTGGCCAGGATAAGGAATGACAGCTCCATGTGTGGACACTGACGCACACAAACACACACACACACACACACCGTATGTACCACACACACACACACACACACACACACACACACACACACACACACACACCCAGACACACACACACACCTTCCTCTAAGCCGTGTCGTACCTGTGTGCTCTGCGATGACGAGCCTCATGTAGCCGGTGAGGCCGTAGCTCCTGCAGACTAGGAAGGGCACCCCAGCACTCCACAGCACAGCAGCCAGACGCATACAGGTGCTGTAGAACACACACACACACACACCATTTAAACATACACACACACCCCCCAGCACTCCACAGCACAGCAGCCAGACGCAGGCACGTACTGCAGAACACACACACACAGACACATCACATTTCAACACACACACACAAACACAAACACACCCCTACCACAGGACATGTGCTGCAGAGAGAACACACATATTGCATGTAGACCTCTCTCTCTCATCACACACACACAGTATCCAGCCTGCAACAGATGCTGCAGGACATAGACAGAATACACACATCCTATTTAATCAGCACACACAGGTGCACAGAGTGCCTGTGACGAGCATATCTGCTGTATGATTAGCAATCTCCACCTACTGAAGCACATTATACATGACAGCATAGCCAACTGTTCCAGCAAGATGTGAGAACACATTAGAACTATTACAAACTAGGGCATGCAAGTGTTGACAGTATTGACAGCAGCACATCAAAGAACACTAGTGAGGAAACCAGTGAAATGCAAAACAAAGTGTGACAAGACTACACTGACCTCTCTGGTACCTGTACCCCAACCACCAAGCTGAATCTGTGGAAGAACTCGGGATCATTGTCCAGGAGCTTGTCGGGAGACTGGGAAAATAATAATAATAATAATAATAATAATAATAATAATAATACTGATAACAACAACAGGCTAATCAGTAAGAGCAGTTAAAAACCCTGCTAAAAACTGACCTCATTTGCTTCTTATATTATATTATGTGCATAATATGTATAATGTTAGGTGTATAATGCGTGCTGGCAAAATAATAAAAAATAAGCAAGTGGTCACCTCTTCTACGAAGTTGCCGGACACGTCACTGTTGAGCTCCTGGAGCAGTTCAGTGGCTGCCTGGGCCCGGTTCTGGAGGAACAGCACGAGTGTCAATCAATCTAATGTCAACTCAAATTTCACAACAGTTTTCATGCTCAGGTGGTTGAGTGGGGTGCAATTATTCAAGCTTACCCTTCCGATGCTGTTGTTGCTAAGGAAAAAGCTGTAAAGCAACACAGGCACAAATCAGCTTCAAGCACTACAGGATTTAGTATTCAAATATGAGTATTTATGGTAAAGTTCAGTTAATTAACTGAAATATAGTTAAAGAAGATACCCAATGGACACAGACTGAAAATGCTAATGTTAATCAATGCTACGTGTCAACATACTTATTTCCCACGTCTTCCCCGGACACTTTGTGGCCATCAACAATGGTGAAGGCTCCTATTCCTGAGGAGTGACAGACAGTAGGATCATCAACATACGCCAGGAGGTCCACAAACATACACATATGACTAATATAATATCAAAACAAAACCTTTTACCTGGCAACACTAGGTTTTTGAGTATTTCAGTACCAGTGGCAGTCGCGTTGATGAGACATACATGGGCATTCTCTAAAGCCTCTTGGCCGTGGTCACCCCATAATCTGTGAACGGAGGCAGGTAGCTTTAGTCGTGATGTAAAATAACGGGCATTGTACAGGGCAAGTACGTACTTGTAAAGTTGGAATAGTGACATCCCTTGTTAAATGGAAATTCTACTGGCAGGTGACAGATACACTTGCCTGGTTGGATCAAAACAGCTAACTGGACTCCCACTGCTTAGTTGATACAGTTAGACAGCTAACAAAGTAATGAGAAAGTAAGGCTAGCTTATCGCTACATTTATAGATTTATATGACTCGACAACAAGCTTGTAGCATGTCACTGCAACAAGAAGGAAGGCAATGTTTATACATTTTGAAATGTGCTAGATATTCAGCTCCGTATGATAACTATAGGCTACACTGGTGCTGATTCACACAATGTCTGATCGAGGCCCAGTTTATTAAGGCGCTCCATGAAAAAGTAAACTAAAATACATGAGCTCTGCCGAGTCATGCATAGCACAAAGAGCAGTTAAATCAAAAGCGTATTGGTCGTTACCTTAGCTGTCTGTCATACTTCTGCTCTTTAGACGTTTTGGTGGCTGCCATTCTGCTTGATTTTACCGGCGAAATTAAACAACTAGTTCTCTCAGTGACAGATTCGACACTCCTAAACGGTGATTGTTAACAGCACATTCGTCACATTCTGATTTTGTAATGGCAATTTCCACCACAAGAGGGAGAAGGCGCCTTCTACTGAGCGTTACTTGAGAGCAAGTCTGTTGAGCTGGGATTAAAGAATAAACTCACATGTGGTGTCAACAAGTTTCATAACAGTTAAATTAACCCGTAACAGAAAAATGTCTTTGACTAATTTTTGAAGCCTTATTGTTGTGAAACATGGCTGGAAAAATGTATTTTTTGCTAGTGCCACAGAAACAGGTAGATTCTATTACTTCTATTAGGATGCACAGGAGTAAAAATCAAATTGTTTGCAGGCCATTCATTTTGGGTACAAACGATGATGGAATGGTGGATATTATTATTTCTCTGTCTCTCTGCCCAATACCATTACGAATTATTCCCATTAATGAATCCATATCTAAAATCTGATCAGTACTGAATCATTCCAATATTCCCTTTCTTAAGCACACAACTAGGGGTCTGTTTCTTCTACTGCCTATGGTTACTGTCACCGTGTAAAGTTATGCTGGCGTGGGCTAAAATCACAACAAGGCAACAGCTTGTGACAACCTACTCCGTTTAAAGATCCCTCTGAGCAATAGGATTGAGTGGGGGCGTGGCAAGACAGGATAACAGCTCGTGCTCCATTCTATACGCGCGTACAAGAAGCTCAGTCCCCTCATCTCCCCTTTGAGCATCACCCGGACCCCTTCAGCAACACTTCATCCATCCAGCGGCAGGTCACACCAGCGCCCCTATTGTTTGGAAAGACCCGCGCGTCTGGGAAGTCAAGGGCCAACAGGAATTCCTCGAGATGACGGGACACCACTGGGGGTACGGCGAGGAGGACGGTGAGTTGATTAGGTGATAACACGTGTGCAGGTGAGGTTGTCGGTGCAGGCGGATTTCGTTCAAGCAGGGCTACGTGCACAAGAACAACACGGCTGAGTGGCGCGCATCAGGGTTATTGTCGGTCGGTACTTTGTTAATTGGGTCTCATTTCATGTTAGTAAAGCGGGACACCTAACTAGCACTCCACACACTTGATCTGCGTTGGTAGAAAGTACCAGATAGGGACAAGCTTCTTGTGAGCTAAATAAACTTTGCATTGCCCAGCCTTTACAGCATGTGAGTGATGTGAAAACAGCCATCAACAAGCTGATGGAGACCTGCAGTGCTGATCATTCACCTGTGGGTCATTAAAATGGATCTGATCTGGAGAGATTGGGCTGGCATCTTGCTCATTTGTGATTTATAACTTTTTTCACAGGAATCAACAGGATAAAAAAAGCAAACTGTAGTTAACTGAACACAGGCACCCTAGACACATGTCTACCAATGTGAAGGATCTGTAGCATTACAGTATTTCTCAGTGACTTTAACACCAAGGTAATGAGATGTAGTGTTTTAAACTGCTTTATTTGCCCCCTCTGTTGGGATTGTTCTAATACCCCCTGCCCTCTTGGTGACCCCAGGTCCATCCGTATGGCACAAAGCCTTCCCCGTCGCCCAGGGAGAGCGCCAGTCGCCCATCGACATCGTCCCCACGGAAACGGTGTACGACGCCAGCCTGTCGCCCGTCTTCCTGTCCTACGAGAACTGCACCTCGCTCAGCATCTCCAACAACGGCCACTCGGTGGTGGTGGAGTTCGACGACACGGACAACCGTTCAGGTGAGGCGACCTGGGCTAGCCAAGAGACGTGAGTGACCCCACCAACCTACCTACCTACATACCTACCTACATACCCACCCACCTAGCCATCCACCTACCCATCCACCTACCCACCTAACCACCTACCTACCTACCTACCTACCTACTCACCCACCTACCTACCTACCTACCCACCTACCTACCTACATACCTACCCACCCATCCACCTACCTACCTACCCATCCATCCATCCACCCACCTACCCATCCACCTACCTACCCATCTACCTACCTACCCACCCACCCACCTACCCACCTACCTACCCTATCGATGTGCTCTCCGCCCCTGCCCGTGACAGCTGACCTCATGTGCTTGATGACCAGGTGTTCCAGGCCTGTGGTGGTCACCCAGTGAGACCTGAGGGGGTTTAGTGCTGGCCGGTTAGGGCTTATTTTTAGCCAGCTCCGCTAAGCTCACGCAAAGCTGAAGCACTGCGAAGCACTGAACAAGGGGTCAGCGAGGTGGTGTTGGCCCATGACTAACACACACACACACACACACACATGCATGCACAATCAGAGAGAGAGGGGGGAGGGTGCATCTACTAAGATCATACAATCATACAAGTAGATGCTCTCTGGGTGATGCTGTCCATGACTAGTACAATATACAGTATCGGTAGTAAAATATATGCATATGCTACGTATATATATTAAGGGGAAGATGGCACAGTCAAGGGCCTGGAGCATGTACTGTATATGTCGGACATGTAAAGTAAATGTGGAAAGAATAAGTTTGACTAGCAAATGGTGCCATTATACTGATGTATGATAATGACGCTGATGATCTGTGTTTGCCTAAAGGGCATTACACCTCTAAGGCTGACCAGGGTCTTTACATAGGCTGGTTTGGTCAGACATACCAGACCACAGCTTTGCACACACACACACACACACACACACACACACACACAATCAGAGAGAGAAAGGGATGGTGCACCCACTAAGATCATACAAGTAGATGCTTTCCTGCCTGTTGTATTTATTTATTTATGGAAAGATATTAAGATACATTACACACTCCTAATGACATTTTCTTTTGGGGCATTAACAGTAAATGTAAGTGTATGTATGTTGTAGGTGTAAGTGTACATTTACGTATTCTAAAGTCCAGTGGAGTATCTACATTCATTTATTGTTGTAGGGAAGACTGATAGTGTGTATGGAAAGTATTTAGGGGCGATTGTTAAGGACGGGCTATTGTTTTAGTGGGGACAATCGTAGTTAATTGTTAAAGAGCCATAATATTTACATAACCTGCTTGTGATCTGACCGCTAGTTTTATCACCATTTACAGTGCTGCAGGGTAGACAAGCATGGGGTGGTCAGTGCGAAGAGTGTTATTTTCCACAATAACACACATCACTGTTTGACCCTGCCCTTCTCCTCTGCCCCTAATGTCACGTCTGCTTTAAGCTGACGAGGGAACATTCGGAGGCCAAATACGCCTCATTTCTGCACTTCTGAAAATGCTAATATTACCCCACTGATGGACTTGTCATGTCTGCTTCATAATGTGCAGCCTGCACTCTGAGATGTAGTGACAGTCTTGAGTTGTCAGAAAGAGGTGTTTTGACACTTTAAACACAGTTATCTGACTAAGCTGTTCAGGTGTATTTTGACCCTGGTGTGTCAACACACTTCACAGGAAAAGTAGCGAAATAAGCAGAAAGTGACATGGCTGTTATTAGGCCCCTTTGGGTGGCCCCGCCTGGTTCGGGTTGTGTGTCCCTGTCCCTAATAAGCGTGTCAACACAAGTCCCTATCCGGATGTGTGTCACACACTCTTAGAAGGACACACGCTCAGATACACAAAGTAAAGTGGCAAACACATGATGTAGAGTGACAAGATCCTAAGAAATGATACAACCAATAAAAAATTTGCTCGACAGAATTGATTTACTTGGCTGACGGACACCCCTTTAACACACACACGCACGCACGCACGCACACACACACACACACACACACACACACACACACATTCTCCCATACAAAGAGACGTGGCCCCAGCTGTTACTAGCTGCAACAGTGCTGCAACAGGTGCTGGGAGTCTAAATGAATTAGAGCAGCACACATATCTGACCAATTACACTGTCTGCCTTCATTACCAGAGGGGGAGAGAGAGGAGGAGAGGGAAAGAGGTAGAGGAGGAAGAAAGGGAGAGAGAAAGGGGGGAGAAGGGGAAAAGGGAGAGGGGTAGAGGGAGAAGGGGAAGGGGGAGAGGGAAAGAGGTAGAGAGGAAGAAAGGGTGAGAGAAAGAGGTGAAGGGGAGACGTAGAGAGGGGAGAGAGAAAGAGGGGGAGAAGAGGAGAAAGGGAGAGGTGGAGAGGGAGATAAGGAGAGAGAGGGAAAGAGGTAGAGAGGAAGAAAGGGAGAGAGAAAGAGGTGAGGGGGAGACGTAGAGAGGGGAGAGAGAAAGAGGGGGAGAAGGGGAAAAAGGGAGAAGTGGAGAGGGAGATAAGGAGAGAGAGGGGGAGGGGAGAGGGAGAAGGAGAAATGGAGAGAGGGGAAGAGGAAGAGAGCAGGAGAGAGGAAGAAAGGGAGAGAGACATGAGAGGGGGAGAGAAACGGGTAGAGAGGGAGAGGAGGAAGAGGGATAGAGAAAGAGGGATAGAGAGGGAGAGGGATGGAGGCTAAGTGAGTGAAAGCTGAGAGAATGAGAGGATGAGGAAATTGTAAAAAGAGAAAAAAGTCAAAAAAAGAAAGATAAAAGGAAGGAAAGTTAGCAGAGAGCAGAGAGAGAGAGAGTGAAAGAAAGAAAGTGGTAGAAAGAAAAAAAGGGAACTGGGGCTGGAGGTGTTGTGGCCCAGCTGTTGGAGGGCTTGTTGCCCAGGCTTCATTAGAGTGCCACTCATGCAGGAGATGCCAGCCATGCCAGCCATGCCAACCAGAGGGTGTGAAGACCTCAGATACCAGGCCACATCACACACACACACACACACACACACACACACACGTATTAGGAACAGCCGGGCCACAGACTGGCCAGACCAAGACAGTCATTGGGCCACACACACACACACACACACACACACACACACACACACACACACACATAGGGCAGCCACCTGTCACCTGTCTCGTCACACTGCTCAACTACAGCATAAACACTCTGTCAGACTCAAATCAGCACACATACTTTTGATCATCGCTGTCTCAGAGGGGTTTGTGTCAGTGGGGCGAACTGTTACAGTGTCAAAGTGAAGGCAACATGGGTGACCTCTTAATGTGGATTTGAGGAAACGATGAGAAGTTAACCCAGTGTTTGGAATAATGTGACCTCTTTTTCATATGGTCTGGTGGACGGCCATTTTGGTGATCCTGAGACACTGATAGCTCCACTGATGTCCCCTGTGGTTCATCTCATCTGCTGAGCTGGTAGAGGGAAAGTCTCTGAGTGTTGGAGAAGGGGAGCCCCTCTGTCATGGCTGGTAGGGGGAAGGTCTCTGAGTGTTGGAGAAGGGGAGCCCCTCTGTCGGGATTGGTAGGGGGAAGGTCTCTGAGTGCCTGAAAGTCTTTGATCAGAGCATAAAAGGCCTAAAAGATTCCCCAGAAGCTGTGACTGTGGAAGCGCCCCCACAGGCGCAGCACATTTCTTCACTTCTAAAGACGAGAGTCGAGATCATGTCTGCTTCATAATGTGCAGCTTGCACTCTGAGATGTAGACAGTAGTGACAGTTTCGAGACTTCAGAAATAGGTATTTTGAAGCTTTAAACTGATGTGGCACCGTCTGCACCTGCCAAGTGTGCCAAGGTGCCAGCGTGCCAAGGTGCCAAGCTGCCAGCTGGCCATGCCACCGTGCCCAGCAGGTAAGCACAGGTTAGTGAGGACACAGGTGAGCTAATGACCCCCCTAACCCCCCCCCCCCCCCCCCTTCTCTGTTGCCATGGCAGTGATCCACGGGGGTCCGCTGGCCAACGCCTACCGGCTGAAGCAGTTCCACTTCCACTGGGGGGGCAAAGGCTGCCACGGCTCAGAACACACCGTCGCTGGCAAGACCTTTGCATCCGAGGTGAGGACACACACACACACACACACACACCACATCAGATATACTCACCATACACACCCACACCACGCCAGACACACGCACACACACACACACCACACACCACACCATACGCAAACACACCAGACATACTCACCACACACCACACCACACCACACACACTCACACACACACACAGTGATACTGATTTCGGATGTCTACCTTCCTTCCTCCTACCTCCCAGCGTGTGTGAAACAGATGGGTCCGTGTGTGTGTTCAGGGGATGCTGGGAGACATGAGTGTGATTAGATGTGTGTGTGTGTGTGTGTGTGTGTGTGTGTGTGTGTGTGTGTGTGTCATGCCTCGTGCTGCTGCTTGCCTCATCAGGAGCTCACAGGGTTGAGGCTGGTGACTTGTCTGCTGCATACCAGACGTTTGTAGACACCAGACATCAGAAAAGCTGATTAATTAATTAATGTTATATAATACATTTCTCTCACTGTGATGTTCTGTCTGTCTGTCTTTATGGTATGCCTCTAAGTCCTCTCTTCTCTTCTACTCTCTTCTCCTCTCTTCTCTTTTCTTTTCTTCTCTCCTCTCCTCTCCTATCTTCTCTTCTCTGCTATTCTCTTCTCCTCTCTTCTCTTTTCTTTTGTCCTCTCTTGCCTTTTTGTTCTCCTCTTCTCTTCTCTTCTCCTCTCCTCTCCTCTCTTCTCTTGTCCATAGCTCCATCTGGTCCACTGGAATGCGGTGAAGTACAGGACGTTTGGTGAAGCCGCTTCAGCCCCTGATGGACTGGCCGTACTCGGCATCTTTCTGGAGGTCAGAGTGTGTGTACATGCATACACATACACACGCACACACACACGCACACACACAACTAGTATGGGTATTGGCATCTTCTAGAGGTCAGAGTGTGTGTACACCAGTGTGGGAAAAAACTGAAGGCACACTCATATACGTGCACACACACACACACACACACACACACACACACACACACACACACACACAAACTAGCAAGGGTATATTAATTGGCGTGTCAGTCTCTAAATGGGCAGTTGCTCCCCCTTGTCCTCAGGCTGTGTTTCTGTCAGTGTGCTTGTGGTCCCAAAGCTGACCCCCCCCCGTCACAGGCAGTAATTTATGGCCTGTTTGCTTAAAGCCCCCCACTCCCAATTATCTGCACTATGTGACAGTCACCACACTGGCACTGCCCACTTAGCAGCTGGATGAATGTGCCCACTACATGCCCGTACTCCATCACCAGATATGAATGTGCCCACTACATGCCCATACTCCATCACTGGATGAATGTGCCCGCTATATGGCTGTACTCACTCACTAGATGACTGTGCCCACTATATGCTTATCCTCCCTCACTGGTGCCTGGTATATGCCCCTCTTCCATCACTGGATGAATGTGCCTGGTATATGCCCCTCCTCCATCACTGGTTGAATATGCCTGGTATATGCCCCTCCTACATCACTGGATGAATGTGCCTGGTATATGCCCCTCCTCCATCACTGGATGAATGTGCCTGCTATACTGTATGCTTATCCTCTATCACTGGTACCTGTGCTCATTATATGGCCGTACTCCATCACTGGTGCCCGCTATATGCTTATCATCCATCATTGGATGAATGTGCCCGCTATGTAGCCGTAGTGCATCACTGGTGCCCGCTAAATGCCCATCCTCCATCACTAAAGGGATGTGCCCACTATATGCTGTCCTCCATCACTGGTGCCCACTACAACTGACTATAAAACATCCTTGTATCCTTGTACATGATTATCCTCCATCAATGGATGACTGTGCCCACTATATGCTCATCCTCCATCGTGGAGAGAGAAACTATTAGGAGGAGTGGAGAGAGGGGGGGGGTCCCTGTGCTCTCACACACAGCTGTGCCAGTCTGAGTGTCAGTGGGGGTAATCCATGTTAGTGACACAGGGCTATGGGCCCATGACTGTATACATAAAGAGGGCACTGTGTCCATCTTATATACAGTCATTGGCATAGAATAGAATAGAATAGAATAGAATAGAATAGAATGGAATGCATCTTTCTTGGGATTGTCACATGTACAAGAAATTGTGTGCCATTGGGGTAACCCCTGTCAGTAACACAGATGTGTACTAGTCTGAGTGGTATTGGGGTATCCCCTGTCTGAGTGTTACTGGGGTATCCCCTGTCTGAGTAGTGTTGGGATATCCCCTGTGAATAACACATGTGTACCAGTTTGAGTGTCATTGGGGTAACCCCTGTTTGAGTGCTATTGGGGTAACCCCTGTCAGAGTGGTATTGGGGTAGCCCCTGTCTGTTATTGGGGTAACCCCTGTGTGAGTGTTATTGGGGTAACCCCCCTCTGAGTGTTACTGGGGTAGCCCCTCTGTGAGTGTTACTGGGGTAGCCCCTGTCTGAGTGATATTGGGGTAACCCCTGTCAGTAGTAGATGTGTACGGGTCTGAGTGTTACTGGAGTAACTCCTGTCTGTCTGTTACTGGGGTAACCCCTGTGTGAGTGTTACTGGGGTAACCCCTGTGTGAGTGTTTTTGGGGTATCCCCTGTGAGTAATGGCGTATCTTTCTCCTCTCCAGACAGGAGATGAACACAGAGGCCTGCACAGCATCACAGATGCGCTCTACATGGTCAAGTTCAAGGTATGTCGACGCCCTGAACACACTCTAGCAAAACATCACATTAGATGAGGAAAAACGACAAAAAGGGGCAGAATAAAAACATGAAGAAACTTTATAGCCCAGTTATAGTTTTCTCTGAGACAACCAGACAGTATTAACATCCAGGCACTATGACAATCACATGTGGAGGAATTGTTGGACCCCATCTTAACCTCTTAAACTTTACCCACGATCCCTTTCTCTGCCCCTTTCTTTCCGCTGGTGTACTATTTAAACGACACTTGGTGCTCACCCCTGGACCTCCTGCAGTACTGCAGATTGAGTATACTGTAATTCCTTACTTGAACGTCAGCATGAACAACAGCATCTGCTAAATATAATTTAACATGACGTAATGTTATGGAGCAGAGTCTACTGAGCTTTGACTGACTGGGTGGTTTGTTTGTTTGTTTGTTTGTTTGTTTGCTTGGTTTCCTAGGGAACCGTGGTGGACTTCAGGGGCTTCAACCCCAAATGCCTGGTGCCCAACAGCATGAGCTACTGGACCTACCCCGGCTCCCTGACCACGCCCCCCCTGCACGAGAGCGTCACCTGGATCGTGCTCAAGGACCCAATCATGGTGTCCGAGAGACAGGTAGGTGTGTGTGTGTGTGTGTGTGTGTGTGGTATGTGTGTGCTCAAGGACCCAATCATGGTGTGCGAGAGACAGGTGAGCGGTGTGTGTGTGTGTGTGTGTGTGTGTGTGTGCTCAAAGACCCAATCATGGTGTCCGAGAGACAGGTGTGTGTGTGTGTGTGTGTGTGTGTGTGTGTGTGTGTGTGTGTGTGCTGAAGGACCCAATCATGGTGTCCGAGAGACAGGTAGGTGTGTGTGTGTGTGTGTGTGTGTGTGTGCTCAAGGACCCAATCATGGTGTCCGAGAGACAGGTGAGCACGGCTGATGTGGTCCTCAGACCACCTTGCCTAGACCTCGTCCGGTGGTGTGTGTGTGTGTGTGTGTCTGTATGTGTATATATGTGTGTGTGTGTGTTGAGGGTAGGTGGGTGGGTGTGTGTGTGTGTGTGTGTGTGTGTGTGTGTGTGTGTGTGTGTGTGTGTGTGTGTGTGTGTGTGTGTGTTGAGCCCTGTGTGAGTGTGTGTGTGTGTGTGTGTTGAGGGTAGATGGGGGTGGACTATGGAAATGCTGAGTGTGTTCTGTCATGTGTGGAGAAGTGGTGGTCAGATGAGGTGGCCACAGGATTTGCCCAGGAGGAAACGAGAGCAGACGGTTTGGCAAACATGTCTGCCCTCAGAGATGACCACTTCCTGGACCCCACTCACTCACGCCACCCCTTTATTCATTCAACAGATAGTATGGCTGCTTAAACTCCCCCGGTGCATGAATGATCCTGGCCACACACACACACACACACACACACACACACACACACACACACACACACACACAGAAAGTATGGCTGCTTAAACTCCCCCGGTGCATGAATGATCCTGGCCAGTGATGCTGATATCACTCTTATCTCTCTGTGCTTTACTTGGTATTGTACACAAGTTCATGCACATATGCATGTACGCACACACACACACACACACACACACACACACACACACACACACACACACACAGCTAGTATGGCCCCCTAAACTCCTGCAGTGTGTGGATGATCATGTCCACTGATAGTGATATCAATCTTATCTTAGGCCATGTGCTTTATGTGCTATTGTTCCTCTAGAGGTTAATCATTAGGCATGCTTGTCCCACTGCAGAAGAGTGTGTTTAGGAAGAAGCTTTTATTGCGTGCAGATTTATTTTATTGTGTGCTGATTTAATGGCGGGTTGGCCATGGGCTGGCTGGCTGGCTGGCTGGTGGGGGAGTTGCCTTTATATGCAGCAGTGCAGTACGAGGGCAGTACGGTCACACACACACACTAGAGGGTGCTGGGTGTGTATGTGTATGCGTGTGTGTGTGTGTGCGTGCGTGTGGGCATGAGTGTGTGTGTCTGTGTGTGGGTACATGTAAGTTTATGTTTAAACACCTATATGTCCCAGACAAACCCCTCCATCAAAGCAGGGTGCCGACCCCCCATATTTCAACCTTATTTTGAATACAGTATTGAAAATATGCAGTGAATGGATATCATGATCAGCTGACATGAATCAATCGGATCGTGAAGAAAATGAGGCGTGTTGGATTTGGGCCTAATATTAATACTCTAATATTAATACTCTAATATTAATACTCTAATATTTATACTCCTGTCCTGATTGCCAGACTCCCTAACCCATTTCCAAAGCCCGAGAGGTTTGCCTGTTTCCGTGGGCTGCTCTGCTCCCCTTGTGTTTCCTTGTGGTGCCTGTGTGTGTGTGGCTGTGGTGTTGTGTGTGTGTGTGGGGGGGCTGTGGGTCTGATTTAATGATGGCTGAATATGGGGCACTGCCTGCAGGCATGCGCAGCCTACATTCCCCCCCACCAAGCCTGCTCAGCCTACATTCCCCCCCCCCCCCCCCATGTCCTGAGCTGCTTCTCAACATGCACACCAGAGGCATGCGTGAGGTTCCTCTGACTTCAGTCAACAGTCACAGTGGTGTGGCTCTCTCTTTCTTTCTCTCTCCCCCCCCCCCCCCCCCCCCACTGTATCTCTCTCTCTCTCTCTCTCTCTTCCTCTCTCTCTGGACTTCTCTCTGAAGCACTCTGTCTCTCTCTCTTCCTCTCTTTCTTTCTTTCTTTCTTTCTCTCTCTCTCACTCTTTCTCTCTCTCTCTCTCCCCCTCTCTCTCTGCACTCTCTGAATCCCTCTCTCCTCAGTACCCCTGCTATTAGTCTCAGCAGTGGCAGCCTTCTCCTGGGTCCTTCTTGACACATTTGACTCCTTATTAGGACTGTACTCCATAAGGAGCCTACTAGGACTGTATCCCATAGGACTGTACCCCATAGGAAGCCTACTTGGACTGTACTCAATTAGAAGCCTACTAGGACTGTACTCAATAGGACTATACTGCATAAGAAGGACTATACTCCATAAGAAGCCTACTAAGACTGTACTCCATAGGACTATACTCCATAAGAAGCCTACTAGGACTATACTCCATTAGATGCCTACTTGGACTGTACTCCATAGGACTATACTCAATTAGAAGCCCACTTGGACTGTACTTTATAGGACTATACTCCATAAGAAGCCTACTAGGACTGTCCTATGGAGGGTGCTTACTGGACAGACTAGCAGCCCTAACATGTTTAGACTCTTGGCGATGGTATTCTATAGGATAGTTACAACAGGAAGATTGAGCACATCCCTTCTCAAGGTGCAGGACAAAATTGAATCTGTAATCGGTAAGGAAAAAAAGTGCTTTTTTGTGGTTTATTTCATGGCACAAAATGAAAATGATGTTTGGAGCATGTGTGGTCTTCCTCAGATTAACCTTCCTCCCTAACCCTAGATGAACCTGTGTAGGATGATTGTATAGGATGGCAGCAAAACTGGTGAGGTTGGACTCTGTGTGATTGTATTGTACCGGCCTGCTGCTGGCCTCTCCTTCTACCCGTGTGTGTGTGTGTGTGTGTGTGTGTGTGTTTGTGTGTGTGTGGGTGTGTGTGTGTGTGTGTGTGTGTGTGTGTGTGTGTGGGTGTGTGTGTGTGTGTGTGTGTGTGTGTGTGTGTGTGTGTGTGTGTGTATCCAGCCCTCCTGCTGCTGCAGTGCCCAGAGCTGCCCCAGGGGCTTATGGGAAATTTAATTAAGGGCAGCTTTGGCAGCGTGGCATGCTGTCTGCGTGCTTGGCCACGGCCGGCTTTCCTCCTGTGTGTGTGTGTGAGAGAGAGAGGGAGAGAAAGACTGAGACCACTGAATGAGAGACACTTTGATCCACTTAGTCTCGCTAACAGTGATTGACAGACATTTATGTGTGTTTTTAAAGCTTTTCTCACACTCACAAAATGGCATTTTCATGTACAGTATGTAAGCCAATTTCTAGCTGTCTGTATCTATCTATCAACTGTCGGTCTCTCTCTGTCTACCTGCCTACCTGCCTGCCTGCCTGTCTGTCTATCTATCTATCGATCTTTCTATCTGGCTGTATATCTGTGTCTCTACATCTGTCTGTCTCTCTATCTATGTGAATCTCTCTATCTGTCTTTCTCTCTATCTGTCTGTGTGTCTCTCTGTCTCTCTATCGGTCTGTCCGTCTGTCTGTCTCTCTGTCTGTCTTGCTTCTCCTCTCTCTCTTCACTCTTCCATTCCTATATTGTTCTGGTTGTGTTTTGGTGACTGGTTCCCTGTGTGTGTGTGTGTGTGTGTGTTTGTGTGTGTGTGTGTGTGTGTGTGCGCGCGTGTGTGCGCGCGTGTGTGTGCGCGTGTGTGTGTGTGTGTGTGTGCAGATGGGGAAGTTCCGGCTGCTGCTGTTCAGTGGCGAGGAGGAAGAGCAGAGGAAGAGGATGGAGAACAACTTCCGCCCGCCGCAGCCCCTCAAGGGCCGCAAGGTCCGAGCGTCCTTCAAGTAGCGCCACACACACACACCTGACACACACACACACACACACACACACACACACCCATCTGACCCCTAACTCCTCAGGCCACACGCTCTAGGTGCCACCCACCCACCTGACACACAAACACACACACACACACACACACACACCTGACCCCCAACTCTTCAGGCCACCCACACACCTGACCCCCAAACCCTCAGGACACCCACTCACCTGACACACATACACATACACACACACACACACACACACATCTGACCCCCAACTCCTCAGGCCAGACAGACGCTCCAGACATCTCCACAACGTCCACTACACCAGTGTCACCAGAGTGAATGTTCTAGAAACAGCCTCCATGTTGTGGTCCCCCCCCTTTGCAGTCCCCAGTGTGGCCATAGTCATCAGCACCCCCATAGGCTTCTGTTTGGTCATTAATGCTGTGACTGAATGGCTGAGCTTCAGGTAAATGTTTTCCCTGAGCTCAAGGTAAAGAGGTTGAACTGTGTGAGTGAGTGAGTGAGTGTGTGTGTGTGAAGAATTCATACTTAAGGCAGAATTCATACTTAATTTCTATATAGTAACAGGTGAATGGGCGTTGGGGCTTCAGTTGTAAAGCAGGCATTAAGAGTGTCCCTTAGGGTTAGGGCAAGATGTGGCGGCTGAGCTGAGTTGTTGTCCTTGGTCCTCGGTTGCTATTTGGGTTCTGACCTCATCACTGGTGTTTGTTTGGGTGAGACTGGGTGCTTCATTCTAAGGCCTCACACCCCCTAACACACACACACACACACACACCACCCCCACCTCTGCACACACACACACCCCACCCCCAGCCCGTGAGGTGTGTGTTGATCCTCGTTGATCAGGCCTGGCCAAACAGATGTCCATCCTGAATGTCTGAAGTCTTCTCGCCTCTCGCCTGACGGAATCTCCCCTCCCCTCCCCTCTCTTGCCCTTCCCTCATCTTCCTTCTCCTCTCCTCTCCTCTCCTCTCCTCCCTTCGCCTCCCCTCTCCTCCGCTCCCCTCCCCTCTCCTCTCCTCTCCCCTCCCCTCTCCTCTCCTCTCCTCTCCTCTCCTCTCCTCTCCTCTCTCCTCTCCTCTCCTCTCCTCTCCTCTCTCCTCCTCTCCTCTCCTCTCCTCCCCTTGCTGGATTACGAGCCCAGTGGCCTTGACCGTGTCTCCTGGGGTGGGGGGCAGGTGAGCATGTGTGCTGGTGGTGTTGGGGGGGGGGGGGGGGGCAATAAGAGCGGACATCCACAGCAGCGGTCTGGGGGGGTTGGTGGAGTAATGAAGGCTAAGTCCAGGCAGCAACTGCCCTTGGCTGCGGGGGGGCCTTCAGATTAAGGCTGATTTGCGTCCGCCTGTTTTGGGGAGCCCCCCCTGCGCCCGCCAAAGCCCCCCCCCTCATCAGGCCAGTCTGGGCTTTGAAACTGATCCCAGCACAGCTTATCACTCGCACGCCAGCACTGCAGCCACAGCCGCCCGCTGCACCGCCACTGACCAACACATGGCACTTACGCAACGCTGCTTTGATCGCCGTTACCATAGCAAGCACGGCCGCCTGTACTGTTTAATAAGGATGCTGAGCTTGGCTGGGAAGACCAAGGACTATGTGTGCAGATCCAGTCTGTCAAGACTAATCTAGTCAAGACCAAGCAGAGAGTGTGAGGAAGCTGTAGCAGTCACACAGTCTATGAGTATGTTTTGCCTCTCTACAGCATGTTTCACTCACATGCTGTTATGGTAATGGTATGGTTATGGTAATGGAAGTCATGTTTCACTCGCATGCTCTTATGGTAATGGAAGTCTTCTCTCTAAAGGTCGAAGTGATGAATCTATTCCCACACGCACTTAAGAGAAAATAGGGTGCCTGTAGCCCCCAGTGCAATCACTAATGGAGCTTTTGGCACACATGTGTGTGTGTGTGTGTGTGTGTGTGTGTGTACACGTGTCTGTGCATGAGGTAGAAGTGATGGGGAGAGCTGTCAGATGAACTTTAGAGGCAAATGTGATGATGGACAGTACGAGATAAACTTTAGAGGCAGGAGAGACTTCTGCCTTTAGCTTAAGTTTAACTCTTACTCTCTAGTTAAACTTAAGCCAAAGGCAGAAGTGATGGGGAGAGGGTACCGAATAGACTTGCGTTCATGCTATGGGAAGCCTGATGACGAGGCCTGGGAGAAAGGGCAAGTCGGGAGTGGAGGGGGTGCAACATGTTTCTCCGACTCACACTGATACACAGAGGTGCTGACTGAGGACATCTCCAACCTGAACATGAGGCATAGTTTCAAAGAATGTACCGGTACTGTAGGGTTTTTTTTAAGGGGTTCTTAATAACATTCAAACATGAACAGTAGTGGCTGTAAATGCAAGCAGTTATAACTGTACAAATTATTTATGTTTATTATGAAATAAATTACTGTGCATGAATTAAATTGGTATCTATTTAATAAACTGTGATAAATTACTTTGTAAATTAAAAGGCAAAAGTGGGCTTTTTAAAATCATATTTTGATGGCTAATGGCTATGTATAAATTGCATTGTGTATTGTGTAACTTATCAGGGCATATTTCTTTATTTACCAAATAATATTTGTTAGCATTTTTTTGTAATCCTATTACAATAGCCATTATTTGCAGACTAATGTGTTAGATCCATGTGTAATGATGTCGGATACTGCCCCCTTGTGGCTTACATCAAACGTGAATTATAATTTGGGAATATCATCACCATAACAATTATTAAGGGCCATTTCCTGCCTAATGTAGCATAGGAAAAAAACTCTGTGACAAAAAGTAAACAATGAAAAAATGTATTTGTTTAGCAAATGAGAGTTTTGATTTAATTGTTCTGAAGACTCCTCGGAAATGTCTGTAACCTTCTTTGATAATAAAATGTTTGTCTGCATCTTCTGTGTAATCTCATGACTTTGTCGTACCTCAGATGTTGCCACTGTTACACACACATGTGACTCACCAGAAGTGTGTGTGTGTGTGTGTGTGTGTGTGTGTGTGTGTGTGTGTGTGTGTGTGAGAGAGAGAGAGAGGGAGGGAGAGAGAGAGAGGGTGTGAGTGCATTATAACTAACGTAGGTGGTTATTCATACTGTATAAGACGTTTAGGTGAGCCACTGAAGGAAGCTAGACTCCGCTGTAAGACTGGTTTGCTCATTCTCTGAGAAAGTTCTAGAATGTTGCCCAGCCTCTCTAAGAGTGTTCTAGAATGTTGCCCAGCCTCTCTAAGAGTGTTCTAGAATGTTGGCCAGCCTGTGTGACCTCTGACCCAGTGTGTGTCGCCTGTTAAGCGCCAACATGCGGCTTAGTGTGCTCCCGCTCAGGTTTGTGGCGCAGCTGGCCGTGTGTGTGTGTGTGTGTGTGTGTGTGTGAGTGAGTGTGTATGTGTTTGTCTCTGTCAGTGTGTGGGTGCGAGTCTGTCAGTGTGTGTGTGTCTGTGTATGTGCGTGCATGTGTGTCTGTGTCTGTGTCAGTGTGTGTGCGCATGACGGAAAACACTCAATTCATTTTGGGTCACTGGGCTGAACATCCAGTCAGACTCGCTGCATTTGTTCCACTTGGCCACCCCTGCCTGCCTGCCTGCCTCACCCCTGCCTCACCTTACCTTACCCCTGCCTCACCTCACTTTAGCCCTGTCTCATCTCAACTCATCTCACCCCACCCCTCCCTGCCTGTCTTACCTCACCCCACCGCTGCCTCACCCCACTCCTGCCTGCCTCACCCCACCGCTGCCTCACCCCACCCCTGCCTCACCTAACCCCACCCCTGCCTGCCTCACCTCAACCCACCCCTGCCACCCTCACCTTATCCATGCATTATCTCCCCACCCCTGCCTGCCTCACCCCACCCCTGCCTCATCTCACTCTAGGCTCATCTCACCCCTGCCTCACCTAACCCCACCCCTGCCTCATCTAACCCCACCCCTGCCTGCCTGTCTTACCTCACCCCACTGCTGCCTCTCCTCACCCCTGCCTCTCCTCACCCCACCCCTGCCTCACCCCACCCCTGCCTCATCTCATCCCTGCCTCATCTAACCTCAACCCACCCCTGCCTCTCCTCACCCCTGTGTAACGGAGTTAAAAAGAACCCTATGTACAGTAGATTGACTTAATTCCTCCAAAATTACTTTACTATTTTTACTATTTTACTTTTACTATTTTCAGATCGTTCCCATTCCCTCCAGGTTAAATAAGAGGCTTTAGAGGCTGCTATCATAATTTACTTTCACTTCTGTGTGTTTTTGAGCTCTTGCTCTTCCCGTACTCCAGTCAGAGCTTTAGTCTGCTGGAGATGTCAGTGCAGTTGCGATCACCATTCATGTAAATAAATGTGTATTTTGTGACTGCAGAGGGAAATAAATCTGCAGTGTGATACTCCAGCGTTGGTCCATCTTTGAATCATCGCATCAGCAGTGGGAACACCTGCTCCACCTATATATACATATACAGACAGGCATATATACATATACATGTACACATAGGCATAAACACATACACACCGCATTGACTGCTGCTGGTGTTAGCTATCTGTGATGTTGTTCTGTGAGGGGGGATGGTTGGTCTCCTTGGCCACCCAAATACAGGTGCTGGTCATATAATTAGAATATCATGAAAAAGTGTATTTCAGTAATTCCATTCAAAAAGTGAAACTTGTATAGTGTTGTGAAAAAGCCAACGGCTCCTCACTTGTTGGATGCGAGCGGTGACTGGAAGTTTGGGGTGAAGCGGTGCAAAAAGACCTCAAGTCCACGAACGTATAGAAAAATATGTCTTTTATTTTCTATACAAAAAAACCGTGCACAAATCAAAACCAAAAGTAAATAATATAAACACGACACCTAATCGGAAAATAAATTTCTACTAAACAAAGAGAACTCAAACAAAACCTTTAGGCTCACTGCTACCCCCAGGTATTTCGCAGCGCCTTGCTACTCAGCTTGTTATCTTGCTCTCTCTCATTCTTCTCGTGTCGCTCTCGTTCTGTTCGTGCGTCTCGGTCTCTCTCCCGTGGTGGAAATGAAGCACTTCTTAAATACAAAAGTTAATTGCATTCAATTGGACCAATCCTTAGCCGATTGGTCCATCCCACCACCTGACGCACATTATAACAAACGACTAAAGACAAAACGGTACACCCGACAATAACATCCACATATATAAACACATAAAAGAAATTTAACAAATTAATACCACAACACACAAACCCTATTGAACACCAACACCCCTCCACCACATTATGAATCCCCACTCCCAACCAATGTTCTAAAACACTGCCATAGCGGTGCGCGCTTCCGCATGGCAGCAAAGTGTCCGGAGTTGAGAAAGTATGTAAGTATCGGAGTGTTTTGAACCAGTAATTGTAAACAGGGGGACGTTGTAGGACATGAGTGGGTACCTCACCCATGCCAGGGATGTTGATAATAAAAGGCCTTAACAGTTCGAGTTGCATTGTGACAGGTTTGATGACTGTGGATGTGTGTGTGGGTGCGCAGGTGTACAAAGTTCGTGCGTTCAGTTCCTTAAACAGTTAAAAACGGTGAAAGGGGGAGACGGAGAAGTTCGCCCTTTCACACTTCCTCCCCCCTCTCAAGTCTCACCACCCGGTGGTGAGACAAGAACGGCCCCAATGTCTGTAGCGGCCTGGCACTACAGTGCCCAGAACCACCGAGCATGTCCATAACGGAGGTCACCAGGAGTCCACACCAGTCCGACAACTACACTCCGGTATTCAGTTGTCTTCCACTACTCCCAGACCAGCAGAGGGGACTCGGAGCTTAAACTATCAGCGTCTACCAGTTGCACTGTGCCCATATCCTCTGGGCACCGGGTCCAGGGCAGCCACTGCCCTCTTCCGGACCACCGTTGGGACAACTCGCTCCGGTTGTCGTCCAAAATACACCCTGATTCCGTAGCTGAAAACTCCTATCCCTTTCGCTACTGCTGGTCTCCATTGCAATACAATCCACCGCTCCTGGATCGCCCTCTCTTTCGAGTCCTACGAGCCTGACTCTCTGGTCTCCTCGGCTCCTTTCCAGACTCATTTCTCTGCTGTTCCTTGCCGACGTACCTCGGTTCAGCCGTCCATATGGTCCTCTCTCGCCCGGTCAATCGCCGCTTCTCCCCTAGGCCTCCAGTGTCTCTTCGGCGTCGCATCCCACCGCTGCCACCAAATGTGAAATAGCCGGTCGGGCCCCTCGCTTGTTAACCCCACCCCTGCCACCCTCACCTTATCCATGCATTATCTCCCCACCCCTGCCTGCCTCACCCCACCCCTGCCTCATCTCACTCTAGCCTCATCTCACCCCTGCCTCACCTAACCCCACCCCTGCCTGCCTCACCTCAACCCACCCCTGCCACCCTCACCTTATCCATGCATTATCTCCCCACCCCTGCCTCACCTCACCCCACCCCTGCCTCATCTAACCCCACCCCTGCCTGCCTGTCTTACCTCACCCCACTGCTGCCTCTCCTCACCCCTGCCTCTCCTCACCCCACCCCTGCCTCACCCCACCCCTGCCTCATCTCATCCCTGCCTCATCTAACCTCAACCCACCCCTGCCTCTCCTCACCCCTGTGTAACGGAGTTAAAAAGAACCCTATGTACAGTAGATTGACTTAATTCCTCCAAAATTACTTTACTATTTTTACTATTTTACTTTTACTATTTTCAGATCGTTCCCATTCCCTCCAGGTTAAATAAGAGGCTTTAGAGGCTGCTATCATAATTTACTTTCACTTCTGTGTGTTTTTGAGCTCTTGCTCTTCCCGTACTCCAGTCAGAGCTTTAGTCTGCTGGAGATGTCAGTGCAGTTGCGATCACCATTCATGTAAATAAATGTGTATTTTGTGACTGCAGAGGGAAATAAATCTGCAGTGTGATACTCCAGCGTTGGTCCATCTTTGAATCATCGCATCAGCAGTGGGAACACCTGCTCCACCTATATATACATATACAGACAGGCATATATACATATACATGTACACATAGGCATAAACACATACACACCGCATTGACTGCTGCTGGTGTTAGCTATCTGTGATGTTGTTCTGTGAGGGGGGATGGTTGGTCTCCTTGGCCACCCAAATACAGGTGCTGGTCATATAATTAGAATATCATGAAAAAGTGTATTTCAGTAATTCCATTCAAAAAGTGAAACTTGTATAGTGTATACATTCATTTCACACAGACTGAAATATTTCAAGTGTTTATTTCTTTTAATGTTGATGATTGTAACTGAAAACTAATGAAAACCCCAAATTGAGTATCTCATAAAATTAGAATATTGTGGAAGGGTTTAATATTGAAGACACCTGGTGCCACACTCTAATCAGCTAATTAACTCACACCTGCAAAGGCCTTTAAATGGTCTCTCAGTCTAGTTCTGTAGGCTACGCAATGCAAGTATTGAGTGCTTTACATGTTTATGCTTTTCATGTTCATACCTTTCAGTTGGCCAACATTTCTGGAAATCTTTTTTTTTGTATTTAGGTAATATTCAATTTTTTTGAGATACTGAATTTGGGATTTTCTTTAGTTGTCAGTTGTAATCATGAAAAATATACAGAAACTGTGCTGAAGTTTTTGACGTTCGTTCTCTATCTGAGCACCAGGGGGCAGTATTGGCCAGGCTGAGAACACGGCAGGTGATGTGCTAAGGCTGGCTCTCTCGCAGGCAGCACTGAGTGTGAGAGTCTGGCCTGAGCACAAGGCACGGCAAGGCCAGGCAAGTGTATTAGCCTAGCACAGTACATATACAAAGACAGCTCAATGTGCTCAACAAAAAGCAAAGCAAAGAACAATATATAAAAGCATAAACTATAAAATAAGTGTAAAGGTAAAAGGTAAATAAAATACATTTAATAGAAGCAAAGAAACATATGGAAAGGCCTAAGTTATAACATAAGTGTAAAATAAGTGAAAGGTAAATAAAATACATATTTACTAAAGCAAAGAACATATATACATACAGTGTTGGTGTTAATGTCACTGATGGGAATGAAGAGTTTAGGGGGAGAAACACACAGAAGCCAAACCACTAATACTGCTAATCACACACCAGAACAAACACAGACACTAGTCAGGTAGTCAGGGTGTGTTGATGTGTTTTTGAGTGGGGTGGGAAAGTGCCCAGGGTAGAGGGGTAGGGGGAAAGGCGGGGGGGGGTGATTTAGAGTATTTGTATAAACTGGAGGATGGCCAGAGGACTTTTTCCATTAAAGTGGAAATTCATCAAGAAGCCTAGTTTTTTATTTTTAGACTTGGCCAGTGTACAATATGACACCATCTACGAGTCAACTCCTCTTAATCACACATCCCAGCTGCTTAGTCTCTGTTAGTAATTAGTTTGGGGTATTTACACAGCACAAGTACTGTAGCACAAGTAGCATCTTTAACCTCCAAGCTATATGTCTGGGCCTTGTAGGACAGCGTTGGGGTGTTGTGATATGGGACATGGCTCATACATGGTGGTCAGTGATTGTATGTATCACACACATCTTGATCTCAGTCACTTCAGTACTAGTGCTTTGGCTTCTCTGTGTGTGTTTCTCTCTGTAACCTCTCTTCATCCCCACCAGTGACAGCAACTAACAGCAACACCCCTAATGTCACATTTTGGACAGCAGGGCTCTGTCTTTCGACCTGGGCCTGTGCCTTGCCTGATTATGTCATCATGATACTGAAGAACCTGCAGTGTCAGTCTTTGTCTGGGGGTCTTTGGGGTAAGTCAACACCCCCCCACTCCCCCCCACTCTCAGTTGGCAGGAGTGCTGATGTGGGCAAAAAGGAGATGAAATATTCAGGTTCCCTCCCTTCTGATATTTCTCCTCGTGTGCTTCCAGGAGCCGCCAGCTTCCCTCTTAGTCGCCATTAAAAATGAACGAGGGCTCTCGCTTTCACTCCACCTGTAAACCAACACTTTTCCGATACGGCCGCGTTTGTGTCATCCCGCTAAAGACCGCTCTCTCTCTCTCGGCACGCCGGGTCTGTTTCAGGCTGCCGCCCCAAAATAGAAAGTGCTTTTCTGGCTGCTTACTACAAATAATCCTTGCGGTCTGACCGCCCGCCCTGTGACTCAGAAAGGACACACAGATCAAATATTCGGTGTATTTTTGTCCACTGAAGGAAAAAGAACAGGAATTTATTTTAGAAATTGCTATTGACTTCCAGGGCCCTAAACACTGCTTTGCCCTCTACAGCTGAATCGCTTCACAGATGATACAATCAGCATCTAGATGTGACCAACACTACGCATCGATCTGACTGCTTGGCGGAAGAGCAGAGAACACAGTGACAACAAGCCTTTGGTTCCATGTGAGATGTTCACACCAGATGTTTTTCGTCTATTTAAGCTGAAATAAAAATTCTTCTGAAGAGAAGAAATATACAAATATATAACAGTGGTTTTAATAGTGTTATCAGGACACATATTCTGTTTGAACACCTGATTGACAAGCTGACATCATCAAACAGACCCCCCCCCCCCCCCCGCCCCCCACCCCCCCTCCTCGTGAATGTCAGGAACCCTGGCTGAGATGTCTTGCACATGTGTAATAACAGGACTCAAATGTAAGCATGTCACATGTTTTAAACTATCACATGTGTCAGTTATGTACAGGTGTCAGGTATGTACAGGTGTCAGGTATGTACTGTACAGGTGTCCTGAGCTCGTGAATCCTTATGGAGATCGGTGGTCAGTGTTATGACAGAGACCCAAAGGCACATGGTGTGTGTGATCAACTGTCCCCAAACTGACATGTTTTGTCACCGTGTTTTGTCACTATGTTTTGGTCACTGTGATGATGTCAGTATGGTGGCACCCACTCAACAGGCCTCTGATAGATTTAGACATGTAGGGACACATTTACACACACACACACACACACACACACACACACACACACACACACACACTCTCTCTCACACACACACACACACACACACACACTCACACTCACAAGAGAGCAAAGGCTGTTTTCTGCAGCTCCATACGCCATCCCAATAAGAGCTGAGAACAGAGTGATCCAACAACTCCAAACATGAGTCACCATCAAAATAACATTCATGCTCTTTCTTTCTCCCTCTCTTTCTCTCTCCCTCTCTCCATCTCTCTCTCTCTCTCTATCTCCCTCTCTTCCTGTCTCTCTCTCTTGCTCTGTCCCGCTCTCGCTATCTCTCTCTCTCCCTGTCTCTCTCTTGCTCTCTCTCTCCCTCTATCTCTCTCGCTCTCTCTCTCTCACTCTGTCTCTCTCCCTCGCTTTCTGTTTCTCTCTCTCTCTCTTCCTCTCTCTCTGTCTCCCTCTCTCTCTCTTTGTCTTTCTCTCTCTCTCTTTCTCTCTCTCCCTCTCCCTCTCTCTCTCTGTCTGGAACTGTGGCCAGGAAGGAGGAATAAACATGTCCGCCTCCTCAGTGACTGGCATAACACACACACATACACACACACACACACACACACACACACACACACACACTCACACACGCACACACACACTCACACACACACACACACACACACAAACACCACATGCTGACACACTCACACACACTACACACACACACACTCTTACACACACACACACACACACACTCACACACCACACACACTCACACATGCACACACTCACACACACACACAGTGAGGTGGCATTATGTAATTCACTTGAGCGGTTCCATTCATGCTACAGCTAGCTGGTTTGATCGCCATAGTGATGGTGTCCAGCCTGCACTGGCCAGTGCTCATCCCTCAGCTGGACGATGTGACAATTGCCTGTATATATATATTCATATATATTCATAATATAATAATATATTCATATATACAGTCTCTGGACGATGTGACTCTGGGCTCTGGGGCTGCTGTGAGTCAATGAGGACGCATCGCCCGGCCTTCTGCCCACCGTACCGCTGACCGGACGGCTGAGGGGTTACTCACTGGAGCTCGGCGTACGACTGACAGGAGACAGGACGGGTAACGGCTGAGGGGTTACTCACGTAAGGGCGTAAGGGCGTACGGGCGACAGCAGGCAGGACGGATAGAGGCTGAGGGCTTACTCAGGGATGAGATGGCGGGTATGGGGTTACTCACCAGAGCGAGCTGACAGCCAAGAGCGCCTTCCGCTTTACGCCAGCACCAAAACACACCACGGCAACCGGACCAATACAAACACACCAGTCTTAGTCAGTCCGCCGAGGCCTGTGTGTGTGTGTGTGTGTGTGTGTGTGTCTGTGTGTGTGTGTGTGTGTGTGTGTGTGTGTGTGTGTGTCTGTGTGTGTGTGTGTGTGTATGTGTGTGTGTGTGTGTATGTGTGTGTCTGCGCGCGTGTGTGTGTGTGTGTGTGTGTGTGTGTGTGTGTCAGATGTTGCTCAGTAAGGCCTGCTCTGTTACTGGAAGCAGCGGGGGTCTTCCTACGCGGCTAGATAAAAATATATCCGCTTAAAAATATATGCGTGTTTATTTGATAAACATTGTTTGATTGATGGGTGCTGATTGGTGATTTGTCATCCATGAGGGCGGGCCTGTCACTGCACTAACCTTTGACCCTGGGACCCTGTGACTCTGTGGTGAAGGTTTGGGGCTCATTTCAGTGGAAGATGGAGTGGGAATGAATTTAGTGACATTTCAATTGTATTATTATTGTATTATTATTATTATTATTATTACACTCAAGAGGCAGAACGACTTCATCCTCCCCAGCCTCGGATTCTGTCTATTGCCATGAATGAATGCAGCTGTTCTGAAGAATATCTTTGGCGTTTCTTTTAGACTAATGCTCTTGAAGGTATATGAGGGCTTGATAGACAGTTTCAGCTCAACTCCGCTACCTCACTAAATCTTACAACCAGCTCATTTATTCCAACCTTATTACTTTATCATGTACAGCTCATTACTGAGGTCTAGCGTGCTAAGTGTTCTCTGTCTTATGTGGGGAGTGGTGTGCGTGTCCTCACCACCCATATAAACTCTCAATCTGACAGGCTCAGAGCTCAGAGATCAGAGACCTGTTTATGAATCTGTTAGATTACTGTAACAGCAGTTTGCAATAACTGCTGCTTCCATACGCTACTTTACACAGAGAATAAGGATGGAATATAAAACCATGGAGTATATTTGTAAAACCACCTTTTCACACAGATGTACAGTAGGAGGACCACTCAGGGGTCATGGGTATCCTTATCAAATCAGAATCAGTAATATTGGAGCCATTAAAGTCTTTTGCCATCCTCTAATGTTTTAAGAGATAGTGGGTAGATTGTAAGAGCCTGCATCCTCCCCTCTGCTGCATATCCACATCCATAGACCTCTTCACCTGTTGAGATGAAACACACAACACATCCTGTAAATGTCTAAATCCAATTAGCAGAATGTGTGTATGAAAAGGATGTCGCTTCTTAGGATAATTAAGACTATATTTAGTTTATGTGATGAGGTGTATGCCTGCATACATGCTCTCAGATAACTGTGTTCAGTTACAGCCGACCTTCCCTAAGCAAGTGCACCCCCTTTCATGGCCTCTAGGTGGCGACAGCACTTTAAAGTTATTAGCATCGACCGCATGGACTCCTCAAGGTGAGAACAACCTTTAATGGATTGGTCACTGAACGTTCTATCAGATGTACAAGACGTGGTTACATTTGCGTCATGCTTTTGGAGTAAGTGGTAGGTAATGGAGCGTAATGTGGATGTAGCCGACGGTGTGGATCAGTTATGGCCATAGGCTGTATGGATGCCCAGACGTACATGCCCGAGAAACCACTGATTGATGATTATTTGGTGACGGAGGGCTCTATAATTGAAATGTGTGTCAGTTGGACACGACGTTAATGTATCTTGCATTCATCTCCCTTCACGAAGTCCAATGACTAAGTAACGTAGGTCCGCGTTACATCAGCATCGCATGTGTGTATGGTGTAGGCTACATGCGACTGTGTGGGGCGATGGGAGACCCCCTTCACCGTCCGCCCACGCCGGCTTTAGGCCCTCCCTCTTCCCTCCGTAACGGAATGATGATAGCACTACAAAGATAGGCACGATTCTCTGAGGCAAATCCAGCCTCGCAGTGACGTCAGTGATTCACAAGAGCAATAAATATGGGTCTCCGCTGCCTCGCTGGCAGATCAAACCGAAACTCAGTCCGAGGAGCCTCATTACAGGATCTAAACCACAACGGATTGTTGGACTTAGGACTTTTATCACACTTAAGAAGACTTCTGACTCAAGAGAATGTAGGTCTATAGTGTTATTAGTATTTCATATTGTAGTCTTTTTATTTGTTCATTTGCTAGATTCCGAATTGTTTATTGTCTGTGTAATGACATTTGTCTTAGAAAGGCGAGGCTGTGTCTGTCATAATTGTTCTTTTGAAAGGTTAAGCACATAATATTTCATCTGATTGTATAGCGAGTTGTTAACGCTCATTTTTCCCCCACAGCCGCAGTTTGAGGCATGACTCTGAATAAAGGAGACAAGTTCCGGAGCAGCATGGACAAGAGGAGAGGCAGCATGCCGTTTCCCATGCACCTGCAGAACCTCCACAGACGAAGCATGCCCGTGGACGACCGCGAGCTGCGCGCCACCATGCCTCCCGTACCCACCGGACAGCTATCCAACCTCATGCGCTGCACATCCTACGGCCCCGGGGAGCAGTACCGGGAGAACTGTGTCTCGGACTCCTCCGACTCCGTCATCTCCTCCGGCAGCGACTCCGAGGGACAGGTGTACAAGGTGGTGCTTCTGGGGGAACACGGAGTGGGGAAGTCCAGCCTGGCGCGCATCTTCGGGGGGGTGGAGGATGGTCACGATTGCGAGGAGGCAGGTGAGACGCTGATGGAAAACATTCAACTACTTAACGAATGTGCTGTAAAATGTAATATATCACTGAACCACACAGCGAGCAAATCAGAAAAAATTGTATTTCACAGTGTCGTGAAAAACGGAATCAAAATCCTTTAGTGATTAAACTAGCGTTGTGGATTGGATTTTTTCCCTCTTTTTCTGTCAGTCACTGAGAACAATAGTTTGTACTGTGAGAGAGAGAGAGAAGCATGATTGTGTTCACTGGAGCGCATGTGGGAACACAGGAAACTAGACAGGGAACATTAAGCTCCCTAGTGAGTCTGCCTAATGGGCTGGAACTAGTCTGCCAGTACCGCAGCTACACATGCTCACTGTGTGTCTACATGCTCACACATGCTCACCGTCCGCTAACGCTCTTTCAGGGAACACCTACGACAGGTCACTGGACGTGGACGATGAAGAGGCTAACATTCTCCTGTATGACGTCTGGGAACAGGTGAGAGTCTGTCTGCTTCAGCTAAAGTGGCTCGTGACTGTGTGTGTGTGTGTCTGTGTGTGTTTGTGTGTGTGTCCTTGTCTGTGTGTGTGTGTGTGTGGTTGTAAAGAAATGTGTGAGCATGGGGTTGTGTGTGTGCGAGTGTGATTGTGAGTAAATGTGTGTGTCTGTGTGGGTGTGTGTGTGTGTCCTTGTCGGTTATGCCTAAGCCTCAGACACTAAGACTAACTGTGGGTTCCTATTCTGCTCTGTGCAGGACAACAGCCAGTGGCTGAAGGACCAGTGTATGCGTATGGGGGACGCCTATATCATAGTGTACTCCGTGACGGACAAGGCCAGCTTCGAGAAGGCGTCCGAGCTGCGGATCCAGCTCCGCCGCGCACGCCAGTCCGAGAACATTCCCATCATCCTCGTGGGCAACAAGAGCGACCTGGTGCGATCGAGAGAGGTGTCGGTGGACGGTGAGTTCTCTTCGCTTGACAGCTCCACTCGAGATAACAACTGCACTCCCCTCTCCGCTGGCTCCAGCCTCACTTAGCTAACCAGGCACTCAACGCACACACACACACACACACACACACACACACACTCACACACACACACACACAAAACACACACACACAAAACACACACACATTTACTCACAATCACACTCGCACACACACAACCCCACATACACAGGCACACATTTCTTCACAACCACACACACACACACACACACACACAACCCCGCCTCACCCCACACACACACACCAGAAACACAACGCACACACACCCAGTGGCTCAGCTGCCGGCCTGTGTTATGTGGTGCAGCTCATAGAATCAGACAGGCAAGCAGAGTCTCTTGGCTCCTGCATCACTCTCAGACAGGTAGGCAGCATCAGACAGACAGGTAGGCAGCATCAGACAGACAGGTAGGCAGCATCAGACAGACAGGTAGGCAGCATCAGACAGGTAGGCAGCATCAGACAGACAGGTAGGCAGCATCAGAGAGACAGGTAGGCAGCATGAGACAGACAGGTAGGCAGAATCAGACAGACAGGTAGGCAGCAGCAGACAGGTAGGCAGCATCAGAGAGACAGGTAGGCAGCACCAGACAGGTAGGCAGCATCAGACAGACAGGTAGGCAGCATCAGACAGGTAGGCAGCATCAGAGAGACAGGTAGGCAGCATGAGACAGACAGGTAGGCAGTATCAGACAGGTGGGCAGCATCAGACAGACAGGTGGGCAGCATCAGACAGACAGGTAGGCAGCATGAGACAGGTAGGCAGCATCAGAGAGAGCACAGCTGTGGCTCCCCAGAATGGCTCCTCTTCAAATGCCCGTCACGCCGCCTGAGTGTGTGTGGGTGTGTATGAGACACAAGCTCAGGCTGCCATGCATGTGTGTGTGGGTGGGTTTGATCATGAGACAGGCGCAGGCTGCCATGAATGTGTGTGTGTGTGTGTGTGTGTGTGTGTGTGTGTGTAGATCATGAGACAGAGTGAGGCTCAGGCTGCTATACTCCTGGGCTGCTTTTCAGCATCCCTCCTCAGGAGCATATATATCTGTATCTGTGTGTGTGTGTGTGTGTGTGTGTGTGTGTGTGTGTGTGTGTGTGTGTGTGTGTGTGTGTGTAGATCAGGAGCAGCTCCAACACCACATAGAATACAGCAGCACGGACTGCAGCTCTGTACTAGCTTCTTCTCTTAGTGGGTGATCAGCCAAATACTCACCTACTTCTCCATCTCTCTCTCCCTCTCTTTCTCTCTCTCTCTCTCTCTCTCTCTCTCTCACAGAGGGGAGTGCCTGTGCGGTGGTCTTCGACTGCAAGTTCATCGAGACGTCGGCATCTCTGCACCACAACGTGCACGCGCTGTTCGAGGGCATCGTGCGTCAGATCCGCCTGCGTAAGGACAGCAAGGAGGAGAACGCCCGTCGCATGGCCAGCTGCAAGCGCCGCGAGAGCATCAGCAAGAAGGCCAAACGCTTCCTCGGCCGCATAGTGGCCCGCAAGAACAAGAAGATGGCCTTCAGACAGAAATCCAAATCCTGCCACGACCTCACGGTCCTCTGAAGAACCAGCCAAGGCCTGCTCTCTCACCTTCTGTCTTTCTTTCATTCTGTCTGTCTGTCTGTCTCTGTATCTCTATTCTCTCTCTTTCTCTTTCTCTCTCTCTCTTTCTCTGTCCTCTCTTTTTTGTGTTACCTGCTGTTGGACCGGATGCCTGTGTGTTTTGGCCACTACATGCCACCCTACATGGACTGACTCAGCTGTACAGAGATATTTGAGTATTTTATATTCTATAAACACAAACATGAGAGTTATAGAAATATAACAATCGGTACACCATGTAGATGTTTAACCTGCATGAAGCTTTTTAAACTTTCAGTTTCTGAATACCTTTTCCTATTCCTTTCTGCTGCCTTACTTGTATAGCGGTTGGGTTTCATCATTGTACATAGAGTATGGATCCACAGGAAGCCATTTTTAGGGTTGCCTTGGTGATGGAATGCAGGGAGTGGGTGGACTTTATCATGCTATTAGCCAATTGTAAATTGGTCAGAAATCTCATCAGTGGTGAGGGAGCCAATAGGAGCTCTCCCCTGTAACCACATCACTGGTGAGGGAGCCAATGGGAGCTCTCCCCTGTGACCGCATCACTGGTGAGGGAGCCAATGGGAGCTCTCCCCTGTGACCGCATCACTGGTGAGGCAGCCAATAGGAGCTCTCCCCTGTGACCGAATCACTGGTGAGGCAGCCAATAGGAGCTCTCCCCTGTGACCGCATCACTGGTGAGGGAGCCAATAGGAGCTCCTGAAAGCACAGCTAGCGAATTCTCACATAATGTGATCAGTCGTCTGGAATCATACTTTACTTGAAACTGGGTACGCAGGCTCGTACTCAGGAAGATCCAGGAACTGCATGGGGTTTGGGGTGACGAGGGGGGGGTGGGAAGCGCTTTTAGGGGGTCAGAGGATTGACACTAAGTTTGATCATTTTTCTTGTTTTTTGGTGCCACAATTAAACCCTCAGCGTGAATGAGTGAAAAAGAATAGAGAAGCAATAAATGATATCTGTGTTGTGAATTTACTGTTTCAAACAGTTTTGAAAATGATTGATTTGCACTTCTGTTAGATAATATTCAACTGAATTTTGTTATATGTTTACATCAAGATTTTGTAATAAAAAAATGAATAAAAAATAAGAAAAAAAAACAACAAAAACATTGACTCCCTTGGCTTCCTTAACTCTTTCACAGACATGGATGTCTAGATTGGTTGGGCATTGGTGTGTGTGTGTGTGTGGGGGGGGGGCAATGCCTGGGGGCTAATTTATTCCCTCATACATATGTATGCAATTAATTACCCCCCAGGCCCAATGGACACCTGCTGCACACACACACACTTCAGCAGAGGAAACGAGGTAGTTAGTGTTTTTTCAACAAGTCAGATTTAATGAGTTAAACATTAAGCTGTGACAGTGACAAAAGCAGAGGGCCACTTGTTGCTCTCAGTCCAAGAGAATCTGTCCCCAGGAGAGCAGGTTTAGGAGCCAGAGGGTAAGACAGCACAGATTTTACTTTCTTATCATGCGACTGCTCTTTTCTCCTTTGTGTCAGACACATTGCCTTTGCTTGCTTTGATTTGGTGAAGAGGGTTAGCTAATCGAGAACTTGTTTTATAGAGAATTCAGTCAGGCGGACAAGTATTCAGAGAATGAGCTGATTTGATGCCGCTGGTTACATCTTGATTGTTTTTGGCTCTGTTGTTTCATGCCTTCCATTCCGTTGCCTCAATCTCTGAGCATTCCACCCGGACTCTAAATTTCAATCTGAGGAATTATTTGAAAAAGAATTATAGATTATGAACAGGCTGGGCATGTCTCCCAGCCATGGATTAGGAGTCTCGTCTGATTAAATTGGGCTTTTAGTGGTAAATCTGCATTGTGGATTCTCTTTAGTCTTTGTAGTCTGGGGACATCAGACTAAATGTATAATGCCTGTCTACCTTCACCATCTCGCTAGAGCCTTTATTGTAACTCCCTACTACAGTTACAGAGTCATTTTAACTCCATACTGCGTCACAGTCCTACGTCTTCAAAGCAACTCCGCTCTGCCAGCCTTCTCTTACTTCAGAAAACACAAACTAAGTGTTGACAGCCTGTTACGTGAAAATATTTGAACTTTTTGCTGTTTTTCTTTTTGTCTTTTTCGTAGTCCCTGTGCAGTTTGGGAAAGTTTATGTGTTTACTGATGTTTTTGACGTGTGAATTAAACTGTAACTCAGCGTGAGTGTTAACTGCCTAAAGCCCAGGGAGTGCAGAGCAAGATGCATGAGATATCTGCAGTAGGCCTGTGACTGTGACTATGAGGGGAGATTGGTACGACATCAACATTATACACTTGGCTGTATCTCAACATTGCTTGCTGTGTTCGGGTTTATAGGCTTCACAGATAAACCACAGGATGTATAAATTGTGCCACAGTACTTTAGTAGCCACAGTAAGACTCTTGCTCTGTTCACAGTATTTTGTTAAGGACGTGAGTGAGCATAAACGTTTGTTGTAATTAGGATGCCTGTTCCCGCCTGGTTTGATATTTAACCCTGCTCAATTGCAGAGGGTTGTTTGTGTGTGTGTGTGTGTGTGTGTGTGTGTGTGTGTGTGTGTGTTTGTGTGTGTGTGTGTGTGTGTGTGTGAGTGTGTGTGAGTGTGTGTGTGTGTGTGAGTGTGTGTGAGTCTGTGAGTGTGTGTGTGTGTGTGTGTGTGTGTGTGTGTGTGT